>OX940937.1:4200000-4743975 GCA_954870645.1 Agrotis clavis
AAAACTACTGGTCCGATTTCAAAAATTTTTGAAGTGAAAACTTCTTTAGCGGCGTTGTACACTTTTTCTGTAATGGGTAAAAAATTTAAAACTCGCGTCAGGGTCACGTGACCCTGATCGAAAATGAGTAAGACGTCATTCAAATTAGTTAATTTCATATCTGTACTACTCCAGTTTTAAAATAAAACATAGTAACAAAAAAGTTTTCACTTCTACCGGCACTCCTGGAGTGCAACCTTTTTTTTTTAACCAGTTGAAAACTGCTTTGGTCTTGAGTGACATAGATAATAAGGGGGAGGGGGGGCGAGCGAAACCGCTGGGAAAAGCTAGTGTTAAATGAAATGATTATAATTATAATCAAAAGATGCTCCGAACGTCTCGTAGAACTGATTAGTGATCACCAACCACGGACCGGAAGACTCAACATATCTCGGCCTCGCACTGGTAACCGATGAACCGCTCCTAACGTGGTAAATGCTTCTTAATCATAACGTGTCCCCGACCTATGTAAAATAACAGAGGTATACTTTCTGTGTAAAAGTACCCCTTTATAACAATTATGTCATAATTCAGGTCTTGGTCTATTCTTTTACCAAACATCCAAATTCATTGAGCCGTTGAGGAGAGAAATACATGCTTACCTTCTCAATTTAAATATCATTAATACATTTTGCCAGGAGTTAAGTGGTGAAGTACAAAATAACTACTACGAAAAACAAAAACTAAATATAAAGATACACAAAGAAAATTAATTTTCTACTTTCATTGTATAGACTTTATGATAAACTGCGTTTTTTATTACACTGGTTTCCGAAGCGTTAACGTAATTTATGGGTATATCGCCTTTTCTATATAAAAGTAAATTAGATACATTGTATTTTGATACAGTGTTTGTAATTGTCAGTAAAACTCCCTAAAAAAAAATAATCATGCTCACAATGGTGGCGCTACATTTACGATCCGGATTGATTGCTAAATTCTAAATTAACGCAATTGTTGAATCGCATAAATCGCGATAAAACGAGTAATTATTTTAGATTTTTTCTAAATACCATAAAATTAATGTTGATCTGATTTTTGTCCTCCAAAACAATAATAAAAATTATGACTTCACGCTGCTTATAAGACGAGTTTAATAATACCTACTTTTAAATATCTCATTGTTTTTTTTTTTAACTCTTGTTATTTGTGTCAAGTAGAAAAGAAAGAAACATTCATAACTCAATTCCTAACTTAACCTTTGTCACCACAACGATATACCGACAGATACCACAATTATAATTATTATCATGAGATAAGAATAATAATTGTGGTTTCTGTCTGTAGATATGAACCTATCATTAATTTTATCGTTTATCACTCAATTACATAGCTAGTCCTTATTCCATTCCAAGCGCATAATGATATTGCAAAATTATCGATAACTTATAGAGTATTATTTTTATCGATATGATAACATCACTATGGCACGTGACACGGTAGGAACGTGCCCCAACGTTGTACAAAAGAGTGATCTGAAGGCGAGTGTAGTACTTCTTTATACAATACTTTAAAAGTCATTTTTGTATTTGTATTGTTAACAGAATTGTATGATTTAACTATGGTGCTATAAAGAATGTATTGAATTTAATATTATTATCAAAACATCACCTGTGATCCTTATAGAAGCAAATCTATTAAAGTTTGACAGATTTAGATAGGTTGATATACTGGCGTCTGTACAAATAATTACCCTGGGTTGAGAACCCCAACCCACACTGGGCCCTCGTGGAGAATTACCTTCTACTTTCAATCACAGAGAGGAGGCCTGTTTCCCAACAGTGGGAACATTTATGGGCTGATGATGATGAACCACCAGAAAAGCGTCGAGACAATGAAGCTTGACGTGTCTCGGAGAATCAATACACCGGTCTTGGTTCCTGCAAAGAAAATAAACAAAAAAGAATAGTGGATGAGTGTTAAAAACACAGCAGTAGGGACTGCTAGGCTCTTAGGCGGGTTTTCTTGTCAAGCTGACCGCACGCTGATGGTCAGCGCCGATGGGTCAATATGCTATGTAGTAAGGTAGCGTTTCTAAGTAACGCTGACCACACAGCACTCACGGCCGTCCGATCAGCGCTGACAAGCTATGCGCTGACCGTCAGCGCCAGCGGTCAGCGTGACAGGAAAACCCGTCTTACTGGCTGAAAGTCCACCCTGTTCCTTCGATTGCCGTTTGCGTTTCAGGACCACAGTATCCTGCTTGGACTGTCCCAGGAGTACACATGAAACAGGAGAAAATCTTAGTGAGCGGGCTAGGCGTCTCTTTAAAGAAATAGAATACCACACAAAGGCCATTGCCCAAATCAGGCCCACAGTGAACAGTACACTAGAGAAAAAATACTATATGCATTAATTTTGCCATAAAAAAATAAGTATTTATGTGTTTTCAAAGAACCGCCACTACAATCTACAATTATTCGTTAAAAAAAGTAACCCAATTGAAAAAAACGGAAGTTTTCTTGATTTCAAAGCTGGTAAAATATTGCCAGCATCTAATCACATCTTGGGCGGAGCACCGACGTGTCCTCACGGCTGCGATAGGCGGAGACCTCTCGCGCCCGGCATTGGTTGCGGCCATGCTGCGGGGCGAGACGGAGTGGGAAGCGGTCAGCTCCTTCTGCGAGGCAGTAATGCTCGTAAAGGAGGAGGCAGGCCGCGAGCGAGAGAGGACAGCGTCCTCCCTCCGCCCCAGCCGCAGTGGTAGGCGCCCACGGCGACGGACGTCGCTTGATGATCTCCGGCCACCGTAGGCGCGGGCATGCGGGCAGCGAGTAAAGGGCAACTCGCTGCCCGACCAAGGACCATGCCCGGGTCGACGGCGCGTTGTGTCCCACGCGCGCCTCAAAGAGCGTCAGCATAATGACGGGGCCCCCCTCTCAGAGGGCCAAAGCCTGCCGGGGTCGCGGGATTATTCCCTTACCGCAACCCCGGAACTTAACAGGCTATGAAGGACACCGTGGATTTTAGTCAGTAGAAGTCTGACAGTCCCTCCCGCCCTGCCCGGGGTTGGAGGACTCATTTGATGATTTTACCACGCTAAAAAAAAAAAAAAAAAAAAAAAAAAAGCATCTAATCACATGTCAACTATTTTCATTAATTAATCGATTAGAATCGATTATACAAAAATATAATAACCTCACCAGCATACCCATTTGGCTTTTCTTGTATTGTAATAAAAAAGAACTACAATAAAACATGAATATACAAAGTAATGTGTGCTTGTAAAAAAAGAATTTAAATAATAATAAAAAATCATTCATTTAAAAAGGAATCGATAAATCGGTTCATAGTTTTTATTTTTTTGTGATAGTGACAACACTTATTTTAATTCTGACACTTACACTGACTGACACTGTTATGTTGCGCTCAATGTGAATGTATTTTGATTTTTCTTCAATTTCTTTTACTGCGACCTGGCTTTATATGGACTTGTTTCGGATTTTGGATACCGATTTATAACGTTTTCTACAGTGACTGAAAAACATTGTGTGAATTGTGGTTTTAACCTAACCGAATTTCAAAATCATAGGTACGTTAAAACCTGAATAAAAAAATCATACATACAGCAGTTGGTTGTACCACGGCAGGTAAATAAACTAATCATAAAATGATTTTGCTATTGCCTACGCCATCATCCAATTATTTACGGATAATAATATTATTTCAGGTATCAAGAGACAATCTTGTTTGCCACAACCGCTGGTTGGTAGTAACTTAAGCCTTGTTCTGCAACAACATTTGGAAGGATATTATGTACGTCAAGGCAGCTGCACTAATTATGGACGTTCTGTTAGACGGATAAGAAAAGAAGTCACTTATTAAGAACAGATACAGATAGATAGAGAAGTCTCATTAGAAATGTCATTATTAAATGGATTCATTGTTTGATTGTTTTTTATACCCTACTGCCTATAATAATTAGACAAAAGTATATTAGAAACTCTCCTCTACTATCATTATCAATAAACCAGTATTAAAAAAAGAAAACTTCTTGTATCTCACAGTCCCACACTTTTGCACATAGAAAATTAACCCCAAAACATTTGCTTTTTTTAACATTTCTAAAATAGTGGCCTCACTTTATATGCATGTACTTTTCAGATATCCTATATTATTAAGATTCTATAACACTGCATTTTTAGACTAATATTTGATGTCCGTTCTGGGCCTGGGGCACTATGGACCGTGGGCATTTCCCTTTTGATGACTTTTTTTTAGCGTGGTAAAATCATCAAATGATAAATGTTAGTGTTTAAAACGGGATATTTACCATGTTTATTATTTGTTTTGAGTTTCCGATATTTCGGCACTGTTGCAAGCACCATGATCACGGATGAACTGAAGTTATTGCGGGTGGATGTTATGAGCAGACAAAACGGTCTACCCTCCGTCTCGTTCGTTTTTTGCGTTCGACTCCACTATCATTGTCACTAGTCTCACTCACAACACGATATTGTTCCCGACACACAAAACTCACTGTATCTGCTCGCGAAGTAGTTACCGTGTTTTTTCGGTTTCTACACAATTGGACCACTGGGTTCCAGGCCCTCGACAGTTGAAACCCATCCTCACGATTGAAATTTTTATATTTCGTGATTTCGATCGCTTCTCGAACCAATCTCGGTATGTAGTGGCGTTCTGTCGAGATGACCTGAGGGTTATGTAACTCGATCCAGTGGTTAGGACCCGATTCCAGCAGATGTTGAGCTATTGCTGATTTTTGGATATCGTTGTTTTTCACCGCCCTAATGTGTTCCGATATTCTGCAAGCTACAGTTCGCTTAGTCTGCCCGATATACGCCTTTCCACAGCTGCAGTCTACTTTATAAACACCGGGTTTCTCCAACGGGAAGCTGTCCTTCGGCGAACGCAACATTTGAGACACCTTCTTGAATGGAGTGAATGGAGGGAATGTTGCGTTCGCCGAAGGACAGCTTCCCGTTGGAGAAACCCGGTGTTTATAAAGTAGACTGCAGCTGTGGAAAGGCGTATATCGGGCAGACTAAGCGAACTGTAGCTTGCAGAATATCGGAACACATTAGGGCGGTGAAAAACAACGATATCCAAAAATCAGCAATAGCTCAACATCTGTTGGAATCGGGTCCTAACCACTGGATCGAGTTACATAACCCTCAGGTCATCTCGACAGAACGCCACTACATACCGAGATTGGTTCGAGAAGCGATCGAAATCACGAAATATAAAAATTTCAATCGTGAGGATGGGTTTCAACTGTCGAGGGCCTGGAACCCAGTGGTCCAATTGTGTAGAAACCGAAAAAACACGGTAACTACTTCGCGAGCAGATACAGTGAGTTTTGTGTGTCGGGAACAATATCGTGTTGTGAGTGAGACTAGTGACAATGATAGTGGAGTCGAACGCAAAAAACGAACGAGACGGAGGGTAGACCGTTTTGTCTGCTCATAACATCCACCCGCAATAACTTCAGTTCATCCGTGATCATGGTGCTTGCAACAGTGCCGAAATATCGGAAACTCAAAACAAATAATAAACATGGTAAATATCCCGTTTTAAACACTAACATTTATAATAGTGACCATGTCAGTTTAAAAACTTATATCATCAAATGAGTCCTCCCACCCCGGGCAGGGCGGGAGGGACTGTCAGACTTGTACTGACTAAAATCCACGGTGTCCTTCAATAGCCCTTTATGTTCCGGGGTCACGGTAAGGAAATAAGTCCCGCGACCCCGGCAGGCTAAGCCCCTCTAAGAGGGGCCCCGTCATTTTGCTGACGCACTTTGAGGCGCGCGTGGAACACGACGCGCCGTCGACCCGGGGATGGTCCATGGTCGGATAGCGAGTTGCCCTTTACTCGCTGTCCGCATGCCCGCGCCTACGGTGGCTGGAGATCGTCTGCCGACGTCCGACGCTGTGGGCGTCTACCACTGCGGTTGGGGCGGAGGGAGGACGCTGTCCGAGAGGAGGTCGAGGCCATGCTGCGGGGTGAGACGGAATGGGAAGCGGGCCGCGAGAGGGAGACCTCTCGCGGCCCGCTTCCCATTCCGTCTCACCCCGCAGCATGGCCTCGACCAATGCCAGGCGCGAGAGGTCTCCGCCTATCGCCTCCGTGTATTTTGATGACTTACGGTTTTTTAAACATTGATGCACACGAATTTCTCGTGTTGCGTTTACAAACATAGAAACTCACATACACAAACACTCAGACCCAGAACAACCATTTGTAGGTAAGCGCTACTTTGCAATATACAAATTATTAAATAATATTATATTAGAACTTAAAACAGGATATTTACCATGTTTCTTATTTATTTTGAGTTTCTAATATCCCGGCACTGTTGCAATATACATAATCTTTAATTAAACAACATGTTGATGTTGTAGTTCAACAAAGTTTACCAACATGTTTATTAACGCCGTCTTGTTTGTCTCAATAATGTACACTAACTTCTGGGGTGATTATAAACTAAGTTGGAACGAGTCGGGCATTATGACCATAACTAAGTTGATACTGTGGGTGAAACTTCAAGTGTTTTGGGGACAAGGATCTGGACTGTTATATGTGCCCTGACCTTATTGAAGTTTGGTGAAAAATATGTAAGAGTTCACTCACATTCCACATGGAACAAAAAGCTATTTTATTGAAAAAATATAATTGTAATTAATTATAAGTAGTAGATCTGATAGACAGATCACACGACATGTACGTTAAAATAAAAATAAAAAAACCGGCCAAGTGCGTGTCGAGCCACGCACAGTGTAGGTTTCCGTAGTTTCCCATCAAAATACTTATGCGAACTAACTAAACTGATTCGCTGAATTTAATTTTAATAAAAATAAGAATTTTGAAAATCGGTCCAGCCCGCGTCTTTGAGAAATCGGGGAAAATACATAAAAAATAAGATTACGACGAATTTAGAACCTCCTCCTTTTTTTGAAGTTAGTTAAAAATAGTTGACAATAAAAACCTACTTATCCCCAAAACATTCCCACCTACACTCGAGAGCAATGAATCCGGGTCACTTAAAGAATCCTAAAAATCTCGGAAACTAAAAATGCTAGGTTAATGCAATAAATTGTATTTAATAGACAATGTAACACTCCTTAAATGAAGGTATTAAAACTTCTTAGTTATTGTAAAGTTATATCATAAAAAAATCAAATTTGAAAAAGGGCCACTTTCGAAGATGGAACTACGAAATTACAGCATTTGGTTTTGCTTTTGTTTGTAATCTGTCATTTATGTGGGTACATAAACCATGTTGATAGTGCTCTATATTCATTATTCAAGCTGAAATTATGTCGCTTAAGCCTGAAGAATGCACCAGAATACTTACAATGCTGGAAACCGGCCGGAGTCGCGAGCGAGCGCGATACAGCCAGGACTGTCGGTGTGTCGCTGTCAACAGTACAAAGAGTTCTCCCACGTTACGAAGAAACTGGTTCTAACCTACGCAGACCAGGAACGGGCAGAACCAGGTGTACCACAGCACGAGAAGACCGATACTTGGTGAACACCATGCTTCGAAATCGCTTTCTCACAGGAACTGAACTCACCAATCAGTTTCGACGCCTCGGAGGAAGTAACCCAAGTGCATGGACAGTAAGACGTCGGCTTGCTGAATCTAACTTAAAACCCCTTAGACCTGCAAACGGCCCTAAACTGGAGCGTGGGCATCGTATTTCAAGACTAAGATATGCCCAGAGCCACGTAAATTGAGTATTGAAGATTGGTCAAAAGTCATGTTCTCCGACGAATCAAAATTTATGCTCTACAAGCACGATGGAAGACACAGAGTGTATCGAAGACCAGGGGAAAGATTCAAGCAAGCATGCATCGAAGAAAAAGTAGCCTACGGTGGTGGGTCTGTACTTGTGTGGGCCGGAATTTCTTCTGAAAGTCGCACAGAGCTGGTGATCATAGAAAACTCTTTAACTAGCGTAAGATATGTGGAAGAAATCCTCAATGATCACGTTGGTCCATTTATGGTCAATTTAGGTGAGGATGCTATATTTATGCATGACAATGCCCGACCTCATACAGGTAGGATTGTGAATGACTACCTTCAAGAGATGAACATTACTCGTATGGAGTGGCCAGCGCGCAGCCCGGATATCAACCCGATCGAGCATGCTCGGGACGAGCTAGGCAGATGCGTAAAACAACGAAACCCTCCCCCAATCACGCTTCGTGAGCTCAAAATTGCTCTCACGGAGGAATGGGAGAATATTCCCCAAAATCGTACAAGGAACTTGGTGTACAGCATGCCAAACCGCGTAAACGCAGTAATGGAAGCACGAGGAGGCAATACGAAGTATTAAAATTCAAGAAAATCGTAATAAAGTTCAAAAATTTAATGTTTCCCATTTTTGTTTTAAGGAGAGATCAGCAGTTTTTTTCTTTATGTAATTTTGTGTTAAAAAAATGTATGGTGACTCATATTTTTTTTACTTTCATTTAAGGAGTATTACATTGTCTATTCAATACAATTTATTGCATTAACCTATCATTTTTAGTTTCCGAGATTTTTAACATTCTTTAAGTGACCCGGATTCATTGCTCTCGAGTGTATTACAGCTGTAAAAATTTTGTTTAAGAAAATATGTTATCCAAGTACGTTTTATAAGTTGGTCAAGTATTACTCGTGAACTTGTAAAGCCTACTTATACTTAGTCATGATAATTTTTTTTAAAACTTTGTTATAGGTTTATACTACTATTGTGAATTTTTTTACACCCCCAAACATAACCGTTTAGCTGGTAGAGGGGGGGGACACACGAGTCGAGCAAAAATGAGCACTATTTCACAAACGAATCTTTTTATCAAAAAATTGTAAATGTAAACTATCAATATTTTTAAAGGCCTATTTAATGATACCCCACACTAACTATAAAATAAACATCCCCACTTTACGTGAACGGGAGGTACCCTAAAAAAAAATATTTTACGAAATTTTATTTTACCACTTTTTCGGCGCAACAAATCCGTATATTTACACCAAATTACAGCTTTCTAGTACTGTGCGTCTCTGAGCTAAACTGCGGACAGACGGACGGACGGACGGACGGACGGACGGACATGGCGAAACTATAAGGGTTCCTTGTTGACTACGGAACCCTAAAAATACCTACTTAAATATTATAACGGTTTTGGTTGGCCAATTACCAGGTTCCACGATTTATAAAGTTCAATCGAATCGCATGAGTATTCCCGGGGCTGTCTAAAAAGAACACCGTGGCTCTGGAATACAAAGGGCAACCGAAGGGACAGGGTGGATTTTTGTTCGGTAAGAGTCTGACATAATATCCTTCCGCACCACACAGGACGGGAGAACTAATTTCATGATTTTTACACCCCAATTTTTGAATGCCCACAGAAGGTTAAATAAACGGTATGAGTATGAAATTATAATAATTTCCAATCTAAGGGCGCTCCCTCACCACGAGCATTCACCTGTAATGTAACGTTACAAATTCGAACATTCGAAGACAATAAAGCATCAAATTGCGCACTTTTATGTAACATTACAGGTGAATGCTCGCGGTGAGGGTGCGCCTTATTACGACATTACAAGACACAATCTTGACAATCTCTTTTCAAATCTATTTAAACGGAATTTCTAGCCGAAACTAAAAAAAAGTCATAAATCAAATGTGAAAACTCAGGAAAAATCAAATAACATGAATGCCAAACAATATTTAAAAATAGTAAAAGGAACAATCAAATCCTGTTAACGATAACCAAAAATATATTGCTCATTCGATAGCAGAATCACACTTGACTTTAAATCTAAAACATTGTTCGCATTAATAAACACCAAAAATACGACACGTAAATACGGTCCTCGGTAGAGCCGTAAACGTAAACGAAACGTTAACCGTAATCTCGGCAGTTACGTTTACGCGCGCGTTTACGACCGCTTTCCCAGAGTGTGAAGGTTGATCAGTTTTGACGAGACTTAAAAAGCATGAAGGGTAATTTTTACTTCTGTTTAAGCTTGTGAGCTGAATTATACGAGAAGCCAGTAGCCCAACCATTATTGTGGCTTTTTCTGTGAAGCAAAACCGGCAGAATGTCTTTAGATATATTTTTGTTCAGATCTTTAAGATACATTAGAATAGACACAAATTTTTAGGATTTCATGCCCAAAGGTTCAAACCGGAACCTGTAACTAAGACCCCGCTGTCCGTCACCAGGCTGTATCTCATAAACCGTGATAGTTAGACAATTGAAATTTTCACAGATGATGAATTTCTGTCGACTCGTACGAAAAACCGGCTAAGGGTTTTCGAGTACAGACACACATAACAACAACAACAATCATAGTCATAAAGAAGAAATTAGAAATGATAATTAAAAAACAGTTAATGTAAAAATAACAATAAGTAAATTGCGCTGCGTAAGACCACAAAGGGTTACCGATTCAACATTTGCTGGGCGAAAGACACCCAGCTCTGGTTTCCAGTCGGCACCCCGCAGTGACCGGGGGAGTTCGTAGAATTAATGGCCAATTAGACATAAAGTCTGTAAATATTTACAAACAGGAACTGCAGTTGACTATATTTACACAAAAATACGTGTGGCACTCCGGGACTGCTGCGGCATAGCATTTTTTATCAACATTATGCAATTTTTTTTTTGGTTATGGTCAGCCACGTCAATCAAGTGAAATGTCAAGAAAAACAAACACCGTGCCGAAGTCTGCCGAACTGTAACGACGTTAAACGATGCGGAGTGTTAGGTTTATTTTCGTTACGGAATTTCTTGATTCTGTCGTCGCGCTCAGAGCTCGTGACAAAAGCTATGCAATAGCTTAAAAAAACACATTCCCACACTTTTCCGCATAGCTAGCTCAAAACAAATGAGCAAGTACAGTTGAACACATAAATATCTCTCGATATAGTCTACACATATATCGCTTTACGTCGCGCGTTCATACTCTTCGCCAGGCAATAGATTCAACTGATACCTATCTAACTGTTGGCGTTAAATCTCCACGGGTCGTGTTTGTGTGGACGACTGTACGTTTCGAGATTTCTTTGAGTTAACTACTTTTGAAGGTTTTTTTTTGGTTTGAAAATAGAACTCGTTTAAATATCTGTTGTTGTTGTTGTTGTATGGATGTATAGTGGTTAGTTGTATGTAGCAGGTGAGATGAGCTGAAAACATCGTTAATTCAAATAGTTCTTGGTAGGGGCCGGTTAATGATTAAGTTTTAAGTCGAACTTTGACTTAACTCAAGCTCAGCCGAGTACACTTCATCCAAAAATAAACCTTGTTCTTATAAAGTTGAGTTGCATATTCCTGCCGACGACTGTTATCAAGCTTATCATTGGAATAAGTGGAATAAAAAAGTTGATTATATTTAGGGATGAAACTGATTGCGTAGAGGTAGCCCGCGATATTCTAATTTTCTTGTTTTTTTTGCAATTTTCAGGTTCGTGTCAGGTTGTAAGTTAATCAAAATACGATTCGCGACGAAAAAAGTATTTGTGTTTACATAATTGCAAATATATGAATAATCAATACATCCAGAATGATGTTACTGTATTGATTAGACTAGATTTACATTTGTACAATATTAGTTAGATTTTGCAAAAAGCATTTTGATTGCTACATCTACGCACTCATCTAAAATTAAGATATTTTAGGGTAAATAAAAAAGAGGTGTATTAAATACCACCTTTTCGATATAGACAAAGCAAGATTCTTTTATCTAAAGCCGGAAACGAACTTAACTTTAATTCGAAATATAGTGCCAATGTTGAGACATCTCATTCAGATAACCTTATCTTAAAGCTGAGAGTTGTTGATACGACGTAGATACGGGTAAAATGTGCGTATATGCACATTGTTTTGAATACTACATAGTGACTATAGAACAACGTTGCTGGTCTTGAGAACGTTATGCTCACCCAAGATAGTGACAGCGCGAGGGTAGTCAAAATCAAAGCTACTGTACCCTTAGCACGAGTTTTCACTATTTTACTTTACAGCGTCTTTCCAGTATTTACAGCGTTTCTTGTATGGGAAAATGGAACAGCGCCTCTGGTGTGCGAAGAAGGAACTAATTTTTTCCTTCTTTGTCAATTTGAAAATGTCAAAGTTCCAGTTTACTTTACGTCAGAATAACCGAAAACTCATGATACGGCCTACGTTAAATGATTCCAATTGAAATGACATAATGACTCGCCCCGACTTTGGTGGAGCAACATTCAGACTCGTACTGACTAAAATCCACAGTGTTCCTTTACGTTCATCTAGGGTCACGATTATTTGTTTCGACAAACCCCAATGATCGGGGTTCAAATAATATTAAAAAAATACATAAATTCTATCTTCAAAAATCTAAATGGTCACATAATTTAAAAAAAAGAATCCGTTTCAACCGTCAGAGGACGGATTCAAAATTGGAAGCCATAAAGGCGGGAACCGACCGGATGTTGGACGCTCGGCTCCATCAGATCCGTATCACGACAGACTCCCGCCAACGGATTCATTTCCGGTCGATGGTTGCATTTTGAATTTTAGAACTCAATTTTGTTCGAAAATAGGTCAGTAAAACGATTTCAAGATGTCGCGATAGTTCACTCGACTATGTAGGTACGTTTGTCGACTTTTTAGTACCGATTGATTTTTGTGATAGTAACTAAAATGAAATAGATTTATTTTCTTTCTTTTTCTTTTTATAAACGTCGCCTCACACTAGTAGTATTTCTCCTGTGTCGTGGGTGTATTTGTAAACCCACATACACACACTTAGGGCCGGAACAACTACTAGCAGATCATACAAATATTCAAATTACAGGTATAATATCCAATTCACAATATCTTTTAAATGTGTTGACACATCTTATCGCTTAAAGCGATGTTTCCAAAAAAAGTTAATAACAGTAAGAAAAATCTAAAGATGTTTTTTTTCTTAAACAAAAAAAAATACGGACAAAATGCCGTATCTAATCTAAAATAGAGAGGGAAGAAACAGACACATATTGTGACCGACATGAGTTCCATATAAAAATTCTTTGCTCACGCTAAGTGCATCACTATTAAGCTAGCACCAAATTAGATTACGGTTGTCTGCTATGCTTTCCTGTCGACTACAGGGGGTTGATAGCATGGGAGTAGATGTTGTGGGGTTCAAAAGTGGAAGAACTCTTCATCGTGAACAAAACTAGCTTAGTAGTCTTACTTAGAATAATAACTTAAAGTAGTTTATGAAACTGGTACACATAATACCACCTAATGTTGAATATCGCTTGCAGATTCATAGGTGATAAAGATTAGTTTCGCTTGCAGATCGATCTGACAACTTCTATTGCTGTCTTTATCTGATTATTCATAACGACTATTACTGTTTGTAACGTGACAGCTGTTCTTAGTTTGAACTTGATGGAACCAATGACGTCGTAAAATCAACGGCGGGGGGCTGTAGATTTTGATGACAAAATTGTATCTACAAATTCAGAATTGTAATCAACAAAGTTACATAAAATTGTAAAGGCACAAGGCGAATCCACAAACCTACAATTTCTGTAAACTTGTAATTACAATATCAATAAAAAACAAGCTAAAAATAGATTTTCACTTTTATTAAATTTCTACAATCAATTTTAAAATACTTATAACAAACAAAAACATAGCATATCTAGTAATATTTAGAAGATATTGAAAATTTTTAAAAATTAGAAACGGGTGTAACCACCGTTGGCCTCTATAACCTCTAAAAGACGAGACCTCATTGAACCAACAAGCCGTGAGCAAATATCGGTTCCCCGCATTTCCTCCCAAATATAATTACAGTGACTAATAAGAGCTTGTTTGGTTCTTTCATTTTGATGCGACCATCGTTGGACCATAAGGCCCCAAAGATTTTCTATCGGGTTGAGGTCCGGCGATCTTGAGGGCCACTGAATTACCCTTACGTCAGTGTGTGAACGAAACCAGGCTCTTACGATCCTCGCATTATGAATTGAACAATTATCTTGAACAAAATCAAATTGTGGCACTTCGTTCTCCGGGTAAACATTACGGACTGTCGGTAGCATTGCATTCTGAAGCACGTCGATATAATTTACAGCCGTCGCTTGAGGAGGTAGAGAACACAATTCTCCTACACCATCCGCACTCATCCAGCCCAAATATTTACGGAAATTCGACCTGATTCTCTATTTGGAATTACATGATCATCTTTATACCGTGTTGAATTATATCGCCAAAGGTGAAGACGTCCATGCTGACTGGATTTAAACGTTTTTTCATCACAAAACACTGTATTAGACCAATCAAACTCTAAGTGCTCTCTGGCGAAGTTCAGACGAGCAAGTCTGTGAGCATCCGTCAAATATATTTTCTTGGCGTAATGCCTGTGGTGCAACCCCATGTAATGTAGATGATTCCTTATTGTTTGGGCACTCACATCGAACATCTCCGCAAAATGTTTTGTGGGCTTAAAACCATTGATTTCATATTCCCGTCTCATGAATTCTCTATCGTTATTGGAGAGTGCAGGCCGGCGACCACTTCTTCTGTGATCCAACAAACTTCCCTCCTCTCCTTCACGACGAATCCAAAAGCGGACAAGTTGGCAGGCATTGAGATGATTTTATATGCAGTTGATTGAAAAATAACACGGAAAATATATCGATTTTTTGCATATATTTGACAAAATGTCAATTGTCAGTTTTCTTTTTCAAATGGAATTCGGTTGTCTATTTAAATAGTTTTTATTACTTTTGTTTGGAAACATTTCAATTGCTTTGTAGAAACTAATGTCCTTTTCATTTATACTAAAGGTTAAAATGTCATGTACTTATATGTGACATATGACGTATGAATACTAAATACATAGGTTTACGTCATGATAATGTTGTCTCTTTCAGTAATATCTTTTTATAACGAACCTTGTTGTAATTTTCGATGACCGGGAAACTAAATCAAAACTGGTACACCACTTTCTTGGCTGACCGTACTATTTGTAAAGTACGTTTATATAAACTCGTTTTGAGTTTTGTATTTTGAATTTAACGATATGAATGTCGATAAATTTTATGCTATAGAGAATTACTTTTTTTGTGAAATTGTTTTATAATCTCTGAAAGAAAAACATGATTTAATTTTAGGTGCAGTACAAATCATCAAATGAGTCCTCCCGCCCAGAGCAGTACGAAAGACTCGAACTGACCAAAACCCATTGTGACAGTACCACGACATAGGCAGGCTCTGGCCCTTTAAGGGTCCGTTCACACAGACCGGATCGTATGCGCTTGGAGTTGGTCGGAGCGGAGCCGCCAACTATTTCACATAGACCGGCTGGAAGCGACCTGAAAGCGGATGCGCTCGGAGCCGGTCGGATGCACTCGGAACCGGATGGATACTCTATTTGTGCTATCAAAATGGCGGTCGGCGTGGAAAAGCGCGGACGCAATCGGAACCGATCGGATGCGCGAGCAAGAAAGAGCACGCAATCGGAGCCGATCGGCTGCGCGGGCGAGAAAGAGCACGCAATCGGAGCCGATCGGCTGCGCGAGCGAGAAAGAGCACGCAATCGGAACCGATCGGCTGCGCGAGCGTTAAAAAGCATGCAATCGGAGCCAAACGGCTGCACGATCGAGAAAAAGTACGCGATCGGAGCCGGTCAGCTCCTCTTATTATTTCACACCAAGCGCGTTCAAGCATTCTTAATGACAAAAGCAGTGCACCTGCAAAAATAAACCTTACTACAAATATTAAAAACTCAGTTTTCAACGTGATAAGAATCTGCTCTTCTCTCCGAGCCGGTCTGTGTGAACGGACCCTAAGGGGGCCCCATCAGAATACTGATAGTTCTTTGAGACGCGCGTGGAACACGAAGCGTCGTCGACCCGGGCATGGTCCATAATTGACGTTGAGTCACCCATTATTCGCCGTCCGCATGCTAGAACTAGCTCGACTAGGTTCTAGCCGATATCACTGGGCCACCACTGTTCTGACAGGATGTGACTACTCTCTCCAAAATAAATGAATTAAGGGAGGTAAGCCCAAGACGGGTAGCCCACCTAAAACGGGTATTTTTTTTTTTGGGACAAACCCACCACTCTATTCCCAAACCACTGCATCTCCTGAAAGCCAGAATCAACAGTGGCAACCACCAGAAATTCGCCGAGACAATGAAGCTCGACGTGTCCCGGAGAATGAATTTACCTGTCTTGGATCCTGCAACGAAATTAATCAGAAAAGAATAGTAGAGGAGTAGGAAAAAAATTGTTTCTAAAACGGGTATGCATGTTAAATTATGCGTCGTTCTTGCTAATGAGAATGTGTGCGTGCAGGACGCGGCTCCTCAAGTCGGCGTTTTAAGCGGGCTACCCGTCTAGGGCTTTCCTCCCCTCTCTCTCAGTTGCTCAATCTCTGTACCGCGTAGCAAGTTCACTTGAGACACCATCACAGGAAATTTAATGCGCCGCTGTCCGTCGGAGTGAACGTAAGCTCTAAGTGTTATATTGGCGGTAATCGTATCACGCAATATGGACGAATATATCGAAGTATGCTGAGATGTACAATACTTAAGTGATGAGTAAGCTTCGTAGAGGGTTCAGGTGTCTATAACAGTGTAGGGCAAATGACACAGTCACATTCTTCAACGGCCATATTATTCTTTCAATTTTTTTATAAAATTATCATTAGTAACGTATTAAAAAATGTTGTCGATCTATTTACATAATTCATAAATACGCAATTTATGCATTGTTTACGCAATCACACAACATAATAATTATTGCGCCCGAAAAGATAAAAAAAAGTTTTAGAGAAAAATAAATTCGGCTTCTAAAAAAGTTTATTTATTATTTTATTTTTACAAACAGTCTTTCATGTTTTATCTACACAACATTTTGCAAACACAGGACCTTAACTAGCCCCTTTACGTACTACTCAATTTAAATAATACGCACAAACGGACAGCGAAAAAGTAAATAACAATAATTGTTACAATATTCCATCCATTAATCAAATTATAAGGCAGCAACGTGAACAAGTTGGAACCATTGCGGATAATAAATTAAAAACAAATAATATCGGCATGCTATATACGTGCGGGAAATATGGGGAACTTAACTAATATTGTTATGGAGAAAATATTGTGAGAAGCTCATGGCTAAATAATTACAGCCGCACAGGACGATCTTCCAAATTAAGCCGCTCTTGCTGAGGTTGGTCTGTGGATGGGTGACCATCTTATAGAAACAACTCGTGACTGTCCGAAAGACGTGTGCCAAGTTTAAAATGCAACAAAACCTTTATAAGTAGAAGACAGTCATTTTCTATGATTGTATCCACGATACAGGAAAAAATCTTAATGTGGGGCAACGTTTTAACAAACAAAACATAAATAAAAATATGAAAAACAAGACGAAAATGTTCATCAATAGTATTTAGATGTCGGTGTGTGAAAGACTAATCCACCGAACTAGCAAAATTCTATAATACGTTTTGCATCTATTTCGATGAAAACTTAAAAAATCTTACTACGCCTTAAATCAATGGTTGGTTGAATGTGCATACTTTTTATTCCGTCTGAAGATTATCGTAGAGTCTTTAGTATTTTAATTGATATCCACGTGCGCAAAGCCACGGCTTAAAGCTAGTAACCCAAACGTGTAACACCACCTTTAAATAAACGGCGTGCAGTTTCGGCAACGAACCGTTAACAGTCAGTTTCAATTTATGTGCGCATGTTATCAACTCATTATTTTGCCGCGAAAATGGCAGTTTATCGCACCGAACGAAATGTCATTTTTTTTTTGTGTAGATTTTTTTTTCTTTTTATTTTAGTGTGGGCTTTGGGAGTTTGCGCAACGATTTCAGAGCACCTACCTTAGATTATAAAATTTTCAGATTCCGAGTTCGAAACAAAACGTTGATATTGAAGCCACTTTTTATATTATAAATGTGTGAGTGAGCACCACGCACACATTTAAATGTTTTCCTTGGAGTAAGTTCACTTATTTTACGTATAAATCGGGGTTATTTTTTCAACCGTGTATTTGGCTACAATTCTTGGTAGCCTAATAGAAATTAAGGGGTCTAAGGCGCGGGACAAATAGAAGAGACGAGGCGCTGGCGATGGCGTGGTGCGGGTGCGACGCCACGTCTTTGATATTTCATACAAAATGTATAGGAGTGGCGCCCGCGCCGTCTCAGTATGTCTTGCGCCTCGCCACCGCCCGCGCCAGTCGCCACTTCTATTTGTCCCGCGCCTAACGGCTCTGCTTTGACCACTTTTGTAACCTGTGCATTCCTTGGTTTCTTTTTATAAAATTTTCCTTCAATTGCAACCTGCTTAGACATTCCGCCTCCCGGGTCTCGTCCCTGCATGTGGATTTTTGAATTATTTTCTTGTTTCTCCCTTTTTATAACACTTTTCAAATTCCGATGGAGTATCTATTGTCAAAACTTACTCTTGGTTATATTCGTAGAAAGTAATCTTTGATAGTTTCTGCTAGAATTTGTGATGCACACATAATACCTTCAAGTAGTACAAAGCTAAGTCACATGAAATCTTGGAAAAAGGAATTAACGCCAACGACAGTTCAGAAAAAAAAAACTTTAACTTGTTTATAAGTGTAAAAGCGGAGACACAAGTACCTATCGATACATTTCTATGGTTAACATGCGCTGAAGTCAATAGAACATATTTTCCCATGCATAGAACATAGATTCGAACTAGATAACGTATTATGTGAACCAAAACATCGTACACTGCCGTATAGGAATGCGTTTAATATTTTGCCATGGCGATGCACCATGCGGGCACACTGTCCTATTTTTTAGGGATGCTATGAAGGTAATCGATATTTTTGAACATCGAAGTCACTATACAAGTAAGTACCTAATGCATTAGGGATTTCTGTGCAATGAAGTAAATTCTATAAGAACTTAACTCATTTTGTGGATTTTCATCAGTTCTGGGGTATTTCACTTTTTTTTTTGTTTTTTTTTGGCGTGGTAAAATCATCAAATGAGTCCTCCCCCGGGCAGGGCGGGAGGGACTGTCAGACTTCTACTGACTAAAATCCACGGTGTCCTTCAATAGCCCTTTCTGTTCCGGGGTTACGGTAAGGAAATAATCCCGTGACCCCGGCAGGCTTATATTAGGCAGCATAATGACGGGGCCCCTCTGAGAGGGGGGCCCCGTCATTATGCTGACGCTCTTTGAGGCGCGCGTGGGACACAAGGCGCCGTCGACCCGGGCATGGTCCATGGTCGGGCAGCGAGTTGCCCTTTACTCGCTGCCCGTATGCCCGGGGTATTTCACTTTGAGCACTTTCGACTTGGCAGGTAGCAGGCCTTTTTTTAACCTTTAACCTCTCGGTAGGAAATTCTGCTCTGACCTCCTTTTAAATGCACCACTTAATATTTTACTTTTGTAATGAAGGAGCAGCACTTGCCCAGAATAAAATTCACCTTGTCAGTTACTTTGCTTTGATATTTGGTTATAGACAGCAATATTTGAAATGCAAGTTTTGTCACACAACGATGACCAATCTTTTCCATAATATTAGGTATAATATCAAAAAATAAAAAAATCGGGAGCAGCGATCACTATTAATCGGTATGGCTTGAATAAAGCAACCAATCAGTTGTTTTTTTTTTTAATATTATATTTAATTTGAAATAGAGATTTACAGGGATTATAGTCTTTAACTCTTTAAGAGAGCTTTTTATTAAATCCCATTTTTTCGGCATCATTTCAACAATAAAAAGCACAGCTCACCAAAAAAGTTACATCGCACCAATAAATCAAAGTGAAAGTATAAACACAGTAAAAGTATCGACAGTCCCAACCCTAAGAGGCGATAAGAAGGCAGACGGCGAAACAAAAGCTGTATCGATGCGAATTTCAACAATATCCGTGTAGAGCGTAAATCACGCGCGTCCGTCCTATTGTTTGTTGCCGCTCTGTGCACTTCGTTCGAATGGTTTGTTCCTTTTTTAAAAACTGATTTTATCGATATGTTTTGAAATTGATATGTTGGCGGCACTATGTACTTCTGTGCGTTATTTAGGAGTTTAGAAAATATTAGATGCTGGCATAAAAAAAGTGAAACTTTTTCACAGCTTATGCGAACCATAGGCGCCGCCGTATTGGCCTGGGCTGCTCTGACGAGCGCCTTTCACTTTATCCCTTCTTCGTGGCCGACCGTCATGCGACATGCAAAACACGGACGAAAAAATTTGAGGCGATTTAATAAAAGTTTAACTTTAAAAGGTAAATTATTATGTTGCTAATCGTATAGGTGTTTGTCGTATGGCAGTAAAATATCGTCAATTTTCATCTTGCTACGACTTTAGTCCAGAAGAAATCCAAGAAAGAAAAAGGTTTTTTTATGGTAAGATCTAAAGTATGGAAATGTTTGAAACATGCCACGATGCGCTGCCAGTGGCAAATTCGCGTACTTCCACAGTACCTAATTTAAGTTTTATTCTCACCGCACGTGGCTTTGCTCACCGTTTATACCAAAGTAAGATTTACTTTTTCTTACCCGTATCTAGAGTTGGTGACTTTTCAGTAGAACTAACAACAGATACAAAGGTGTTTCACACAAACCTATAACAAAATCAGGTATACACAGTTAACACATAAAAACATTGCTATACCAAATTACAGTTCTGGTAACTCAATTCCGAGTATTTTTACCTTTATTTTTGGTACACCGTATGGGTTCGTATCTCGGACAAAGCGATATGAGTGAAACAAAACGTGGAAGGCTTTGTTTCAGCCTGTTTTAATAGACAAAATATGATGCGGTGGATGAATTTTATTTTGGATGGGAGTGTAGTACGTGTTTTTGAAGTTTATCTTATATGTTTTATGAGAGACAATGATAATAATTTTATTAATGTTGAAATTAGTGAGGTAAGTTTAGTAAACTACTACTAATTTTTGTTACTTAAATGTTTTCGAGCTTGACCGAAAGAAATATAGGTACACTGGATGAACAAACAATAGTAATATCGACAATATTCTATTTAACACTGTATTATTACCAACTTTCTCTTGAATTAATTTTTATGTAGATCGGAGTGTCCAATCATGCGACACTAACCTATATAACGCTAAAGTCTTTTCATATGCTGATGACACAGCTATAGTATTCTACGGAAAATCCTGGGACGAAGTTAAGCAAAATGCTTCCACTGGAATAGCTCTAGTTGCTAAATGGTTACAAAATAATTTGCTTACTTTGAACACATCAAAAACAAACGATATACTCGTATGTTTCAGTATTCGTAATCGTACTCAACCGAAACATGACTTTATTATTAAAGTTCACGTATGTGGCGACGCTCAAAACAAAAACTGTACATGTTCCGCTATAACCAAGGTCTCACAGACTAAATACTTAGGAGTCATTGTTGACCATAGATTATCTTGGCACCCCCAACTTGAACAGGTTGTAAAAAGAGTCAGAAAACTGAGCTGGATATTCAAGACACTAAGACATATTGTTCCATCAAGGGCTACTGTTAGTAAGGATGCCTCTAGAAATCTTTTGAAGGAAATTTACATTGCCCTGGTCCAATCTGTCTTAGTGTACTGTATACCTATATGGGGAGGAGCAACTAAGACTAAATTTATAGAAGTGGAACGTGCACAAAGAGCTCTGATCAAAAATATGCACTTTAAGAAACAGAGGTACCCAACCTATAGGCTTTACCAAATTAGTGAAGTTCTTTCTGTGAGAAAACTATATATTCTTCAAATTGTTTTAAAGAAGCACAAAACGCTACCTTATGATGCTGGTCATCTAACAAAAAGAAGAAACGATCTTGTGGCGCATATCCCGCAGACGAAAACCAGTTTTTGTAGTATGCAATATGACAAACGAGCATCTCACTTATACAACAAAGTGAACAAAAAACTACAGTTATACACGAAAAAATATTATGAATGCAAAAAACTTATAACTAATTGGATTGAAAGACTTTCATATGAGGACACTGAAGCCCTCTTACAACACGCATTCTGACCCTGTTATCCACACTAACACCAAAACACAAAAACATACACCCCACAGTCCACACTCACCCACACACACACCTACTCACATACATACATCACTCATACAGCCCTCACCCACTCACATACATGCATCTTTCATACACCCTACACCCAGTCTCATACATACACTACGCCTACACCCCACTCTCATTATCCACAAATCACGCATGCCATTACTAGGTACCTTATAAAATTATTATTTAAGGAATAAGAATTTAATTACTTAAAAAAAAAAACTTTTTTGTCAACCTTTGTTAATTTTAGTTTTTAATTTTAACTTGGAATAATTATCTATTCTTTTTGTAAAACCAAAATTATTATTGTTAGTAGGTACTTCACGGTTGTAATTTTAAGTTTCGGAGGAGCGAAGTGCCCTAACACAGGCAAATAACGCCTAAAAGGACACTTCAACCACTAGATGTAGTACTAATTTTGTGAAATGAAATAAATTATTTGTAATTTGTAATTATTTGTAATTTGACACTGAACGACATTTGCAAGTAGGAATTGCTATCATAGCTTTTCATATTTGAACTAGTTAGCATGTTGTTCATTTTCGTTTTTACTTTTTTGGAAAAACTGAGAAACGTGAGAACATAATTATTAAGCTCATTCTCTTTATTTAAAAATAACTAGCGAAATGTGAGTTTACCCTTAGCACGAGTTTTTACTCTTTTACTTTACAGCGTCTTTTCAGTATTTACAGCGTTTCTTGTATGAAAAAACAGCGAACAGCGCCTCTGGTGTGCGAAGAAGGAACTAATTTTTTCCTTGAAAATTGTCAATTTGAAATTGTCAAAGTTCCAGTTTACTTTACGTCTCAAATACTGAAAACTCGTGCTAAGGGTAAAGTTCGGAGATTATACTTGTACAGCGATTTTATATTTATAAAACAAACCGGTAATTACAGTTGAAACATTACCCTAACAAATACCTACCCTCTAATAGAAATAAACGATTAATATTTCGCTCGCTCTTTAAATTTCCCGACATCTTAAGCCAAGAGGCTCGTAATGACGTTTACGGCTAACAATGACGTCATAAAATGAAGCCAAGCCGTCCGTAATATCTTTAAAAACGTCACACCTGCGCCCTTTACTATTGGTCCTTTTATGATCGAGTTTTGTTGTGTCGAAGGGAGAATGAGTTCTATTTACTTGCGTGTTAAGTAGATTGTCGTGTAATGGAATGCCATTA
Organism: Agrotis clavis; assembly: GCA_954870645.1. Classification (NCBI taxonomy): domain Eukaryota; kingdom Metazoa; phylum Arthropoda; class Insecta; order Lepidoptera; family Noctuidae; genus Agrotis; species Agrotis clavis. The sequence goes on from OX940937.1 coordinate 4,223,264, forward strand.
TGTTTACAAAACATAGGTAACTCATAAAAGTGAACACAGAACCTGACTACCTACATTGTCTTTGGCAGTCTTTTATCAGTAGATGCGAAACAGGGCACTATCGCCCGAGCTCCGCTCAGCGAGGCTCAAACTTTTAGGTTCAGAAGAAAATAACCACGAAGGAACCAAAGAGAAGTTTTCCAGACCCCACCATCCCCTTCTAACCCAGCCTGTCCGAGTCGGGGTTCCTAAGAGAAACGGCTGGTTGGAGAAAATTTTGAAGTTCTTTTTTCCTCAGTATCCCGTTACATACATTCTAACCCAGTTTTGTACTGCTCACTGGCTCAGTATAGGACTCTTCCTTTTGTACAATAGAATTATGTACCTCTTACTTGCGAGAGTCTTAATCAGAGGCCTTACCACGAGCTCTTAGCGCGATCCAGTTCAGGCTGTGGGAAAGAGATGGCGCTAGACGACTTGTATAGCTCTGTCTCTTTTCTACAGTCTGCACTGGATCGCGCTAAGAGCTAGTGGTAAAGCGTCAGGTCTTATTTACAATGTTCTGAATTCGAGGTCGTTTATCTGCAAGTAGTAGGGGAATTTAGCTAGGGCTCAACTCGATAGGATTTTTAATTATATAAGGATATAAAAACTATGACCGAGCCAAGCTTGAAAGAACTCAAGATTAAGATTATAACGAATGTAAATGGAAGAAAGAAAGTATTTTTCACATAGAAATACCTTTCTCTTCTCGAATATTACTTTTTCCCTCATTTTCGTGTGCTATAATTTTTTATGCTATCATTTTTAGCTGTATTATTTCGGGCAGGTTTGTAATTACGGAGTTTTGGTGTTCTGAAGACCTTTTCATGCCTTTTTCAAAGCTATTCAGGAGAAAATGTAAAATGAAGCACCTTCAAGCAATTTCGGTGTCAATTAACTTTACATTTGCGTTTATAATGAGAAAAGTAGGTAATATGTGGTTTTGAGGTCGTTAACTTTTGAATAAATATATATTTAACAAATATTTATGACAAGGAGCGTGTTTGATACCTCATGAAGGAAATATTTTTGCCGATGACAAAATAATAATATAATTTGATAATTGTGAGATCGAGCGGGTAATGTATAACCACCTCATGAATAACCACCGCGACGGAAAACCTATCCACCCAAAAGATGCCTGAAGGTAGACTGCACTGGTAAGGTTTACCCAAAATGAGATGGCCAGATGACCTGGATGCTCTCTTTGACGGTTGTTTCAAGGTGGCGTTCTCATAAAGTTAGTACTTGGAAGGATATGGGAAGGAATTCTCCTGTGTACACGTATTTCGTTTTTATTGGTTACATTTCGGTGAGTGTGCGATCAAACATCACAACTTAATTCTGTCTGGCTATTTCCATCATCGGACTACAAGACGTACGGCAACGCGCTATCGGTACATGGTGGACATCCCTCCGCTACGTATAAAGCGTTTTGCTAATACTTTTACTGTGCGCACAGCAAAGGTGTGGACTATGACGGGGTCTGTGTTTCCTTATAGCTACAACCGGTAAAGAGTGAAAAGAAGAATCTTCAAGTAAAGAGTGAAAATTTTACTTCTAGGCAACATCTTCGCTTACCATCAGACGAGATATAGGTCAAACACGAACCTCTAACTAAATATAAAAAAAACATACACTAATAGTTTTGAGTTCACATTCTAAATTGTGGTTACAACTCGCTCTATATACGAAAGCTATAATAAATATTGATAACAGTATTAAGTAAGAACGCTAATATTTTCTCAACAAATTAATTAAGTCTTAAACATTTATCGGTAGTATCGAATCGGACACCGCTGCATTATCAGTATAAAATCAATTTGAGAGCAGCGTATGCGAGTGGAACAAGCTCGATACAGGGAGCTTTGATAGAGAAACTTGTGTGGTAGATTGTACAAGAGTAAGCGGGTTTTGTATTGTAGTGTGTACAGTGTTCCAATCAGGTACTGCGGTTGTCTGTGTCTTGGAACAAAGCAAAGTCTTTCAAAGAATTAGCAAACGTAACACTACATTTAAAAACAAACCGTGAAAGCTTAAAACAGTGTTTAAACGTAACACTGGTTGTCAACCCATAGGTAGCACTGTTAGCCTGTTTGAAATCGTGATGGCCCAAATTTTAACACTTTTCCTGGAGAAAATCAGACCTACATAGACACAGTCAATTCAATCATCCTTTTATGTTCCCACTACTGGGACATAGCCCTCCTCTCTATGAGAGGGAGTGACCTATAAGCTATCAAACAGGCCCAGTGAGGAATTGAGGATAGGAAGGTGTCACAAATGTCTTCGAATTGTTTTGGTTCTAGTACATGCAGATTTTGTCATAATAACGTCTTTCATCGTTTGAGAGTAGTGGTGATGAAGCAAAATAGATAAAGTCTCGCCCCGTAACATGACCTAAACCATTGCTGGACCCGAGAGGACACAACATAATACGTCATTGCGCCGCGTTGTGTTCCACGCGCGTATAAAAGAGTGACTCTTGAGGGTCAAAGCCTGACGGGGTCGCAGGACTTATCTCATTACCGTGACCCCGGAACATAAAGGGCTATTGAAGGACACCGTGGATTTTAGTCAGTATAAATCTGACAGTCCTTCCCCTCATGCCCGGGATGGGAGAGGACGCATTTGATGACTTTACCACTCTAAAAAAAATAGCTATAATTCGGTTTCATGAAAGAAATGATAGGCCTCATTATGAAGAATGTTTTCAAAGAAATACATTACCTATGCTATCACCAGCAGTCTACAACTTAAACCACAAACTTATCGCGATACTAAGAGACAATAGCGCCATTATTCCGCGCTCAGCGAGTTAACAATGAACCAAACACTGATTAAGCGGTACCCGGCTGATCGTAAATTATTTTGTTCCTGCCCAGACCTTGAAGGGAGAATCATAAATGTTGGAAGGAGAGCTATTGAAAATTATTGTATTTTAGGCTGTTATAGAAGAAATAGAACAAGAAAGATGGAGACGAAGTGGATGACAAAAGAGACTATGCATGAATTGTGTTTGAAATGATATCTGTATCTGAACTACTGCTGACCAAAGCCTCTTTTAATATGGAGAAGCAAGACAAAACCAATGTTGAATTATTGATCATAGAGTTCAAATTTCCTCACGATATTTTTTTTCACCGTTGTCATTGATTAACTCAGAAAGTACATGTGCTTTGAAAAAACACACATTCGACTCGAATTACAGTTTTTTAAAGAGGAGGTCACTGGGGCTCTTGGTCATCACAATTCTTTGATCAATTAATATATTATTGATATGATAAAGAATGATATGAATGAAAATGCCAATGATGACGTGAGATTAAAGAGAAAAATAAATGACTTCTTATTGATCGAAAAAATACATAATATCCCTGGATAAGTGGCTGAAAACAGAACAGTAATAAACAAGGTAGGAGGCTATAGTCTTTGACTGCTTAGGGCCTAAAGTAATCTTAACACAGCACTGCGAAAAAGGCTAGAAATCATAGTTACGTTACAGAATAAAAAGATTTCAAAGGTTATGAGGCATAATGTTCATGTATGTTCATTGTTCATAATACAAACATGAATATCCTAGCAGAATTAATGCAGTATGTAATTAGACGACCATAATCAGGTTCCCACTTCAATTCAATTTGCTGACCCATTGAGTTAGAACTTAATAATCGTGGATTTAATCATGGATTATTAGATGCACAATGATTGTGGTTTCAATTTGGTAATAGAGACTACCTTTGTCTATGGGGCCTAAAAAGGCCACAATAGGAGCAGTACCGATGCGTTGCGCGTCAAGATTCCCTCACGAATTAAATAGGTATATGGTCTACATGGCCTAGGTTGGTCTCGTATGGCCTAGTATGGCCTACAGATCGTTCTGTGCTGTAATGACTGTGACTGTGAATTGAAATGTTCGTAAACGCACCTCATACAAAAGAAATGCCATGAGTAGGTTTTAAAAAATGCGAGGCTCTTCTCTACATGCAAATGTATTTTCAATTCACGAGTTTTGTTCTGTCAAGGATGATTAAAATCTATTTAATCGTCAATAATATCAAGCAATCAATAAAACGAAATGACACGACATGAGTAATATACGACATTACAAAAGCTAAATAGCAAATGTAAAAGACCGTTCCCATTGCAAGTTAGTCGCTGCGATTCGCGATCGACGACACGTCACATCGACATCGTACGTGCGCTGATTTATGCGTGGACCGACGACACGGCGGTACGCGGCGATAAATATAATTGTGCCGCTCTGACCCACCCAGGGAGCGGGCTACGGCAAGTGCGTAAGGGGTTTTATACAATGGGAACTGGGATTCTGTAGCAGTCTTTTGTTTTTTTTTCGCATTTTTCTGGTTCATTGGAGCGTTAAAATCTTTGTTGGTTGGTGGTTTATCATGTACTCTGTAATACCCGAAGGGTTCCAGGTGACTAGTGCAAGATCATTTCGTAAGTAATAAAGCAAGGTGCAAGACTACTGCCATCAAGTACACAACACTAGACTCCGTGGTTGCTATTGCTAAAAATTTGATGTGATACACAACTACATATATTATTGCTCAAGAATCTAGAACAATTGGTGTGACTACGATAAGAACGTAGGCTTATAAACAATAAATAAATCATAATGACAAGAACATTAACAAGATAATGTATGACGAAACAGACAAAAATAAGCAAGCGGCTTACCTGACGGAAAGCCTTAGGAAACCTTAGCCGCGTTGCCAATCTTGAAACGTTTTTACGCCTTTTTGGACGGTGTAAAGAAAGTAATAATTGAGAGTGTTGAGGGATAATTAAAGGGACAATAGTTTCGATGAAATGTTTTTATACCGTCGGTTCCCCAGTAGCCAGCACGAGGGTCCTTCAAGAAGAACTGTAAAAACGCTCAGAACATCAAAAAGTGGCAAGTAATCAGCTATTCATCTAAAAAATCTACTTACTGATTCGTTTGTAAAACCACAAAGCAATAACTTCACTCCAGAAATACAAAATAAAGGAATAAATATGCCAAAGTAATTCTCATTGTGCATAAGTTCCTACAAACAACTACAGATGTACCACAAGCAATTGTACAGGAAGACAGTTACACCAAGTAAAGGAGAGCCGTGGCTAACAATACTGCAACAAGAGCCAAAGAAAACTAAACCTTAAAACAAAGCAGTAAAGATTGGAGTAAAAGAAAATAGAACTTAGTAAAAGTTAGTCCAGACTGTTGTCGAACAATCTCGTACTTTATTTTATTTATACGATTTCATAGTTTATAAAATTAAATTCGAAATTCCTTTATGAAAAGTACTCTGTTTGTGTGGTTAGGATGGTCATTCCCCTTTTGCTAGTTTATTTTCAGTTTTATTTCTCTTTTTTTTGACTGCCGGGCCTTTCTAATTGATATTAAATTATAATTCGTGTTTTACCTATTCGTGGCTCACCACAAATAGTTTAAATACAGTTGAAACTAGATTCAACTCACTAGTGGGCAAAGTTCAATTTAAATTTTGACAGTAGAAGAGTCCTGGTTGCTTTTTTTTTGGGTGGAAAATCATAAAATTAGTCCTCCCGCTCTGTGTCTAGTTACTGACTGACTGTGACTGTTACAGTGACTGTCAGACTCTTATCTACTAAAAATCACTTTGTTCTTTTGCATGCAATTTGTGTTTCAGGACTGCTTAGAGATAGTCTCAAGACTTTCTCAGTTGCAGCTCGTATTTATGTCTGCCCAGTAAAGTTGGTAGCAACAACTGCACCCTCTAAGGTGTGACTGTAACATATAACGCAAAATGGGTACAATGCTAACGGGTATACCGCTAGGTACACCCTTGAGCCCGAAAACGAAATTTATATTTTTTGCCAAATTCGTTTTAAAACATTGTCCTTGATGAAATAGTACTATAAATTATGATATCTACTCCTATTTTAATCTTTACAAGTATGAAATATGCAGTATTTACGATAAAGTTTCAGTCATCATGACCTACACTATTGCATTGATAGAATCCAGTTCTTTTTAATAGCCAATTATGTTCCACTGCCTAGCAAAGGCTTTCCTCTGAATTATACTCGGAATTAATATTTGTATGAACTACAAGTACTTGTTCTGGGTCTGGCTATTTGTGAGTATATTATGTGTATGTGAGTTTAAATGTTTGTAAACACACATCTTCAATGCAGCAGTCTTTTCTGGTGTACGACGTAGTTGGGACATTAAAAAAAATGCGATAAGACAGAGAGAGGTTTTTGAGTCATTTTAATAGGCATTTAGAATCCAAAAATGGCATAAGAAATTGAAAAAAAATATTGCTGGTCGTTGAAAACACACAATATTTATTAATTCTTTGTGATAATCTAATCCTTATCAGATAATTTTGAATACTGTCGATGTTACGTTTTATAAGCTTATCATCAAATGTCTGCCCACCGCATTTGATGTATGTACCAAAACCAAAATGAATTATAAAACAGTAATATTTATTATTACAATTTTGACTGTTAGTGCTGCAGTTAAAAAAAGTTACAATGGTTACACGTTGTATAAAATAGTGCCAAAAGATGACAGTGAAGTGAAAATATTAGAAGGTATAAAAGCAAAGAATCTTGGTGAATTCTGGGTAGAAGGTTTCAATGTTGGTCTTGACGCCAAAGTGATGGTATCACCGACAAATCGTGAAGAGTTCGTAAGACAGCTGGCAGTTGGAAAGATTGAAGCGAAAATAATAATTAATGATATTCAAAGGTAAGAGGATGCAGTACACGAGCAGTGGTCACGGCCTCGAATTGTAGATTGTAGATTTCAAACCATCTAGGCAAAATTACTTTTTAATTCTCCAAACGGTGAAGGCTTTTACTGAATTTAAAGTGTCGTTTACGGGATGCACTATGGGAGGTCAAAACAATAAGTTATCACGGTGAAGGAGAACATAATTGAGTAAACTGACATGTCCTAGAACCAAAAAATCTAAGACATGACTGTGAATGTACTGCGTCCGCGTGGTGCAGAACAACCCACTCCCTCGCACAGAGAGAAAGCCTACGTACCAACAGTGGGAATATTTTATGCTGATGTGGTAAAGGTAAGAATGGACAGCCAATGTAAAGGGTTACGACTAAATTGTAACCAAAAATGTTGTTTTTTCTAATGGATAACTCAAAAAGTTCTAAAATGATGCTGTTTTTTTTTCTTAGTGGTAAGGACTGATTTGTAAAACCAAATAGGTACATCTTAACATCCACAATAAAAAGTTTATGGCATCCAGCTTCATCAAATAGTGTTTCTTTTAATTTTCAGAGCAATAGACGACCAACTCAATTCAGCCAACATTAAAGCTTCCGAATCTTACCTCTCATTCTCCTGGTCCCAATACCAAAATCTTACAACCATCTACAATTGGCTAGATGAACTGGAAGAAAACCATCCTTTGGTAGCCAAAACTGTTGTGATGGGCCGATCTGTAGAAGACAGAGAAATCAAAGGAATCATTCTTAATCATCAACCAGAGCTGACACGTCCTTTGGTTGGTGTACTAGAAGGTACACTTCACGCTCGTGAATGGATTTCTGCAGCCACTGTCACTTGGATTATAAAGGAGTTCTTGACAAGTAAAGACCCTGGAGTTAGGGCTTTAGCAGAAGGTTTTGAATGGCATATTTTTCCAGTCGTCAATCCTGATGGTTATGCTTACACATTTAGTCATGTAAGTACGTTTGGTTTTAATAGTTTGGTCCTAGAAAAAATTTGCTTATTAGGTACTATTCTAAATACCTTTTTTCGACTAATCTGCTGAACCGATCAGACTGAAATTTTGCATATACTTTGTAAAGTGTACAGAAATGGAAATATTTATCTACTGTTTTATTAAATTAATGTTAATCAAAATCATATTAATTTTACAGAATCGTATGTGGAGAAAAAACCGTAGTCCAGAAAGTTCTAAAGCATGTGAAGATAATGTGGACAATGATATGAGCCATGGTGTGGATCTCAATAGGAACTTCGATTTTGAATGGATGAGTAAGTAGTCTTTTTTTATCGTGGTAAAATCATCAAATGAGTCCTCCTACCCAGGGCAGGACGGGAGGGACTACTAGTCCGATTTAAGTAATTCTTTTTTTTTTTTTGTACTAGGTATTTTTTAACTTAGGGTACACTGCAAGTTTCATCAAAATCGGTTCAGTAGTTTTAGAGATATGGATTTTTTATGTTGTGACGGATTACAAGATTAGTGTACATGTAAGAAAATTTTGTATTTTACAAGAATTTGGGTTGAATATTTAATAAATAAACCAACTAAAAAGAAAGTTTTTTCAAAAAAAGTAACCGACTTCAAAAACAACAACAACAAAAAAGGGTGAAATAACCTAATTAATAACTTTTTTCGGATGTCGGTGGCTAAAAATCAATGAAATAATAAAAAAAAATAAAGCCACCGACTTTCGAACGAAGTTATTAATTAGGTTATTTCACCCTTTTTTGTTGTTGTTGTTTTTGAAGTCGGTTACTTTTTTTGAAATTTTTTTTAGCAATCATTATCATTTTATTCAATCTATCCATATTTTCTTTGGTCTTCTTCTTCCTCTTCATCAATCAACCATTCATACCCATCACTTTTTTATTCACAAGCATGAGTAACATCCTGCTCTACTAACAGCATTATTTATAAAAATATTCTCTCATTTTCAGCCATAGGTGCAAGTAACGATTCCTGCAGCAATACATTCGCTGGTCCTTCAGCATTCTCAGAGCCAGAAACGAGAGCTATTGCCGAATATATGGAAACCCTGCAGCAGAGTCGAGATATTATTTATTACATTGCCTTCCACTCCTACACTCAGCTGATTATTATTCCTTATAGTCACGTGACGAGTAATGCTGATTCTCTGCGTTCTGGAAACTATCCTGACATGGTAAGAATCAATATTTGGCCGTTCACCACCTTGCCGCTGTGAGCGGTGACTAAGCACCATGTATAGAAAATAATTGTATGAAAGACTTCACGAGGCGCCGCGAGTTGCGAATTCGTGTACTTCCACGTGCCGCCCGCCTCATCGTTCACCGCTCAGTACCCTTAGCACGCGTTTTCACTATTTTACTTTACAGCGTCTTTCCAGTATTTATAGCGTTTATTGTATGAAAAAATAGAACAGCGCCTCTGGTGTGCGAAGAAGGAACTAATTTTTTCCTTGAAAATTATTTTGAAAATTGAATTGTCAATTGGAAATTGTCAAAGTTCCAGTTCACTTTACGTCTCTAATACTGAAAACTCGTGCTAAGGGTACAGATCAAAGTCTTGAAGGAATGTTGGGCTGAGGCTGCATTAGATAGCGATTTGCGATGCGACCGGTGTAGCCATATACGTGAGCATTAATTTATTTGTTTTAATCGCTCATGTACCGCAGATCGCGTCGCGGCCTAGTGTAGCTTCAGCCTTTGGCCGCGTTTCCGTTATACAAGTTACAGGTTTAAAAGTTGCTAATTTATAGGTATAGAGCTTGAACAAACCTGTACACAAGTTATAAGTTTGAACTACATAGATTGTTTTTTTTCAATTCAAACAACTTGTTTACCAATGTGACGTGTAACATTTGCTAATATTTTTTTTTTTGCTTAGAAATTATCTTTACGATTCGCGACGCAGACGTTAGGCGTGTAAATATTTAAAATAAGGGCTGATTTTTCAATAGTCAGATGACTTTTATCTGAGAAATTAAAATGACAGTTTGACATATTTTCCATAGATAAACTGTCAAACCGCCATTTTTATCTGAGGAATTAAAATGACAGTTTGACATATTTTCCATAGATAAATTTTATTGTCAAACCGCCATTTTTTTCCACAGATAAAAGTTATCTGACTATTGAAAAATCAGCCCTTAATATGGTAGACGCTGTTTAGTACAACATTTGCCACTGCTACAAAAGATGGCGCAACGTTACCGAAAGACATTTGACAATGCAATTTATGGAATGAAAGTTTCGACCTCGCCGGCAAGGCTGCGAAAGCTTAGTTGGTTAAGCTTCTGGAGTACTGATCAAGAGGGCTTAATACAAGAAGCCATATCATGACTTTTACCGTTTTTGTGGTGTTAAGGGTTGTGTAACTTCTATGCATATTTTCTGTCGTGTCTAATGTATTTTTTTGCTTTTCAGTACGAAATTGCAATTAGAGGTGCTGATGCCTTAACAAAACGTTTCGGAACAAATTACCGAGTTGGTATATCCGCAATGGTTATGTGTAAGTTGCATTTTATCGTATTTTTTCTTAAACAAGCTATTCCCCGCTGTAAAACACGCTGCCTGTTTAGTAGTATGATGTCTGTAGTATGATGTTATAGCCTAGCCTATCTCAAGAAGTCGTTAAATGCAAAAACGTTTTTTGAAATCCGTCTGACAGTTCCAGAGATAGCACGCTTATACAAATAAAAAAAAATCTCTTTAGCTTTTGATTAGGACTTTTTATATTGGCCAGAAACAAAAAAAAGGACAAAATGAAAAGAGGGAGTTGGCTAACAGAGAGCAAGATAAATTTAAAAAGTACATTCATCAAATCAAATTATAAATTATCAAATGAGTTTTGCTGGTCTGGATAGAGCGGAAATGTCAGACTAAATGGCAGATCCACCCAGTTTCTTCAATTGCAAACAACGACGATATAATACTAGACTCCGCATGCACGATCTAAGGAACAAAAACTATTCTGTCAACTCGCTGAGGTACTACGTAAGCGAGGGGGACGGGGTACTGCGTTGTGATTGGCTAACTCAAGGTCTGTTCTGTCTCAACGTATGTTTACGGCTCACAGGATTGGTCGAAATGAGACGAATATAAGACTTTTTTGCCTAATGTGTTGACAGACATTGGTCGCCTGTTATTAGGAGTCTAGTATTATATCGTCGTTGATTGCAAACCTTGGAAGACAGCCTACACTGATGTAAGCTTATTGCACCTTCTTTTATCATCATCATCAGCCTATAAATGTTCCCACTGCTGGGACACAGGCCTCCTCTCTATGAGAGGGAGTGGGCCATAATGATAATCCACCACGCGGGCCCAGTGCAGGTTAGTGGATGTCACATGTCTTCCAATTTTTGGTTCTAGGACATGCCGGTTTTCTCACGATGTTTTCCTTCACCGTTTTGAGAGCAGTGGTGATGAAATAAATTACACAAAGTAATGCGCCTGGCTGGGTTCGAACGCACGACCTACAACTTGTAAGTCGATGCCCATAACACTCGGCTACCACCGCTCAAATCTTCTTTAAAATTTCTGCTTTATTTCAGATCCCATGAGTGGTGCCAGTTTCGATTGGGTCAAGCACAATATCAGTGTTCCTATCACGTACCTCATAGAGCTTCGTGATCTTGGGGAATACGGGTTCCTCCTTCCAGCCAATCAGATTGTCCCCACAGCTCTGGAAACCATGGACGCTCTTGTTGAAATGGACAAAAATACCGAAAGACTGGGTTACATTCCCAAACTACTATCTGCTGGTCATAGCGTAGCCTTTTCTTCTTTAGTTATAGTGTTTGGTGTTTTGATTGCACTGTCTTAGTTTATTACTAGGTATAAAACCCTTACCTCGTGGACTAAAGTTACAACCATACATTTTTTAAGGATTAACCTTTGGCGTAACTTTAGTCCACGTCTTTATTAATGAGGGGGTTAGGTCTTACAGTTATTAACTGTTAATTGTAAGATCCTAAAACGGGAATTTTACCATTAAGATACGTGTTTAACAGGGTTCCCTATTTGTTTTCGAAAGTCGTTGATTCGATTTTTACTATCTCGAACTCGGTGTGTTCTATTGCAAAACATTTTGAAAAGTGAATGACAATTCAAGCGCTTGAAAAAGAAACCAAAAGTGAGCTAAAATAGATACAGGGCAGAAACAGAAACAGAAAAGTGTCCGAAGGCCCTAGCACGAATTTTAGGATGAAGTTTTGATACCACGAGTATTTTAACTCATTCTTAATTATTATGGCTCTTTTTGGACATTTCATTTAAATGAATGTAAGTTTATTCTGCCTCTAGTGTACGAACAAGGAACTAATTTTATCCGTCAAATTAACGTGTAAGTTCACATTTAAATTACGCACAAAAACAGGAGAACTCGTGCTAGGGCCTCAGACCGCTGGCAGTATTGCCAAGTTGAATGGCATTGCTGGTTCTTTGACTAAATATTAAGTATACATTAAGTATTTCATAGTAGATTGTAATAATTGCCTATAATATATTATAATTATAAATAAGGGAGTACTATAAAATCTTTTAACTCTGTCCGTTTACCACAAAAAAATTAAACACCCGTTGAACACTTGTCTAAAAAACTTTACAACGTCAAAACGACATTTTCTCTTTGATTGATATAAAGGTCGTTTTGCAGTTACACTTTTTTTAGACAATCGTTCAACGGGTGGTTTATCTTTTTGTGGTAAGGCGGTGTATGTTTTACAACATCCTCTGAATTTTCGCTAATCGTATTATTACTCAAAGGATAATTATTATCATCCTTCAATTTCTTCTAAAGTTTATTTTAAAATCGAATTCTTGAAAAAATTAATCAAACGGATTTAATTGTAATAATCAAATACATTAATAATTTAAAAATGTGTCTTATTTTTCTTTTTCTCTCTATTATTATTACCTACCATTATTTTAGTTCTTTTTTTTAATCCAATGTCGTCTATAAATCTTTTTTTTTTCTTATCATTTTTGGGTTGTTAAACTTGTTCTACCTACTGATCATTGATAGAGCTGTCTTTATCAATTTGTGATTAAGGAATTGACGTCTTTCAGATTTCGTCATCACCAATGTCACAATTTATTATACACTCGAGAGCAATGAATCCGGGTCACTTAAAGAATGTTAAAAATCTCGGAAACTAAAAATGATAGGTTAATGCAATAAATTGTATTTAATAGACAATGTAATACTCCTTAAATGAAAGTAAAAAAAATATGAGTCACCATACATTTTATTAACACAAAATTACATAAAGAAAAAAACTGCTGATCTCTCCTTAAAACAAAAATAGGAAACATGAAAGTTTTGAACTTTATTACGATTTTCTTGAATTTTAATACTTCGTATTGCCTCCTCGTGCTTCCATTACTGCGTTTACGCGGTTTGGCATGCTGTACACCAAGTTCCTTATACGATTTTGGGGAATATTCTCCCATTCCTCTGTGAGAGCAATTTTGAGCTCACGAAGCGTGATTGGGGGAGGGTTTCGTTGTTTTACGCATCTGCTCGTCCCAAGCATGCTCGATCGGGTTGATATCCGGGCTGCGCGCTGGCCACTCCATACGAGTAATGTTCATCTCTTGAAGGTAGTCATTCACAATCCTACCTGTATGAGGTCGGGCATTGTCATGCATAAATATAACATCCTCACCTAAATTGACCATAAATGGACCAACGTGATCATTAAGGATTTCTTCCACATATCTTACGCTAGTTAAAGAGCCGTTTTCTATGATCACCAGCTCTGTGCGACTTTCAGAAGAAATTCCGGCCCACACAAGTACAGACCCACCACCGTAGGCTACTTTTTCTTCGATGCATGCTTGCTTGAATCTTTCCCCTGGTCTTCGATACACTCTGTGTCTTCCATCGTGCTTGTAGAGCATAAATTTTGATTCGTCGGAGAATATAACTTTCGACCAATCTTCAATACTCCAATTTACGTGGCTCTGGGCATATCTTAGTCTTGAAATACGATGCCCACGCTCCAGTTTAGGGCCGTTTGCAAGTCTAAGGGGTTTTAGGTTAGATTCAGCAAGCCGACGTCTTACTGTCCATGCACTTGGGTTACTTCCTCCAAAGCGTCGAAACTGATTGGTGAGTTCAGTTCCTGTGAGAAAGCGATTTCGAAGCATGGTGTTCACCAAGTATCGGTCTTCTCGTGCTGTGGTACACCTGGTTCTGCCCGTTCCTGGTCTGCGTAGGTTAGAACCAGTTTCTTCGTAACGTCGGAGAACTCTTTGTACTGTTGACAGCGACACACCGATAGTCCTGGCTGCATCGCGCTGACTCCGGCCGGTTTCCAGCATTGTAAGTATTCTGGTGCATTCTTCAGGCGTAAGCGACATAATTTCAGCTTGAATAATGAATATAGAGCACTATCAATATGGTTTATGTATCCACATAATAACAGATTACAAACAAAATCAAAACCAAATGCTGTAATTTCGTAGTTCCATCTTCGAAAGTGGCCCTTTTTCAAATTTGATTTTTTTATGATATAACTTTACAATAACTAAGAAGTTTTAATACCTTCATTTAAGGAGTATTACATTGTCTATTAAATACAATTTATTGCATTAACCTAGCATTTTTAGTTTCCGAGAATTTTAGGATTCTTTAAGTGACCCGGATTCATTGCTCTCGAGTGTAGTTTGTATGCCAAAGACTCAAGTTTAATTAAAATTTTGCAAAACATTCCCTATGTTAATTATTAGTGTCTGTAAAGTTGTCACATGAATCTAAATTCAGAATTTAAAAAGATCATTTAAATATTTCCTTGCAGGAATCGAACCCTTGCCACACAGCTCAGAAGCCAAACGTTCAGCCACTGCACCAATTATAGTACCATCTTAATATAACATGTACAAAGCCGGTCTGCAAATTATTCCTAAGTATTAGAATTATCGGGACCCCTCTTTGAGGAGTGGCTGGATAGGCGTCACGGCGTCCTGACCTACCGCATGACACAGGTCGTCACCGGACACGGAAGTTACGGGAGGAGGTACCTTTGTCGGATAGGGAGGGCAGAAACGCCTGGGTGTCATCACTACGAGGATGGCCTGGAGGACACGGTGGAGCATAAGGGGCAGGATTGCCCCGTTTGGGCAGAGCACCGCCGTGTCACGGAGGCGATAGGTGGAGACCTCTCGCGCCCGGCATTGCTCGAGGCCATGCTGCGGGGCGAGACGGAGTGGGAAGCGGTTGCCTCCTTCTGCGACTCAGTCATGCTCGCGAAGGAAGAGGCGGGCCGCGTGAGAGAGAGTGCAGCGTTCTCCCTCCGCCCCAGCCGCAGTGGTAGACGCCCCATGGTGACAGACGTCGCAAGACGATCTCCGTTCACCCTAGGCGCGGGCATGCGGGAGGCGAGTAATGGGCAACTCGCTGTTCGACCATGAACCATGCCCGGGTCGAAGGCGAGTTGTGTTCCATGCGCGCCTCAAATAGCATCAGCAAGATGACGGGCCCCCCCCCTCTAGAGGGCCAAAGCCTGCCGGGGTCGCGTGACTTATATCATTACCGTGACCCTGGAGCGTAAAGGGCTAATGAAGGACACCGCGGATTGTAGTAAGTACAAGTCTGACAGTCCCTACCGCCTTGCCCTAGGTGTGAGGACTCATTTGATGATTTTACCACGCTATAAAAAAATGTATTAATATTATCGTCGCTCGTTTATCAATGAACAATAATTTATTCATTTAACAAAAATATTTAATCGCCCTAATAAACTAATCCTAAACATGTCTATAAAATAATAAAAAAGTTATCAATGAAATAAATACATAACTTCAAGATAATAACACTATCAATAATGCTAAAGATTAAAATAATAATCCAAGTGAAATTCATTTCATTTGGGACGCACGGAGAACGTGTACGTAATGATCAAGGAATTATTTTTAATATTAGCAGTAGCAACTGCTATTAATGCAGAATATGTTAGCTATAGGAATTATAAAGTGTACAAAATAGTACCCAGTTCCGATACTGAAGTACAAATACTTATGGACATAGAGAAGCAAAATCTTTACGATTTCTGGAGTGATGTCGTTGCAGTAGAAAGTGATGTTAGAATTTTGGTGGCTCCGGAGAAACAAGCTGATTTTGAGGATTACTTAAAAAGTGTAAACATTCCGGCTAAAGTTGTTATAGAAGATGTACAACAGTAAGTTTATTTTTGTACCTAAGTGATAAAATAAAGTCCTGTGGAATAATGAAGGATACTGAATCGATAAACTTTATTCCTCTTGCTTTATTATTGATAGGAGTGAAAGTTACAAAAAGTTTATCATCTTAACAACTTTTTGCCTTTATCCCAGTATACTTGAAGTGACACGTTATCTTCTTTAATTCTCCCCTATTCAACTTACGGCATCATCAAATTGTTTTTTTTTTGATATTTTCTGTGGCCTATTTCTTCCTCTCCATCCATTAACATACATGTCCAAAACAAGTTGCCAAAATGTTCAAACTACAAAATAAAACATTCGTAATCTTCCAGATTAATCGACGCCCAGCTTAGACGGCCCGTTACCCGAGGCAAAGTCTACGATTGGACCTTCTACTGGTCTTTACAAGAAATATTCGATTGGCTCGACAAAATAGCCGAAGAGTACCCTGATGTGGTCACTCCAGTCACCATCGGCCAGTCGAATGAAGACAGACCGATTAGAGGAGTTAAAATTGACTTTAGGAAGCAAGTAAATCCTATCATTGGTATGATTGAAGGCGGTATCCATGCAAGAGAATGGATCTCTCCAGCGACCGTGACGTATATCATCAATGAATTCTTGACTAGTACTGATCCTGATGTCAGATTTGTGGCTGATAACATTGTGTGGCATATCTTCCCTGTAGTCAACCCTGATGGCTACTCTTATACGTTCACAAATGTGAGTATTATTATTTTTATTAGTAGTCTAGGTTGCGCAGACGAGGTACACGTGAAGATTGGTGGGATGTTGAATTCCCCGAGGATTCCTCTTTCAGTGATGTACTTCTATTTTTGCTGATGACGTTATTATTTCAATTTCTACAAGCTTTTAGCTCGTTGGGCATGCGAATAACGTTATCAGCCGAGTTTCGCTTCAGGTTATCAGCTTTTGCAGTAACGTAAGCAATGTATGTTTTGAAGTGCTGACTGTTTTAAACCGACGGACTAAACGCTAAAAATAACCAGTTTCTGAAGTACTCTTCAAAGAAGATGGCGAGACGATTTAGATAAAACCACTTTGTCCCTGAATTGAAGAAATTGGATTTATAGAGAGAGGCCTCTGCCCAGCAGTGGGATGATGCAAGCTAGCAGTATCTTTACAAGGTTTAAGCCGCGAATTCACTCGCATTATGGTCCGACTTTAAAATTTTATGATGTTTTCTTGGCAACTTTTCATTGAAATTGTTCTTTGCAAAAGAAATTCAGTCGTTAGTACAAGTATTATGATTTTAACTTGACTTAGAATGTATTTAGAGTTAATTCTAGCAATCACATAATGTTTAAAATCTGTTGTAGAATATTTATCAGTGCTGTCTGTCAACAAGTTTATTTAGTTCACATCTATCATGGAGGTCTAGTCCATTCATCCATCTTTATTTGGTTACAGAACAGAATGTGGAGAAAGAACAGAAATGGAAACCATCACACAGACACCTGTGGTGATATCAGTAACGGAATCGATTTGAATAGAAACTTTGGCTACAAGTGGATGTGTAAGTATAGTTTTTTTTTAACTTTTAGATTAACTTGATCATTTAGCAAACTTTGTTCTAGCTTTTGCATGTAATAATTATACTGGTCCACCATTTTAGATATTTGCAGTACTTTGCATGCAGTATCTGTGTGTGTTTGCAGTATCAGTGATTTCTTGCAGCCTGTAAAGGCCCTTCAGATTTCTTTATTGATGCCGTCAACATGTTTATTGTATGAAGCAAAAATTAATTAAAATGCTCATTATTATTTTGTCCTTAACTCCATATACCGGCGAGCGCTGGAATGTTATCTTCTCGAATTATGATAAGCTGTTCAAGTTATCAGATAGATTTCTGAGTATGTTCCCCATATTGACATAATTAAGCAATAACAAATATAAATATATTAGTTTGGGACTCGTGGACTAAATGTCTTATCTGTGAGATATAATAAATCAATCATGTTAATACTTTCGTATTTATTTATTTATTTATTTTATTGGTTTACCTACAATTGTTACATAAATACATACTTAAATAGAACACATAACATTAATACTAGATGTACAATATTAAGCGGTAAACACTACATGCAAAAATAACAAAAAAAGAATATAAGGAAAGATCGGAAACAATTTTTTTTTTTATATTATGTTAGATAACAAGAATACATGCCAAAGTAAATGTGATTGTGATTACAAGTGATTTTAGATTACATAATTGGAGTTAAGACTGTCGTAGACAATGAATATATACTAATTTATTGTAAGAAACAACTGATGCTTAAAATACTGAAGGGAAGAGCCATAGATATCAATTTTACTGAATTTATTATGTAGTCGACTAAGCCTAGGGATTGCAGAGTTACGACCTGAAACAGTTCTGCGAAACGGTGGATACAGAAGATCAATGGAATTTCTAGGATAATAGTGCGGAATATGGAATTTAAATTTATTTAGTAGTTGAGGAGAATCAATCTTGCTGTGTAGAATTTTATATAAAAATATTAAATCAATAACATCTCTTCGTTTTTCAAGGGATACCATATTAAAGGTGCTTAAACGTTTTGTGTAACTAGGGATTTTGCGTTTCACAGTTGAGTATGCTAAATGATTTAAAAATCGTTTCTGGATGCGTTCAATCCTCAGGCTGTATAATTTATTATGTAGCACAAAATATGGACTGTTCCAAATTACAGACGCATATCTTATTGAATCATATATAGCTGTTGACCGCGGATTCGTTTGCCCCCGTTTATAACCAATAACTGTCTCAAGGGTCCCATCTATCTCTGTACCTAGATGTTTGACGTGAAAATGGAACATGCATTCGCAATTAAAATATAAGCTGGAACTAGGATTTAATTAGTAATTTTAGTTCTTTTTAAACCGACTTCGTTAAAACTTTTTAATTAATTATATCATAAAATTGTTTGTACATACGAGTAAGAAAAAATTATTTCTGGATACAAAAGAAAAACTGTAACTGTCAGGGAATCTGGATTTAAGTCCGACTGATAGGATTTTTTTGTATTACTTAAAAGTTTAAACATGGATTAAAAATGTTCAAAAATAAAAGTCCATGTTCAACTTACCCCTCAGGGGTTCATCATGAGGACAACATTTACGGGTTTAACATGGACGGGGGTTAGATTATGTGCGTTTAACATTGGCTTGACCTTCTTTCTCACTCTTACAGCTGTTGGAGCATCTCAAAACCCATGTGCAGAGACATATGCCGGAGCCATAGAATTCTCGGAACCTGAAGCCCGAGCGATCTCCAATTACGTGAACACTATAAAAGAACAAGGCAACATGGTGTACTACTACGCCTTCCATTCATGGTCCCAAATGGTCCTGGTTCCTTACAGCCACGTCGAGGGTTGGGATGTATTGGAAGCAGAAAACTATGGTGATTTGGTTAGTATAAATATGATCTATTCGTTTTCGAATAAAGTTCAGAATGAGGTGATCCGTCAGAGAAGAGAAACAAAGTTGCTGACATAGTTCAAAGAATTAGTAAGCTGAAGTGGTAGTGGGCTGACCACATCTCTCACATGACGGACTACCGTTGGGGTAGACGTATCCTTGAGTGGACACCGCAAATAGGCAAACGTAGTGTAGGAACGCCTACCAGTCAGGTGGAGCGACAACCTGCGAAAAGAAGTCGGTAGAGACTGGATGAGGAAAGCTCAACCAGGCTCGGTTGGGAGAGGCTTATGTCCAGCAGTGGACGAATGTAGGCTGATGATAATGATCTAGTCGTCTTATATCTTTGAATGGAGCGAAAGGACAGTCAGACTATTACTGACTAAAAATCCATCGTGTTCCTTCAATAGCCCTTAAAGCTATTGTCAAACAGACAGGGCGAAGCGAATGCGATCCGAATCCTGTCATATAAAAAGCGAAAGCGGTCTGATAGTCTATGTGACAGGCTTCAAACAATTCTGTACATTACAAACAAAAACGCTTCGGCACGCTTTTCAGTATTATTAATATTCATAGACAAGAGGCCTGTTTCCCAGACAGTGGGAACATTATAGGCTATGCTACACAGCTAATAAGTTTATAATTTCAGTACGAGATTGCCATCAGAGGAATGGACAAGATGCATGCTCAGCATGGCACAAACTACAGAGTTGGTACATCAGCTGATATTTTGTGTAAGTATTAATTTATATATCTTACGATCTTGAGTGCCTTTTCAAATGTTAGTTACTCATCTCACTTTTTAACACGAAGACCACAGCTGTACATCAAACTGGGAGTCCGTCCACAGATGCACTATAATAACATACTGGGCGAACATAAACACGTATTAATAATGGTGTCATCAATGAAGTTTTAATAATGTAATTAGCCGGAAGCATGGCTACGCACATGGCGCTTTTTTCTATAACCTAAGATATATTAGTAGATGATAATAATAGTTTGGATTGAGTTCTCAATATTTCGACGCTGTTGCAAGGGCCATGATCGCGGGTTGACCTAACTATTAAATTAACCTAAGCTAACCTACTATTATTTTACCTAACCAAAGCTAGCCTACTATTTGCATTACCTAAGCTAACATACTATTTACCTAACCTAACCTTTTTTAGATGCCGTAAGTGGCTCCAGCTTCGACTGGGTAAAAGGCAAAGCCAATATCCCAATAGTCTACTTGTTTGAGCTCCGAGACGTTGGAGAGTACGGGTTCCTTCTACCAGCTGAACAGATTATCCCGAACAATCAGGAGATCGTGGCTGCCCTGGTGGAAATGGAGAAGGTGACCCGAGGATTGGGTTACTATCAGATAAATCGTACCAGTTCTGGAGGGCGAGCGATGTTCAGCTTTATGCTGGTTGTTATAGGTTTAATTGTTGCTTTGATGTAAAAGAATTAAAGATTATGATGGAGGCTGTGTTTTTTTTTTGCTATTTTTTATTACACATAGAATACGATAGTACTTAATTTACTGCATAAAAAATTGAAAATCTATTTGGTGATGTTTTGTGATTTTTAGAAGCGTTATAAATTAACGTTAATTTTGGTTATCTATCATTCGGACTAATTAATTTTTTTGAGTAAAATAGCCTGGATGGCAAGGGAAGAATGTGGAATTGCGGGACTGTCTAAACAAATAACCGTGACCCTAGAACATAAAAGGCTATTGAAGAAGGAACACGGTGGATTTTTAGTCAGTAAGAGTCTGACTGTCCTTTCGCTCCATTCAGAGAGAGACGAAACATTTGATGATTTTACAAGCTAAAAAAAAAGAGGGGGGACGAGGACCAACGTCTTCACAGAGGCAGTGATTATAAATCAGAAAATGGTAAGTACAGCTACTCGACTAGGACTCGCATTGCTTGGAGGTATGTTTTAGGGAGAACCCAATGTTTAGCAATGGACGTCTTCCAGCTGATGATGATGATGTTTTAGTATATAGGTACTACTTCTAACGTCAGGAAGTTGCATCAAAACTTTACGATACTTTAGATAAAAAACAAACACGTTTACAAAAAAATAATTCTTAACTTAATACATTCAAGAAGCTACAGACTGTAGATAATAAAACCAGTATCTAACAAAAGCATTCCATTCTAATTACCTACCATCTGGGAGCCTACCCCTCTTGACGTAAAGACAGAGAACATACCACCCCTTCAGATGTTATTAAAAATACCCCGCGTACAGTCAAAGACAGAAAGGTAAACAATAATAAACGAGTCGACTCAATGTGACGCGCCGCTGAAATCACATGACACGTCACACACACAAATCATAACGTACGCGGTCGAGTATAACAGAGGAAAATATGGAATCGAAAAAGGTGCACTAAAGTTTATTTCAAAAAAATCATAATTATATTAAAAGGCATTGATGATTATATGGGTAACTGTTTTAATATCATAATAAAAGTAAGTTTTTATAGAGATATGCGCTAGAAGGGTATTAATTTTATTGTTCAAATAATAATAGTTAACTTTGTCAAAAACAGAAAAGTGAACAATAATAAACAAGTCGACTCAATGTGACACCCCGCTGAAATACAGGGTGGCGCAATAGAACGTGCATTTATTAAGTATAGGCTAAAATAATTAATACGGAAGGTATAGTTGAAATAAAAGACAGGATGATTAGGTAATTAAATGGAGTTTACTTTTTAAAAATAACATCATCTAAATGACGGCCCTCTCGAAGACGACGGAAGGATGTTGTCAAAAGTGGAAAATCGACTAAGCATTTCTTCAGAAAATGCCAACCTTGCTCTGAAGTCGGTCTCTTTCAACTCCTGTGTTAACTGGAGCTTATAAGGATGCAGTTTAAGATCCGACTTTAAAATTCGCTGTAAACTTCATCGTGACAAGTGTAAAGCTGCCGATCGCTTCCGAGTAGACACTTGCGGATTCACCCTCTCAATATTGTCTGTGGTCCTAGACGTTCTCGGACGACCTTTTGCTGTGGATTTAAACGTGGAACCGGTCTCTTCAAAACGCTTTACCCATATTTTAATTAAATTTTCACTCGGAGCTTCATTAATGTGTTTTAATCCGTATTCAGAACAATACAGTCGTCTTGTAGAGATGTATGAATGACCGTTCTCATAAAACGTGCGAACACAAAAAGCGCGATGCTTCCCGTCGAAGTGATTCATGTCTACTAAAACTCCACGGGTGTCACTATCCAACCATGCTAGGCTCTCCCCGCCCGCGCGCCACTTACCCCGCCAAAAAAGATGACGCAATATGCACGTTCTATTGCGCCACCCTGTATATCACATAGTACACAAAAATCACAATTCATCAATCATCGCTGTCAGTTGGATATACCAGCGTGAGGAATGGAGTCAATACAGAAGAAAAAATGAATGAAAATTTGGTAAGCCTTGAAGATAACGATGTAAATTTTTATCTAGCACAAGGACTGTATGTATTCGAATTTCGTCTTGTTTGAAAAACAAAAACATAAAATTAGACAAAATTGTTCTCCAATTAAATATTACAATTTCTAGATAGACAGACAGACAAGATAATACACAAATTCTCTTTCAGTAATGAAACAACTAAATAAAAAATACAAAAACGGTTCTCCATAGTTTTCTCTGTGAAAAGGATACATTCAATTTATATGATAATATTTGGTAATGATCCCCTTTTTATTGTTTTCCTCTCAAACGTAGAGTAAAATTAAACAGTTGAGATTTACGTTTCTCGTATTTATTAACCGACTTCAAAAAAAGGAGGAGGTTCACAATTCGGTCGGTATGTTTTTTTTTTTTATGCACGGGTTAGCAATATCAGAATACAATTGGAAAAATCTATATCTAGTCAGCTATTAAAATGCGAATTCAATCAGTCAGCTATAGTTTTGAAAAATAATGTACTTACCTACACGTACTTCTTCTTGCGTTAAACCAATGCATATTTACAAACATATCAAAATTCGAGAGCTTGTGACGTCAGAAGCAAGCAAACATTGTACTTGCCTATGACGTTTTGTCAATTTTAAAAGTGAGGCATCTTCGTCTACATGATTTACACAAGTCACAATAAATCTTTAACGTACAAATTGCAAGCAAAGGTGAACTAAAGCAAAACTAAAATCTAAAATAAGAATCAGAACACCCCAGACAACCCTTCCTCACATTCATCAATCATTTCAAAGTCGTTAATGAGTCGAAACTAAACATTACTTGGAACCAATTTACTGAAAAACCAAGTTACTTGGACCCGTAACTGCAAACATTATCTGAAGCCGGCTAGACCACTAATAAACTGGTCGACTACTGTAACTAGATCGTTCTTTCAATGGTAAATGGGAAAGTCGGAAGGTCACGTTAGAGCGGATGTCTTGTTAGTTAAAAATAGCTTAATAACACAGTTAATGTCTAAACGTATTATAACACTAATAAATAACTGGCATACTCGTTTATTGGGACTTTAAATTTTATACTGGGTTTTTGTGGTTTTTAGGGTTCTGTGACAAAATTACCTAAAGTTTTTTTTTAAAATTAATTTATTTTTTTGTCTATTTTTAAAAAGTGGTTTGAACACAGTTATGTCTGCTGCTTTATAGTTTTTAAGAGGTATTATAATATTAACTTTATTCATTTCTTAGCATACATTAAACATTTTCAAATGTTTCTAAAAAAAGTAAAATAAGTATACTATTTAAAAATATAAAAAAAGTCATGGTCCACTGGTGTGGGAGGAGCATTTTAGTTGTTTATTTTTAACCGACTCCAAAAAACGGAGGAGGTTTTCAATTCGGTCGGTATTTTTTTACGTTAGGTACCATTTTCTTTTTTTCTGTACTTACAATTTTTTTCGTAAAATCGGAAGCGTGTAAACGGAAGATAAATTGACTCACCTATTGGTAGAGTGAGCCGTCAAATGAGAGCAACAGCTCTTGCCGAGGTCTGTCTTTGGATGGGTGAGCAAGCTACTTTCGTCCTTTTGCTTGTCTTGTTTGGGTCAATTCTTGCTGAGGTCTGTTTGTTGGTATGTCTACTCACTCATCGGAAAACTACAAATATTGAAGTCGTGTTGCTTCAGACCAAGTTGAAATGACACATTATTTACGCGAGTACTGAAGATCATTTACGCGAGTACTGAAGATTTTTTTACACTTGTGGTAGGTATCCAGATTTATTTAATAAAATAATAAGAAATAAATAAGCTTCTACAAAATATGAAGGAAACTGAACAGATTAAACTTAGTATGCAAATCTTGATGGAAATTCTCCGAAGATTTTTCATACTATAATCTTCAAGCAAGTCTTATCTTATTACAAATAAATCCATTAGATTAACAAAAAAAAAAAACTAGTTTTCGCCCACGCCTTTACTGGCGTAACGTTTTAATTGTGGCCTTAGAAAGAGAATAATGCACCTTCTCGTACGTGTTTTTCTTTTAAATTTCTTTAAAAAAAGAAAATTACCCCAAAGTATGAATAATTTCAGTTTTTAGCAGCGTCTATAAAAATGTAAACTCGCATACACAAAGATTCGGACTTGGAACAACTGCATGTAGGTTGAACAAAATATTATTTGTTCCACGCGGGAATCGAAAAACTTGTAGATTTTTTTTTTTTTTATTCTAAAAAAATTGATAGGGGTTTTTATCCACATGGATACGTCAACCCCAAAAACTTGTAGATAACATGTAATGCAGCAGTCAATCTTTTAGGATTTGCACCAACTTTGCACAGTGCTTTGTGCAGTGACAGCGCAGAGTCATTCCACATTCATGAGTATATTTTTAACATATCTGTTTCAAATAATTATACTGTATTACCTACGGAACCCGACATATTTTTAAGACGCAGACATAATTATAATTATATTTATACTACAGCCTAAAAGGTAGGTAATTTGTTATAATTAGTAAAGTGACCATTAAAGAGTATTGGTACGGGATCTTGTTCCCATACTTTTATTATTTTCAAATTATGATCTATGATGTTCTAAAGCGGGAATGTCCATAACCCGTTATGGCGACACTACTCGTGCGTTTAATTGGTGAAATAATGTGTTTTTAGTTGTTAATGACATCTGGACAATATAATAAATATGAAAAATATGGAATTTTAAAATGTAAGTATAGCGCGAGAAGTTTATTTGGCATTCAAATTCGATGGTTGTTGCATTATTTGTGGAAGAATTTAACACATGGCACGAATAATATAATATAGTAACTAATAAAGAATAAATAAAATTCAGTGTTATTGAAGAAGAAGAGGCGGAACAAACTCCCCTGTAACACAGTCATCTATCTGTAAGATTAGAAGAACCAAGATTTTATACAACAAAACTTTTTTATTTATTACCCTTGCTACAAGACAAACTAGCTCACACCTATCTAGATATACAACATTTATTACATAACACTTTTTTTATTTTATTTTGATAATATTATTTTACTCAATTTAAAAGTTTAACATGTGACAATTTCTAAGTCTCTAGACATAAGATTTTCTTGCTTACATGTGCATTAGTGCAATTCTGAAATACTACATAAAAAAAAGTATAATTATTTAAAATACTAATACGAAAACCTAGGCCAGCAAAACATCTAATCACCACAAAAATAAAATTCCATCACTTTAACAAAATATTTATTTCTCTATTTCAACTTTCGAGTTATGAGAGCCATCACCAGACCTCAGTGCCCTTTTCCTCACAATATCATCAGGTACGACCTTCAAATCATAAGCCCATCCAACAGCTGCTGCCACATCAATGAACAACTTGGTATAATTAAACCAAGTATTCCCCAACTCAGCACTCCGATAATCCCATGGAAATACATGATGATAGTTGTGGAATCCCTCGCCAAATGTTGCCAAAGAAACAATCTTACTTTCACCAGATAAAATGGACTTATCATAAGGCTTATTGCCAAGGATGTGGGCAGCACTGTTCACTAAAAAGAAAACGTGGAAGTTGAAGACGTATCGCATGATGACGAGGTGCCAAGCAGTTTTGAAGGTCTCGCCCCAAAGGAGAATGGGAATCAAAGTTGGCATCACAAAACAGACTGTAGGAAGAAGCTGTTTGGCGTACCTGGAATATGAAAGAAAGAAATAATAAATATTAAAAGTACGACCACCTAGTTGGTATAGTTTCCATCAAGAATTTGTCAGTTGAAGACACGGAGTCAAAATTAGTGCTGGGTACATGGCAATAAATCTGTCCCCTCATTCTTTGGGGCCTCAAATGTAAATGTCTTGCTTATAAAAGAATTTATTAACAAAGCAAGCAATCAAAATGACCTCAGTCCTGTCACCGAAAAATTGGAACAGGCAAAGTCTAGAGTCGAAGGTAAGTCTCGGAAAAAAAAAAGATAATGAACTACTTACTTATGCTGAAACATCAAAACAGGGTTGCTGTATAAATCAGACAGATCCATGAGCTTCCCACGTTTTTTGACCTCAGGATGCTTCTTCACAAAGAGCCATCCCAAATGGGAATAGAAGAATCCCCTGCTGGCATTATGGGGATCCGCATCAGTGTCACTATACTTGTGGTGGACCCTGTGGTCCCTAACCCAGTGTGTTGCTCTTTGGTTGGCGATGGATAAGAAGATCATGAGGAGTATTTGTAAGGGTAGCTTGGCTTTGAAGGCTTTGTGGGACCAGAGGCGATGTGCCCCGGCTGTGACTCCAATTGTGGCTGCGACGTATGAAAGGTAAGCTGGAATGGAACGAACTTAATAGTGTTATTTGATTTAGTTGGTAGCTACATAGATTATTTTGTTGACAGTACAAAAATAAAGCAGAAATAAGAGAGATTCTCTTCCATTTTTATAGCTGAAGAACTGAAAGTCTGAGTAAGCCAGCGCCGAGGTATAATTAAGGTTGAAGGTAATTCTTCTAATATGTTAAAAAACCGATTTTGGCCATTATAATCCTAAAGGACTGGTTGTTGATCCTTTTTAGGACTTTCCTAAGCCATTATCTGCCTTTTAATTAATTTCAATAATTAATCGTAGGTATCGCTTACCAAACACAATTGTTTGCCATTTTGCTTCTGTAAAACAAAGATATAAACCATAAAACGCAGCAGCATGCAAATAACCAAAAATTGGTATATTTTTGTAAACCATTTTATATTTCCTAGGACCAGCCTTTTGCAGTACATCCAGTTTTTCGGTAATTGTGATATGCTTATCATTTAGGTCTTCAGTGGAATGAAATTCTTGATTAGGAGGCATTTTAGATCCTGAAACAATA
This sequence comes from Agrotis clavis, assembly GCA_954870645.1. Taxonomy (NCBI): domain Eukaryota; kingdom Metazoa; phylum Arthropoda; class Insecta; order Lepidoptera; family Noctuidae; genus Agrotis; species Agrotis clavis. The sequence goes on from OX940937.1 coordinate 4,250,935, forward strand.
ATAATATGACTGCAACACTTGTATTTTTTTCAGTTCCACCAGAATAAATGGATGTTGTCGATCCATTTATTTGATAACTAGCTTCTGCCAGCGACTTCGTACGCGGATCCTGTTGCTTATGCCAGCGACAATGGGGTCGCCAAAATCGAAGATCTGAAACGTCTGATGTCGAATTCTTAGAGCATGGGGACGGGAAAACAACGGGACGCGCATGACGATTCCAGACTTTCCAGATCTTTCATTTTTGTAAGTCAACAGGAAATGCCCATCAGACTAAACAACTCTTGCTAAGACGTCATTCCTGTATATATTATAGTGTAGCTGGGCTCTTGGAGTTCTACATGAGGTGTTCCAGATCTTCAGTTTTTATACGACAACAGGGAGTGCTCATCAGGCTGAACAACTCTTGCTAAGACGTCATTACTGTATATGTAATAGTGTAACTGGGCTCTTGGAGTTCCACGTCAGGTGTTCCATATCTTCAAATTTATTTACTCAGCAGAAAATGCTCATCATGCGGAACAATTTTTGCTATGGCGCTATTTTTGTATCTCTTATAGTTTAGCTGATCTATTGCAGTTCTGCATCAGGTGTTCAAGTTTCCAAGATAAATTATAGCCTATATGTTGCCTAGACTTAATAGCTATACAACAAAAAAAAAACTAATCAAATCCGTCCAGTAGTTCCGAAGATTGGCGTGTATGGAGTAACTTCTCCCGTTTTCCTAACATTTCCCTTCACTGCTCTGCTCCTATTGATTGTAGCATGATGAAAAGTATACTATAACCAGCGCAGGAGTATGAAAAATAATTGTACCAAGTTTCGTCAAAATCCATCGAGTAGTTTTTGTTTCTATAACGGTTATACAGACAGACAGACAGACAGACAGACAGACAGACAATAATTTTATTAATTGCATTTTTGGCATCAGTATCGACCCCTTATCACCCCCTGATAGTTATAGTCCAGTCATTAAAGCCCAAACCCGAAAATAATTAGTAACTTGCTGAAATTTTAGGGGGTTCTTAAGGAAGGTAAAATAACATACCGGGTGATTTTGCAGCGTTCTGGGGTGTACGGAAAGGGTTGAAAAGGGGTGAAAAGGTGTTTTTTGCTAATAACATTGCCAAAAAAATTAGTAACACGCTGCAAATTTGGAATAAGGTTGTTCTTACGGTTTTGTAACGTGTATTAAATTTGCAGCGTTTTGCAGCATACGGAACATTGTTTTTTTTAAAAAACAGTGCAATTAGTTAAAAACAGGGGTAAGAAAATTAGTAACACGCTGCAAATTTGGAATTAGGTTGTTCTTACCGGTTTGTAACGTGTATCAAATTTGCAGCGTTTTGCAACATACGGAACATTGTCTATTATTGAAAAAACAATGAAATTATTTAATCACACGGGTGAAAAAAATTTGTAACTCGCTGTAAATTTGTAATTAAGTTGTTCTTACCGTTTCGTAACGTATATCGCACTGTTTTTTTAATAATAAACAATGTTCAATTTGTTGTAAAACGCTGCAAATGTGATATACCTTACGAAACGGTAAAAACAACTTAATTACAAAATTTACAGTGAGTTACAATTTTTTTTCACCCGTGTGATTAAATAATTTCATTGTTTTTTTAATAATAGACAATGTTCCGTATGTTGCAAAACGCTGCAAATTTCATACACGTTACAAAACGGTAAAAACAACCTAATTCCAAATTTGCATCGTGTTACTAATTTTCTTACCCCTGTTTTTAACTAATTGCACTGTTTTGAAAAAAAACAATGTTCCGTATGTTGCAAAACGCTGCAAATTTAATACACGTTACAAAACCGTAAGAACAACCGTATTCCAAATTTGCAGCGTGTTACTAATTTTTTTGGCAATGTTATTAGCAAAAAACCCCTTTTCACCCCTTTTCAACCCTTTCCGTACACCCCAGAACGCTGCAAAATCACCCGGTATCTTATTTTACCTTCCTTAAGAACCCCTTAAAATTTCAGCAAGTTACTAATTATTTTCGGGTTTAGGCTTTAATGACTGGACTATTATTTTGGAAATATATTTCATGTACAGAATTGACCTCTCTACAGATTTATTATAAGTATAGATTTTGATCAGCCCAAAAAAGCAATGAATGTTAATTTCAAATTTAATGTTGCTTCGGTTCAAAAACTTACTTGCCAGAAGTTATTGTTAAACAGTTAGGTATCTACCTGAAAATCAATACAATATACAACACCTTGAACCGATTTACTTTTTCATAATTTTTTTATTTTTAAGTCACAACATAAATCACTGCCCGCATCGCGTTCATGATACCACAGAAGTAATCGATACAAATAGACTGATCAAAGGAGACAAATTGCTCCAATTATTTATATTTTACTGAAACAATGAAGCAAGGCCTAGATGACTAAAACAATACATTGATTGGAACTTAATTTATGCCACGCAAACTGATTAATTACTAGAAATTATTTTACTTTTTCAATATTGCCCTTATTAGGGCACTTTGACCTAATAGGCCCTTGTGCCCTTATCACTAAGCGCCCTTGCTCTTAATGCGATGCGATGCAATGTGACTGATTTCAATCTAAAAGGTGACTGAGACAAATCTTACGAAATTACCATGTTTTTATGAACTTAGTTTCATGTAAGTGTGATTTCTCTAAATAGTAGAAGATATCTCTTTATTTATTTTTACACTTATAAATTACATTTTCAAATATTTTTACAAAAAAGAAACAAAAAACATTTAAAAATATAAAAAATAGCATTCCACCAGCACCAGGAAGAGGGTCCGGGCTACCGGTGGTCAGGGCTCTTGAGAGAGGAACCTCCTAGCAATACGCGCCGTGTCCAAGAGTACTGCCTTCTGAATCAAGCGCTTGATCCAGCCACCCAGCGAGAGCCTCCTCAGGTGTTGATCGAGGCTCTTGGCAATTAAGCCATTGGCAGATACGACTATCGGCACAATAACTGCCGTATTCACGTCCCACATGTCAACAACCTCGTGAGCCAGATTAAGATACTTGAATTGTTTATCTTTTTCTGCCTGTAGAAGATATTATTATTAATATGTATTCTAATAAAAAATATTTGACTCTTGTTTTTCTTTTGTATTTAAACCATATTATTGACGAAGATACTACGCTTTTATAAGTCAAAATACGTCATCACGAGCCTCCATTTTTTAATTTTGATGCGATATTTTTTTTGTGATTAGGCCTCTTTCAGTCGAAATCAATAGAGTTCAACCGAAATCTTATGACGCAATGGGGAAGGCAAGTCAAAGCTAACTGTAGATGGCGCAACCATAGCTTTAGTCCTAATCCGACCAATGACGTAGTACTATTTTGAAGTACCTTTAATATTTGAACTGATTTAAACCAATGACGATGCTTGGAACAAGCTATACTAGCGCCATTAGTTCCCCAGTTGCCATCCCCATTCCTCATTCATTCAAACACGAACAATGTTTAGATGTTCGCGCACACCCGAATACTTTTATGCGCGCACACGTGAGCGGTGGTCTTGTTGTCTTTGTGCACGCACATTGCTTAATTCATTTAATGAAAAGGTGGAGGTGGACACAGGCTAAACGCGATACGGGCACTGCTGAAGTGCGTGAACAAAATGTGCCACACACTATTTCGGTGTAATCTTACTATTGCGAGTGTGGTCCTATAGATGATAAATTCGGTACACATGGACGGCGTACTACTCATAAACAAATATAATATCATACTACAAATCTTGAGCAATCTCGAGTAACATTTCCAAGAATTTCGTGCCAGGCATACATTTCATTCTAGAGTCGATACGGTAGCTATAATTGAGTCTAGACGCTCTACTGTGAATGCCTAAGTGGCGGTTCCGATTGCTATTGCCATATTGAATCATGATAACCAGCTAAGTCCTCGTATACACAGAAGTCCGTTTTATCGTATAGGTTTTTTTTCGGCGATGACGTTTGTCGTTGAAATAGCGAGTTCACCTACATGACAATTTTAAGGATCTTTTTTTTGTTTATCGTAGTAAAATCATCAAATGAGTCCTCCCTCTCAGGGCAGGGCGGGAGGGACTGTCAGACTCGTACTGACTAAAATCCGCAGTGTCCTTCAATAGCCCTTTACGTTCCAGGGTCACAGTAATTTGATAATTTCCGCGACCAATATTATGGAACTATTTTTTTTATGGATCTAATAAAAATACGGATCCGATAAAAATACAGCAGTCCGTTTTACAGGATCAGTTTATCGTAGGCGCTTTTATTCGGCGATGGTTTATGTAACTGTATGACCAAGTTCACGCATACAAAACGGATTCGTTTTAAAATAATTTTAGGAGTGTTTCCTTAAAAACAGTACTGTAAATTCAGTGTCAACATTACCTTCATTAGCGACGGATCCGTTAAAACGATTCTGTAAATACTGATGCTCTGTGTGATCGAGTCCTAATTTGATGTTACGTATCTGATCAAATGATTTCATACTAATTGTATGCCCTGTATAGCTAGTCGCGGGACTCACGAATTACCGTAACCCTGGAACGTAAAGGGTTATTGAAGGACACCGTGGATTTTAATCAGTACGAGTCTGACAGTGCCTCCCGCCCTGCCCTGGGTGGGAGGACTCGTTTGATGATTTTACCACGCTAAACAAAATAAAATGCCCTGTATAGCTAAAAGTTTGCTCATTATTCTTCTCAAATGGACGATTTCTTTGATGATTGCCGATTCTACGGCTTCGATGACACGTTGGTGATAATTAGAACAAATATGTTTTTTTTTTGCCGTTTTTATAGATAATGACTGGCTTCAACGGTTTTTTTCAAACATCCATCTCACCTTTTTTTTTTACGTGGTAAAATCAACAAATGAGTCCACCCACCTAGGCCTAGGGCATTTACTAATTTTAAAAAATCCCATTCGTTATATAATATACTCCGTAATTCAAAAACTTAAACAATACACAAAATTTTCTAAGCAAATTACACCAAAAACTGAAACGTAAATTATTTGTCAACGTAGCAAGTTTAATTACAATTTGTTAACAAACATTTTAGATAACACATAGAAGACATTATTTTAGTTTTAAAATTAATTTCTCTTGGGTTCTCATCATCATCTTCAGCCTATAATGTTCCCACTGCTGGGACACAGGCCTCCTCTCTGTGAGAGGGAGTGGGCCTTGGATTATTAATACTCTGCTTTTGTATTTTGTGTTTTTATGCCAAAAGGAAGCAAGATAACTAAACTTATATTTTTAACCGACTTCAAAAAAAGGAGGAGGTTCTCAATTCGGTCGGTATGTTCTTTTTTTGTTTTTTTTTTAATATCTAAAATATAAAATGAGCAGTGGTGGTGGCCCAGTGGTATCGGCCCCGACTTACGAGTTGTAGATCGTGGGTTTGAACCAGGGACCGAAAACCTTTATAAATTACGGTACAGGTATTGAAGAATTTCGGTTATTTTTCAGACTTAGGTTACCGCTATCTGGGTAACCAGACCGAAGAAAAATGTTACCTCTATTCAGGTTACCGTTTTAATACCGGTTAACTAAAGATGACCTTGATTACGAGAAAAAACCTTTAATGAGGTTACCGTTTTAATACCGGTTACCTAAAAATGGCTCCTCCCACCGAATAATATCGTAATGTGATATAACGATACTTTGCGTTTTATTGCATATTCATCATGTAGGTACTCTCTTACACTTTGTCAATGTTTTTCGCATTTTTCCTGTGAGAACATTACAAAGGACATGGCCAAAAATTGCATTCCATCAAAATTCCATGTACACGTACATAGTTAATACCATTATAAAATAAAAATATAAAAATGAATTACTGCGTAGGTTTTAGCCTCTCTGAACTTGTCAGTTTTTAACCAACTTAAAAAAAAAAGTAGGTTCTCAGTTCAACCTACTAAGTAGTTTGTCCGCGATTATCTCGCGTTTGGCTGAACCGATTTTGATTCCGTTTTCAGGAAAGTGTTCATTACATTCTTGAAAAGGTTTTAATATATAACACTAATGGATATCCCGCGATGTTGCCCGCGTGGATCCGTTTTTGCTTACTTGAATTGTAGATTTTCAGCGCCCATTACAGGTTTGTCCGCGATTATCTCGCGTTTGGCTAAACCGATTTTGATGCGGTTTTCAGGAAAGTGTTCATTACATTCTTGAAAAGGTTTAGATATATAACACTAATGAATATCCCGTGACGTTGCCCGCATGGATCCGTTTTTGCTTACTTGGATTGTAGATTTTCAGCACCCATTGCATGTTTGTCCGCGATTATTTCGCGTTTGGCTGAACCGATTTTGATGCGGTTTTCAGGAAATTGTTCATTACATTCATGTAAAGGTTTTGATATATAACACTAATGGATATCCCATGACGTTGCCCGCGTGGATCCGTTGTTGCTTACTTGGATTGTAGATTTTCAGTAACCATTGCACGTTTGTCCGCAATTATCTCGTGTTTGGCTGAACGGATTTTGATGCGGTTTCCATAAAAAAGTATTTGTTACATTCTATGGAAGGTTTTGGTATATAACAATAATGAATTTCTCGTAAAGTGGCCCGCATAGATCCGTTTTGGTTGCTTACTAGGATTGTAGATTTTCAAAGACGCCGATTAGTGTGAAGATTTTTGTTGATTATTTAATCTAAAAAGGGTAAAATAGAAAAAAAAATATTCAAAAAATTATTGAGTAACGCAAGATGAATTTTAAATTCATTCAATAAGGCAACCCATAAAATACACTTTAAAGAAAAACATGAAATTCTTTATAGATACTTTGTTATTATTGTCAGATTTTAATAAATAATTCATTAAAGCGCCTTTTTATTATAGCAAAATATTCTAGTCTTTGCACTTATTGCTGGATAGACGTCACGGTGTCCTAACCTTCCGCCTGACGCAGGTCCTCACCGGACACAGATGCTTTGGGAGGTACCTGTGTCTGATGAGGAAGGAGGAAACGTCTGGGTGTCACCACTGCGAGGATCGCCCGGAGACACGGTGGAGCACGGTGGAGACACGGTGGAGCATACGGTGCAGGACTGCCCCGCTTGGGCAGAGCACCGCCGTGTCCTCACGACGACGATAGGCGGAAACGCCTCGCGCCCGGCATTGGTCAAGCCATGTTGCGCCGCGTGAGGGATAGGACAGAGTCCTCGCTCCACCCCAGCCGCAGTGGCCCACGGCGTCGGACGTCGGCAGACGATCTCCGGCCACCGTAGGCGCGGGCATGCGGACGGCGAGTAAAGGGCAATGTTCGCTGTCTGACCATGGACCATGCCCGGGTCGACGGCGCGTTGTGTTCCACGCGCGCCTCAAAGAGCTTCAGCATGATGACGGGGCCCTCTCTAGAGGGCCAAAGCCTGCCGGGGTCGCGGGACTTATCTCATTACCGTGACCCCGGAACAAAGGGCTACTGAAGGACATCGTGGATTTTAGTCAGTACGAGTCTGACAGTCCCTCTTTCCCTGCCCGGGGTGGGAGGAATCATTAGATGATTTTACCACTTAAAAAATGCACTTATTGCCAGCAATCTGACTAAAGGTTTAGTCAAACTGTTTTCGTCTAGTCTGTTGTAATGACAAGTTCTTTATGTGTTTTATTTAATGCAATTTAATGTACCAATATTCACGAATACAAAACACCAAAAATCATTAGTGTACATTGAATTCAATAACTATGCAAACGTCCATACAAAAATTGGCCATGTCCTTTGTATTTTTATAATAGCCCCTAAGCATAGCCCTAATATTCCGTTACAGATTTATTGTACTTATTTACGTGAATAATATCGCTTCAAGTGATTACGGATAGCACTGATAATAAGAATTTCAATATGTTACAATAACGATATTATTCGAGTAAGAACAGCAAAATCGTTTTAATTATGTAAAGTTTTTCCCACGTTTTTATAAACTCACTTTTCTTGTTTGTTTATTTGTTTGTTTGTCGTTCCAGTTGGACTTTTGCAACTCAATTTTTTAGCAATACTACTCCTGTAGAGATTTTATTTCAAAAATATGGCAATGCTGGTTACTATTTATTAATGTATTTAAAAAAAAAATAGCAATTACTTTTGCAATAGTTAACCTAGGTGATCTACACTCAATCTACGATTTCTGTATTATCTATTAACGCGAGAATAAAGAAAGGGATATAATAATATCGAGTATGTGGCATAGATATGTGGCGCGCCGCCGCGCCGTCGCCGTGAATTCGGTCGGCGCGCCGCCGCGAAAGAAACGCGCGGCGCGCCACCGAGACGAGTCGCAACTTGCTTTCTCGCTCGCACGCGCGCCCTGATGGCATTCGGCGTTTGTTCGCTCTAGCCTCGTCTCACTACGTAGCTTATGCCACACACGTTAGAGCCTTTTTACACGTTCTGGTTGCCGGGTAGCCGGCGGCGCAGTGTATGGCATGTACTATAGCTTTCACACGTACCGGCGTAATTTGCCATACCGGCACCGGCTAACCGGCAACCGGAACGTGTGAACAGGGACTTACAGTATACTTGCGGTAATCCAGACTTGCGCAAGTATACTGAAACGTGTGTGGGAAGATACTTGCACCTAAGGGACGACACAACGACGTCAAGTCAATCGAATTGCATCATTATTTCTTAGTGGCAAGGTTGATTTTCAGTTGTGGTTGGAATCGATCAAATCGCGTCACATCACGCCATGGTTAAAGTCCCTAACGTGGTCACTGACCTATGTTTGTGCAAGTCTCGATTTGTACAAGTATACTGGTACGTGTATAGTCGGCTCTACACAGTCAAGTGTATAAATTACTGGCCAAACCCGATTTCAGGATAAACTAGTCTGACCTAGGAAAACTAGTTCTTCCTTCACAAGAGAAATCGACGGAGCCCCGCTTAGCAGGGCTCCTACTTCTGGGCATCGTCAACCTTGTCTTAGTCATTCGTGACCCTAGACTAGGGTCAACGGGCTTGCCGTAAGATCCCTCTTTGAGGAGTGGCTGGGTAGGTCCCACAGCGTCCTCACCTACCGCTTGACGCAGGTCCTCACCGGACAGTGGACACGGATGCTTCGGGAGGTACCTGTGTCGGATTGGGAGGGATGAAACATCTTGGTGTCACCACTGCGAGGGCCGCCCGGAGGACACGGTGGAGCATATAATGCAGGACTGCCCCGCTTGGGCAGAGCACCGCCGTGTCCTGACGCAGGCGATAGGCGACGACCTCGACATTGGTCGCCGCCATTCTGCGGGTTGAGACAGAGTGGGAAGCAGTCACCTCGTTCTGCGAAGCAGTCATGCTCGCGAAGGAGGAAGGACGTCGCAGGACGACCTCCGGCTACCGTAGGCGCGGGCATGCGGGTGGCGAGTAATGGGAGACTCGCTGTCCTACCATGGACCATGCCCGGGTCGACGGCTCGTTGTGCTCCACGCGCGCCTCAAAGAGCGTCAGCACAATGACGGGGCCTCCCATTTAGAGGGCCAAAGGCAGCCGGGGTCGTGGGACACACTTATACCGCGACTCCGGTACACAAAGGGCTTCTGAAGGACACCGTGGATTTTAGTCAGTACAAGTCTGACAGTCCCTCCCGCCCTGCCCTGGGTAGGAGGACTCATTTGATGATTTACCACGATAAAAAAAAACTAGGGTCAAGAGCAAACCCATTTCACATAAAAAATAGATAGTGCTTTGATTAAAAACTCTGTCTCGCATCTTAAAATACTGAAACAATTATTGTTTTTAGTAAACGTAATCGCTAATTATAGAAGACTAAAATTGTAATTAACAAATACGTTTCTTTATAAAACTTTTTTGGTACGTAACAACAACATGATTTTCTTAATTTTTCTTCTTAAGAAATCTCTCCCTAATAAAAAAAAAACTAAGACACACGGCCGTACGCGACGCGCCGCCGCGACGCCGCCGCCGCGCCGCCGTGAAAATATACAGGCCACGCCGCCGCCGTGGAATTGGCCATCGGCGCTCATATCTAGTATGTGTGGCATACCACCCCCAACGGACATTGGCCCTGGTAACACACAACATTCGCACCGATGAGGAGATTATCGAACTGGAGGAAGAATTGAGAAAAATGCAATGAAATCCGAAGAGAGGGTCAGGATACGATAGTTCTAGATTCCGGCAACATGCTCTTCTACCGGGAAGGAGACCTAAATCCCAGGGTGGTGTTGGATTTCCCGTCCGCGGGTCTCTCATCAACAACGTTATGAAAGTCGACAGTGTGTCGAGTAGGGTAGCATACCTTATACTCAGAATTATCAACTGGTATTCGTTAAAGGTCATACAGGTCATAGGCACCGACCTCGATGATGAAGTAGAGGCATTGGATGAGGAGATATCCGAGGCCATACATACCTCCGAAACATACTTCACCGTTGTTATGGGGGACTTCAACGCGAAGGGCGCACGGAATGGCGATAAGTTGAGAGTGGGGCCATTTGGGTATGGAAAGGAAGAACTTCATTTAATGAACTCCTACTACCAGAAGCGGCCATCCAGGAGGTAGACGTGAATGAGCCCCGATGGTACTATCAGAAATGAGATCGACTTCATCATGACGACCAAGAAGCGAACATTCAGTGATGTCTCTGTGATCCCCAAGGTAAAAACCGGTAGCGATCACCGAATCGTCAGAGGCACATTGAATATTAATGTGAAGCTTGAAAGGTCTCGTCTCGTAAAGTCTACGCTCCGACATAGTCCTGCCCACATCCAGAACCCCGAAGACTTTCAACTGGAACTGCACAATCGCTTCCAGTGCCTAACCGAATGCGAAACTGTGGACGAGATTAACAGTGGGTTGGTGGAAACTGTCCAAGCTGTGGGGTTCAAATTCTTTAATACCCTGCACCGCAATAAGTCTCAAAAGCTCTCGAACGGAACCATCAAGTTGATGCAAGACCGGACCGAGATGAGGCTGCAATCTTCAGCTGAAATGTTGGAATATGGCAAACTCAATAGACGAATCTCTTAATCAATGCGGCGTGATCTGCGTACCTATAGGGTGGCATGGATCAAAGAGGTGATCGAGCGGAACCAGGGCTCAAAAGTCTTATCTCTATTAGGCAAAGTCAAATGACGAAGCTGAAGATTAATGACGGCAGCATCATTTCGACGAAACCTGAGATCCTAAGAGAGCTTGAGAGGTTTTACGGACAGTTATACACATCAACACCCAGTGTCGGTACAGCTCGAGACGCAAGAGCTAAATTGACTCGACACTGCACTGAGGATATCCCGGACATCAGCCTGTATGAGATTAGAATGGCTCTTAAACAGCTCTAGAATAACAAGGCGCCGGGTGAGGACCGAATCACAACTGAACTTCTGAGAGCGGGTGGAAAACCGGTACTTTTAGTTCTCCAGAAGTTATTTAATTCCGTCGTATTAGAAGGTACTACACCAGAAGCATGCCACGGGAGTGTGGTTGTTTTCAAAAAGGGTGACAACACCTTGTTGAAGAACTACAGGCCAATCTCATTTCTGAGCCATGTATACAAGCTGATCTCAAGAGTCATTACGAACCGTCTCGAAAGCAGGTTTGAAGACTTCCAGCCTCCCGACAAAGATGGGTTTCGAAAAGGTTTTAGTACCTTATACCACATACACCGTCAGATTATACAGAAGACAGAGGAGTATAATCGGCCATTATATTTAGCGTTTGTGAACTATGGAAAAGCCTTCGATTTAATCGAAACCTGGGCAGTATTGCAGTTCCTCCAACGATGTCATATCGACTATAGGTGTATCGAAGTGTTGAGGTGTTTGTATAGAAACGCCACCATGTTTTTCCGACTTCAGGAAGAGAGCAATTGCAGAAAGGCGTGAGACAGGGAGACGTTATTTCTCCGAAACTGTTCAAGACCGCGTTGAACGGACTCGGCATCAACAGCAATGGCGAATACATCAGTCACCTTCGTTTTACCGATGATTATAGTCATCATGGCAGAATCGTTGGAGCACCTCAATGCTATGCTCAGCGACCTCAGTATCGTTTTCCAACGGGTCGGCCTTAAAATGAACGGAAATCAAGTCGAACGTCCATGTGGCACCCGTACCGGTTGTTGTTGGGAATGATATACTCTCGAAGTTGTAGACCATTATACTTACCTTGGACAGATTCTTCTGACCTCTTTCTAGAGGTCGAAGAAGAATCCAACTCGGATGGGCAGCGTTTGGGAAGCTACGTGATATCTTCTCATCGAGAATGCCACAGTGTCTCAAGACAAGGATGTTTAACCAGTGTTGCCAGTGATTACGTAGGGGTCTGAAACGTGGTCTTGCACTGCTGGCCTTTTAGAGGCTCGGAGTTTCTTTGCGGGATAAAAATCCGGAACATGGATATTCGGCGAAGAACCAGAGTCACCCACGTAGCTCATACAATTTACAAGTTGATGTGGCAATGGGCAGGCCACATCGTTCATTGAACTGACGACCGATGGAGAACAAAAGTTCTCGAGTGGCGACCACGGACCGGAAGACGCAGCGTAGGCAGGCCTCCCACTAGGTAGGCCGACGACATCGTGAGGGTCGCGGGCAACCGATGGATGCAAGTAGCGAATTGTCGTTTGGCGTGGCGGTCTAAGGGGGAGGCCTATGTTCAACAGTGGACGTCTTTCGGCTGATGATGATGATGATGAGTGTTCTTTTATCAGAAACCTATAGTTTTATTGAAAGTTATATTTCTAATAATGGATATTACTTAACAGGCAATTGAAGAATAAAATAGTACTCAAACAATAATTTCAATTATAATATATGTATATTATATAGGCGAAAATCCCAGTTACAATCTATTATCGTTTATGTTTGGATGTCATTGTTTAACGAATAACATTGTAATATAGGTACTATTATTGTGCACGCGGTCTTTTTGTTTTTACGCGAATAATATCGTTATGTTATGTTGCGAAATAATGTTTTTCCAACGTATCCAGTAAAATATATTTTCTTTAATAATATAATATAAATAATAGTAATAATTTATTCATAAACGTTTTTACTTGGTCCTAATAAAATAAAAATTTAAAACTTTTATTTAGAATGATTCTATAAAAAAAATAACTTTCATTTGATGATATGTAAATCATTCTCTTAAGTTGGATAATTTTTACAATAAACACAATAAAACACTGTTTTATTTTTCCTGTAAAATTTGAATTTATCGATTACCTACGATATTATTCGGTGGGGGGTGCAAAATTACCTTGATTACGAGAAAGAAACAGAATATCGCAATGCCAATTTGGCATTAGAAAATAGTAAATTATTACCAAGAAAGTCTGTACCAGTGCTGTACGCCATACTACCTCATACTACCTCAAATGGCTTAGCAGAATCCTGTGATACGTCGAAAATACTGCAGCATTAATTTTGAAATAAATATATGGTAAAGTTGAGGATTAATGTTAGGTCTTATGTTTGGCGACCTCACCTTTAATAAAAAAATTGAAATCGCTTCATTCGTTCGGGTTCTATGGTGCCACAGACAGACAGACAGACAGACACGTCAAACTTATAACACCCCTCTTTTTCCGTCGGGGATTAAAAACAACATGTTGGCCACAATGTCGATGACGACGGCATAATTATAGAGTAATACTGAGTTATACATGCATATTATCAAACTGAATGAAAGACGCGTTGCGCGTGCCGCGTGCTGTGGCAGCCAGGGCCGTGATTGGTCGGCATTCGCCTAAGTTCGTGTGTCGGCCCGACTCTTTGTCACACACACAGGCGATGCGCGCCCTTTGACTATTGCCGACGGCACGTGTAAGATAGGGGTAATTTTTATTTCGGTAACCGGTATTAATACTGGTTAAGTATTCACTTTAATAATAAAGGTAACCTTTAAAATTACCTGTAAAAGAAAAAAAGGTTGTTACCGAATAAATACCCGTATTGATGATACCGGTTTCGGTCCCTGGTTTGAACCTATATTGGCGCATTACTCTGTGTAAATTACTTCATCACCACGGCTCTCAAAAGGGTTAAGGAAAACATCGTAAGGTAACCGGCATGTCCTAGAATCATCAAATACGACGACATTAATTTGCGACTTCTACCAACCCGCAATGGGCTCGCGTGGCGGATTATGGTCCACTCCTTCCCACAGAGAGTAGGCCTGTGTCCCAGTAGTGTGAAATAGGCTGATGATGATTATGAAACTTAGTCGTTAGTGGGGACTATCAAATCGATAGCAGAGACAGAGATGTGAGTAAATGGGCACACCCGTGTAGTGAATTACGTGTCATTTTTACTAATGCAACACTTTATTTAGGTTTTATTCAATTTTAATGAAAAGCAGACCAAAAATTTTTATCAAAATACGAGTATCTAGTTGGGAAGAATTGGCCGATTTTACGGCATCCTATAATGTGATTACTAGTGTGTGCGTGTAAAATCGCTCACACTTCATATGGCAGATACATATTTAAAAAAAGAACCTTGGTAGGTACATTAACGTGTTTGTTTGGTAAATCATACCTTTAAAAATATACATTTATCATCGTACTCTTATCTGCATTAAGATAACAATTAAGAAGGACGAATTTATTCAAAATACGTAGAAGAAAATGGGTAATTTGTCCCCACTCTTTATTGAAGGATCACCGTGGATTTTAGTCAGTATCCCTCCTGCCCCGCCTTGGGTAGGAAGACTCATTTGGTGATTTTACCACGACTAATAAAAAATCTAATTTTGTTATAAATGCTAACGCTTAAATGTTGGATGGCTGGATAGATGTTTGTTATTCATTAGGTGTGTTCACACACAGCGAGCAGCCTCGCGAGGCAGTTTCCTCGCGAGGCTGCTTGCCATAGCAAGCAGGCGCGAACAATATAGGCGCGTCTACACATATGTAGACGCGCCTATATTGTTTCTCGACCGAGGCAAGAAACAATATACGCGAGCAAAACAAACCAACCAACCCGCACTGGGCCCGCGTGGTGGATTATGGCCCACTCCCTCTCACAGAGAGGAGGCCTGTGTCCCAGCAGTGGGAACATTATAGGGTGATGATGAGCAAAACAAAAAGCCGACACTGGATGGCTCGGGTGCTTGGTCGCCCTTGCCTCGGCCGAGACACGTCCACACTAACCGAGTTGCTTCCCGCGGCAAATGGCTCGCGAGGCTGCTCGCTCTGAAGACGCACCAAATCAGGTCAGAACAGTGTGTCCGTATTATAATTTCCGACACACGCGGGCGAAGCCGCTGGCAAGATCTAGTAAGTCATAAAACGTACCCGTCGCGCTGAAGGACAATCTTAAAATGGATTATAAAATAAAAATAACTGAAACTTGACGAGGTGTAACTGTTTTGTATGACAAATAAACGGACATTAGTAAAACTATTGCTATAATAACAACCTGAACTGAAACGCTTTTAAAACGGTCGCCGGGCTAAGTTGCAGGCGTTGTATTGTTGAAGACTTTTATAGGTTACGACGACGTTTATAACAATAAGAATTCATATTATTAAGTTCGTTTTTAAAACGGTACAGCCTTATGTATAGAATGACCGGGGGGTATTACGACGTCTTATAACCAGGCTTGTTCCAGTGAGTGAATGAGATGGCGCTAGACGACTTGTATAGCTCTGTCACTTTCACACGCTGGAACAAGCCTGGTTTTAAGACGTTGTAATACCCCCCCAGGTGGTCTACCGTAACGTTTTAAAGCGTGAGTAGTTAGGCTGTGGGAAAGAGACAGAGCTATACAAGTCGACTAGCGCCATCTCGTTCCCGTCTTGGTAAGCCACCAGATTCCAAGTAGGCCACTGAAAATTGAAGCCAAATCACATAAGAAAACATTATCCTTGTCGTTCGATACGCAAGTAAAACATGAGAACATCTCCAAAGAAAACATTCAAATATGTGCGTGGCGCTCACTCACACATTTATGAAAAAGTGGCTTCACTAAAAACGTTACGTTTTGTTTCGAACACGGAATCCGGACATTTTAAAGTGTAAAGGTGTTCGCGCGACAGGAGACCGAGACAGGAGACCGTGACAGGAGACCGCGACACTTGTCGCGGTCTCTTGCATAGGCGGCGGTTCGCGCCGCGACAGAGAGACCGGGATTATTATTATTATAATTATTATACGCTTACGTAAATCGCTTAGTAAATTCCATGTCTAGACTTAATTATCAGATTGCTTAGTAAAAGATCAAGATACCATACAAGTAAATTATATTTTTTTAATAATATGACATCACAATATCAACTAAACTAAACAACTCGTAAGTGTGTATTATGTAAGTACTTGGAAATTGGTGACTATAAAAAAGTACCCCTACTGGGGGGAAGGAGGGGTACAAATATACTGTGGATAATTATTATTAGGAACGGGGTAACTGCTGAGGTCATGAGTTATAGAAGAAAAATATGAAAAAAGGAGGCATTTTTTTACCTAATGGGATAATCCCACCACACTATTCCCAAACCACTGCAACTCCTGAAAGACAGAATCAAAAGTGGCAATCACTAGAAAAACGCCGAGACAATGAAGCTCAACGAATTATTCCCAAACTACTTCAACTCCTGAAATACAGAATCAACAGTGGCGATCACTAGAAAATATCGAGACAATGAAGCTCAATGAATTCTCGGAGAATGAATTTAACTGTTATCAATCCTACAACGAAATTAATCAGAATAGCGGAGTGCAATAGAGGCATGCTGGGCTCCAAATAAATGAAAATAAAGACTAGGGCATGATGCTGTAGAATAAGTCAGCTAGTTCAAAAGTTCTATGTGTCAGAACCTTGTACTCAATTCTGTTCAGCAACACGACACGACCAATCGTATCAACGACTAACGACAAATCGTCCTATAAAAATGAAACTATTTTAAACCTCATCTCAAATGTCATCGTTTGAGGACAGCTGATGAAATGGGACGTCGTTCCCCCATCAATTATGTATGTTTGTTAGTCTTGTTTCTTTCTCCGCAACTGGAGGGGAAGTCGATCGGCTTCCTGTTTCAGAATAGGTGTTATGTGCGAGTTAAATGGCGTGCATCTGTCTTTTTTATGTTTTTTTTTTTGCTATTATTTTTGTAGTGGTCGAATGGTTGTGTTTTAGTGTGACAGATTGCGAGATTTTTAAAGTTTGGTTGATCTTTTCTTGTTTTATTCTTCTTTTTTTTTCAGTCATTTTTTTTACTTGGTAAAATCATAAAATGAATCCTCCCACCCAGGGTAGGGCGGGGGGGGACTCTCAGACTTTTACTGACTAAAATCCACGGTAGCCTTCAATAGCCCTTTACGTTCCGGGAGGTTACCTGATAGTCGCAGACCCCAGCAGTCTGTAATTCGTTTTAAGCTTGTTTTGTATCATCAAAAAAAAAACATACAGTTACGATTGAAACGAGCCCGACTATAACGATTATTGAAACTTTTAAATAATATTATAGCTGAAATTGACAGTAACCAAATTCCATGTCAATAATTGGCACACTCCAATATTCATCTAAAATGAAGAACGACATATCTACCTATTATTGTCCCCATTGTTACTAAACACGGCTACTCCATTAGCCAGTCGTGTCAAGTCACCCAGGCCCATTGACAGATGATACCATTTCGGCCGGGAATCGAACCCAACACTAGGGGAACGTGCCTAACGATCCATATGATTTATTACTGTCATTATTCCACCATGGTACTGAAACATAAAAAATGACGATTTGATTTTACGACAAAATCACCTTTATGTTTCAAACTCTTAGGTTGGTAATTCTGTGAAATTGTGCAGCATTTGGGTTGTTTTCATTTTGTGGTAAGGGAATAAAGACCTTATAATGTTGGCAATGATTGCGTTTTTGAATCACGTGGTAAGGTAATGAAGCTTTTCCTATGCGAAATACATTGAATGAGGAGGCGGTAGAGCAGTCAGCAATTCGTTATTATAGGATTTACTATTTTCAATTGGTTAAAATTTAAATGCGCATCAATAATTCTTTTTGTATACCGAATATACTGAATGTGCACCAAATCTAAAACTCGCTTCAGCAAGATTTCAGGGACACCCCGAAATTCGGTTTGGTTAGGTTCCTTTAAACCTTGTACATAGAAATAGAAGCCCCGCGAAGCGGGGCTTCGTCGACCCTGCTTAGGTAGATTTTTTTTTATTACACCTCGTTATGACATATTAATTTTAATGAACATATTATTATTTTGGTGCACATTCAGTATTATTTAGTGGAACACAGGCAAAATTAGGTAAATGAAATGGGAATAAATTGAAGTACTTTTAAATACCATCCTTTTCAATTTACTATTTTCACCCCGAATTTGCATGGTTCGACGAAAGAGATGTTTTATAACATTTTGGTTAGATAGATTGTATTCTCTATTGAAGAACTAAGCACACAACACATAAATAACTCAATAAAAATCATGTGAAATTAAATTTAAATTAAGTTCAAGTTCATCAAAATAAAAGTAAACCTTTTGTTATTTATATTTTTATTTGTTTAGTTGTATGTAAACAAATACAAATCATGTTAAAAATCATGACGTATCAACTAAACAAATAAAAATGTAAATAAACATTACTGTTTTGTGCAACACTTCATGTATCAACTAAACAAATAAAAATGTAAATAACAAAAGGTTTACTTTTATTTTAATGAACTTGAACTTAATTTAAAATTCATTTCATACAGCACGTTTACGCATGAAAATTAAATTCATTTATTTTATTATGTTAATTATACATTGGAAAACAATTGCCACAGTTCTAGTTATACCAAATAAAATCCTATTGATTATTAATTATACTTTAAATATCTCCGCCTTTTTTCATCACTCCCGCCCCCTTTGTTTAGCCACAAGAAACCGGAGGAATTTGAAAAATCCTACTCTAAGTTGCACACCCCTGCCACAAATCACTGCACATGCGTTTCACACCCCAAGGCAACTTATATTTTTTTCTCGGAAATTCCTGCACCGTCTTGGGGCCACTAAAATGGCGCTCAGAGGTAATTATGTGAAACTTTGTTACTTCCTTCTATATTTTTTTTGTTTTGTTTGGGGTTAATGTTAACAGTTTTGGTTAATTACTTTAGTTTTGGTATAAATTTATATAGTAGTTTTGTGGAGTTGGGGAAAAATGGGGAGTAGGCGAGAATATTATGAGTTATAATAATTATCTACGTATAATTATGCAGATAAAACTTTGACGGATATAAAATGTAATCTGAGAATTTTGACAAATATGCAAAGTAAATGAACTTCTGCTGTTAAAAATCTCATCAGAGATAGGTGAACCTAAAAAATAACTCTTTTAATGACGATTATTTTATTTAAATAACCACCTCCTTTTTAGAAGTCATAAGATCTAATGTTCAATGATTCTGAACTCTAAATACACATACACAAAAATAATGATGGCACTAAGTAATGTACGCAAATACTAAAATGAAATGTGTAAATACAAATCCTACCATTTTTTCTTAAATACTACCAAAACTTAAAGGGCAACTCGCTGTCCGACCATGGACCATGCCCGGGTCGACGGCACGTTGTGTTCCTCACACGCCTCAAAGAGCGTCAGCACGATGACGGGGCCCCCTTCTAGAGGGCCAAGGCCTGCCGGGATCGCGGGACTTATCTCATTACCGTGACCGAAAAAAACGACCAAAACTTCTAAAAAAAACTACCTACCAAAATCTTTCCGTAACCACACGTTCGCCACACAAAGAAGCTAACAAGCGACCTTGCAGCATAGTTAAGGATTAATAAGGAATTGTTCTAAGCGAAACTATTTGCTAACACCACAAGGATGCCAGAATTTTAGTCAGATTGAAGTTCGCCCATCCGAATTGTTAGTGCGGCCGAAAGTTGCCTCGATCCGGGCTTAGTTTATAAACTGCTTTAGGAATTAGATAACCACTATGCGGTAAGAATATTATGGTTTCAGTTTTGAAATTTGAATGTTGAGAAACTACATATTATAAGCTGATTCAAAAAAAAGTATTATCTGGAAAATCCATCATCAATGGGGTATTATGTAAAATGTTTAGTTTGTTCGAATAAAGTTTATCCCGAAATAGTCCCATTTAAATTTCGTAAATGGGTCATTTCACGCAGGCTCAATCCTTTACTAATTTCGGTGTATTTTTTTATTTGTAGGTTTTTGGATGAAAAAATAAACTTGTTTTATTCTGGAACACATTAATAATCTTAGTATGAAATAAACAACTGTAGTTGTTTTGAAAATAAGACAGCCACCGAAATTGCCATCCCACCGAAATTAGTAAAGGATTGAGGCTGCGTGAAATGACCCAAATATCAGATGATGATTTTCAGAGACATCACAGACAACTGAACACTTTAATAAATATTAAAAATCAATCGTTATTGCTGATAACACATGTTTTTCCATTATTTATGCAATCACAAAAAGTAAAATCAATCGCACTTTATCAAAAATCAGATTTTTACCGATTTATTATGGGACCAACTCTGAGATACTCCCTTCTAATTAAAAAGCGTCATCTTAATTGGCCATTATGATGCGATCAGAATTATTAGTTGAAAGACGCATAGACCGAACCTACGTATTAGAAGTGAGTAAAGAAAGGCCCAAAGTGATGTTTTTTTCCAGTGATAACTCTGGCTAAAATCGTAGGTACATACACAAACCAAAGAAAGTGTATAATGAATTACCCAATCGAATAAAAAAAAAAAAAAATTTTCATTATTTCAGAATAACAAAACAAGTCTCCAGAATATACGTCAAAAACAATATTTTCCTGAATTTAAAAGCCATTGAACCGAACATTTTTCTTTCATCCATTAAAATGGGGTCGTTTAAAAAATCTGTTTATTTAATTGAGCGAACCAGCTTTTATTATTGGGCGTTAAGCCAGATTTATTGGCATTTCAATAATCGTTCGTTTTGAGAAAATCTTGCATGGTTTTAAAATCTGTTGGGTAAGGAATTGTATATCGTCTGTAAATTCATGAAATCTAGAAATAGAAATTGTTTGTTCCGGCTGACCAACGTATACTGTATAGCGTAAATTACTGGACAGATTGTGCTGAAATTTAATTTATAGATAGTTATTACAACGTAGCTTACCTACCGTTTAGAAAGGTTTTTGGAAAATGTACACTCTAAGTGGCTAAAATAGGTGTTGATGGCTTGAACAAAACTCTTCACCAAGTTTCTGTTTTAACAAGTTATCACTGATGCATGGAACACATGTCCAGGGAATTGGACCCGCCACCAATAGGTTCTCACTTCTACAACAGATGGTGCAACGTCACCAAAACATATTTCGGAATGGTTTGAAAGATTCGACCTTGCCGGTCAGGAATGGGATAGCCTATTTGGTAAGGTGTCTGGACTTGGAATATTTATCCAGAAGGATGCAGGTTCTCACCCGCTAATTCGACTTTTACATAACATTTAGAAACGAAAAAAAAAAATCGGTCATACTTCGTCTTTTGTTAAAATCCAGAAAATAAAATAAGTGGAAAAGAATCTTAAATTATAATATTTCATTGGATTTTATACCCTAGGGAAGATTTATTAACACACATGTCAAATACAGAAGCTTTTGTGAAAAGCTCACGCGCCATTTAGTTATTGGGTTTTAATAATAATAATTTTTCATACATTACCTAAGAGTACATTCATTTTAATATCAAAGTTAGTCTTTTTTTTCCATTAAGCCAAAACGCATAACGAATTACGTAGTATAATTAAACAAAATATTTACACGTAAAGAAATACTCTGTATAATTTCATAAAACATGGTTTAACACAAAAACGTATAGTCATTTTCAGCTGAAATTCATGAGCCTATCCTTAGGGTTGTCACATCAAGTCATTACGTTGCTAACTAAAATTATATTAGTATGACTAGGCATTACTGAAACGGCTTGGTACCGTCTCGGTACTTTTACATTAGGGTACAGTTTTTGTTAACCTATATTCGCGAGAGGAATCGTGTTACCCAGAACTGAATGGGTTGGAGCGGTCTGATCGGCACTAGATTAAATCTCAAATGTATGGCTGCATCAGTTGGGTTACAGGGGCTGGGGTCATGTTTATTTTTTGTCCGAGAAAATATGCTGGGTACTGAAGTATTTCTCGTTTCCAA
This sequence comes from Agrotis clavis, assembly GCA_954870645.1. NCBI lineage: Eukaryota > Metazoa > Arthropoda > Insecta > Lepidoptera > Noctuidae > Agrotis > Agrotis clavis. The sequence continues at coordinate 4,273,074 of OX940937.1, forward strand.
ATTATTTTTTATTTTATTTTAGACCATTATTATTGCTTATTAATATTTAAAAAGGGAAAGGACGAAATGTATTACTATAAGCCGGTGCATTTAAAAAAGGATTCTAAAATGGCGGCTTGTGCTTGTGTTGACAGATAGAACAGTCAGCATAATGATAAAATTTCAAATTAAAGTTTTTTCAAATTAAAAATAATCAAAACAAGACTGGATCACAATAATTTCTCATACTTAACCTAACAATTAAACAAAAATAAAACAAATATTAATCAACAAGTAACAACGGAAAAATAACAGAAAACGTAAATAATCTTAAAAAAAATCACTGAGCGGGTCTAGACATCAAGACTAATTTTTTTTCTGCTTACGCTACGCGCGGGAGTGAGTTTAGACGGTACTAATGTGCGAGCGAGAGAACACGCCAAGCGCCGCCATTTAAGATTCCTTTCTTCAATGAACCGGGTTATATCAACAAACTTTTATCACGCTCATGTAGGTGCCTATTTCATAACTTAATATCGTATACAATTAAAATACCTATATGTTTTAAGTCATGTCAATTTGGTATTTTACAATTTTACTGCACAATGATATTATTTTCAACATCAGCTTTTAAATATGATACTAACCGATTTTTTAATCCAGTTTTAGTCAGTAAATAATCAAAATATGATCCCAAATAGAATAAAACGCGTCAGGAACACGCCACCACACTGTCACTCGCGTAGTTTCTGTTTAGGGGAGTGTCAGACATGACGCATTACGCGTATAGATCACATCTCATACAACGCCAGTGAAATATGTCCATTGTTTTAGTTGATTACCCGTGTGTACACGCCCTTACTAGTTAACTAATGTATTGTGATTAGCATGAGATATTGTTTTTGTGAATTTATTAATTGTTCTTTAGGGTTCTTTTGGCGTGTGATGGATTTTATGAAAGTGTATTATAATTTGTTCGTTTTTGATAAAATTTTGATAAAGTCAAGTTTTATCGACATCTGGGGTTCTACCAGCCTGCCTGGTGAGTAGATCCACTGTGGAAAAAAGACAGAGCTATACAAGTCGTAATAGCGCCATTTCGTTCCTACAGTGGGACTACTCTCGCTTTAAGACGAAATGGTAGGCCACCTGAGGCCTTATCACGTTATTTTGTTGTAAAGTAAAAGTCCCCGTGGACTTTGACGTTAATCTGATGGATAAAATTAGTTCCATGTTCGAGCTTTTTCATTTTCCTTACAATTTTTGTCATAATACTTCAAGTATGCCATTATGTACATTTCATGCAAGGGCCTTAGACTTCTTTTCTTTAAGAGAGGTGGGTCGTAATTCACTACCATGGACCCATGTGTAGGGGGCAGGGTTGGCATGATTAAAACAAGTTGTTTTAAAACACATGTTTAAAACAGTGTTTAAAACAGTTTGAAATTAAACAGTGTTTTTTATTACATGTTTAAAAACAAGGATTAAAACAAGTTTAAAACATTGTATAAAACAGTACGAAAAAAAACATGTTTTAAAACTACTTTTCATGTCGCAATAACCAATAACTGAATATAAAATGAAAATAAAATAATAAGTATTTGAGTCTGAATAGTTCAACATAAAACCAATCGAGTCACTATTGCTGTTATATTTTTGAACTTTCAATGGCATTGTAATTGACTTAATCATTTTTTTTAATAAAACGTTGCCCCACACTAGGAATTTCTACTGTGTCGCACGAACGCACCCAGCGTTTACAAACATATAAACTCAAACATGCCGCCAACATTATTTTTATTTTATGTAGGTATTTCATTCAATCAAACAAATATCTAAGTACCAGGATTTGTATGGGACAAGATAGCACCTAATATAATAAATAAATATAATGTTTAAAAAATAGGTGCCACCTATTTTTTAAACATTATCATGATAATTTCAAAACAATTAAAATTGTAACAATTTTAATTAATAAACAACATTAGTCATAAATAAAAAACGTAAACTTCGATCCCTAATGTGTTAAAGTTTGGTAATTCCCCTATTTTTTAGACATTTATGTAGATCGGTGTTTCTCAGTCCATTGTTCATAAGGTAAAGCCCCGCACCGTAGCGCGGGGTTATACCTTATGAACAATGAACTATTCTACGAACGAATGGGAGGCGCGCCGCCTGTCCCGCTAGGAAAGTCCCTACGTGTCGCCCAATATAAAATCAACATTACAACATACCTACCGGGTGAATGTGAAGCGTTTGATTACGCAACATACAAATAAATGTTATCTATTGATCGTTTTTTTGTAAATATTTAATTTATTAGGGCGAGTTTCTAAAGATCTAGCCTAGAAAAGAAACATAGTCGAATTAATTTTAAATAATGCCCTAAACTAAAAAAAAACAAAAAAAACACTTGTTTAAAACATTTTGAACTGTTTGTTTTATATAATTTAAAAAAAACTGTTTTTTTTCCAACCCTGGTAGGGGGTGACAGATGTGATAAAATTAAAAGTCTTCAATATCTAATGATTATAATAATAATTATTATTAACTGACTTAAAAAGGAAGGAGGTTATCAATTCGACGGTATGTTTTTTTTTTGTATGTTTGTTACGCGCTTACTCCGCCAATTGTGGGCCGATTTTCAAAATTCTTTTTTTGTTCGAAAGGAGATACTTCAGGAGTGGTCCCGTTGTCACCATGTCAGGATCTGATGATTGGACCTTGGAGAAATCGAGGGCAACTTTCAAATTTTATAGGCCTACACATCGTTTTTCGCAAATTTTATAAAGTAATTTAAGTATTTGCATATCATCATCAGCCTATAATGTTCCCACTGCTGGGACACAGGCCTCCTCTCTGTGAGAGGGAGTGGGCCATAATCCACCACGCGGGCCCAGTGCGGGTTGGCGTATGGTAATCATCATCTCGTGTAGCTGAGCTGATGATGGAAGGTACAACTCCTCTAGTAAGGACTTGGCATGGACTGATTTAGTAAATTATGTTTGTGTTCGCATATCTCCGGAACTACAAGTCCGATTTAAGTAATTCTTTTGTTGTTGTACTAGGGTTACTACTATCGTTCAACTTAGGGAATACTGCAAGTTTCATCAAAATCGGTTGAGTAGTTTTTGAGATAGGGCATTATGAATGTAAGAGATTTTAACGATGTTATTACCGGTATTACGGATTACAAAATTCTAGTGCTCATGTAAGAAAATGATGTACTCGTATTTGACAAGAATTGTGGTTGAATATTTAAACTAAAAAGAATAAAATAAAATCTTTTTCAAAAAAAAATGTAACCGCCTTCAAAAACAACCACAAAAAAGGGGTTAAATAACCTTTAAAACTTTTCTTTCGGAAGTCGGTGACTTTTTTTTATTAATTTCATTGTCTAGTTGTTTTTGAAGGCGGTTAATTTTTTTTTGAAAAAGTTTTTTTTAGGTTTAAGTTTGGACCTGCTGATTCGTTCATTCACAGGTTCTGGCGTAAGTCATCACCGGGTCTTGAAGAGAGATATAACCACAAGCATAAAATATAGTGAAGGAGAAATTATAAACTTAAGCAAAAAAAAAACTGCCTGCCGGGGTCGCGGGATTAACGACCGTGACCCCGGAACGTGAAACCCTATTGAAGGATACCGTGGATATTAAACAGTACTAGTACAAGTCTGACAGTCCCTCCAGCCCTGCTTTGAGAGGGAGGACCCATTTGATGATTTTTCCACGTTAAAAAACTAATGAAAAAATAAATAAAATGTTCTAAAAGAAAGGTAGGTATAAAGAGTGATAGAGAAGGTAGTGAGTTGAAAAATTTGTTATTCTGCCTTCATAAAATTTTTGAAAGTTGACAAATGGAATGGGTACTTGTATTTTTACCATCCATCTAATTCCAAAAGAAAAATAGAGGAAAAACACAACACATAGCAGAAGCTCGCAAAATTATTCCGCCTTATTAGATATTTTCCATGATATTTAATGGAGCAGAAAAGGGCAAGCTGATTTATGGGGTAACAATAAATCCGGGGCAATTGGGACACACTCCCCACCACTTAGGGAGGATTGGGCTTTTTGTATATTTTAATAATAATTAGACTGATCTTGTAATGAAAGGGAATATTGGCCGTTTGTCTTGAGGGATTCTGTAGCTTTTCTTGCGGCAAATTGACATTATAATTATTGACGTGGAATCGCCTTGAATGATCATGTGTTAAGTAGTTCGATGCAATATCAAGTCGGGCTGTCCTAACAAGGAGAATAACATTTTTTTTCTTTTCAAACGGACATAGGTACTTATAGTTTTTTCTGACTGGTTTAGGAAGAACGGCTTCTAGAACCCAAAAAGACACAAAGAACATAATATTATAAGTAAAGAAGAAATCTTCCTCTGTGGTCCTGTTTGACATTATTTATACAGAGTCTTCTTATTTTCGTACAATACCTCCTTCAGCCTTCGACTTTGTCCACTATTTTGTCCGAAAAAGATGTGGCCCAGAAACATGGCCTTATTGTGCCATTCTTCATTGGTGATTCTCAACGAAGACTCGCCTAAGAATTACGCGATGAAATGTGACTACATCAAATAAATAAGCGTCAGTGAAGTCAGAAACAAAAGCAACTCGGCACATTATTCCGAAAGTTACCCGACAGTTGGTGTTCTTATTTTCATAAAAGGTGCTACACACTTTCCGTTCGGTTCGGGACAAAAATGTGGCATTGGTTGTTGCAGAGAAAATCCTGCCTGAGATAATCACTACATGTGTACTCAGTCCATAATTAAAATTTTACTTCACAATTCAGTGCATCCCAAATCCAAATATTTTCCACTTTGACGGTATATTAAACTTCGTGGTTTTAGACTATAGACCAATAGACTAAGGCCCGCTTGCACGAACCCGAGTTATCTTTTAACTCAGAGTTAGTTGCTAACACAAGGTTAAATTGACAAAATATAATATGACAAACTGTCAATTTAACCTTGTGTTAGCAACTAACTCTGAGTTAAAAGATAACTCGGGTTCGTGCAAGCGGGCCTTAGCCAACTATTTTTACCTCATAGTGGATGAGGTAACAACTCATCGTCAAGTCTATGTCTAGCCAGCTTATACTTTTTTATTAGCGTGGTAAAATCATCAAATGAGTCCTCCCACCCTGGGCAGGGCGGGAGGGACTGTCAGACTTGTACTGACTAAAATCCACGGTGTCCTTCAATAGCCCTTTATGTTCCGGGGTCACGGTAAGGAAATAAATCCAGCGACCCCGGTAGGCTTTGGCCCTCTGAGAGGAGGCCCCGTCATTTTTGCTGACGCTCTTTGAGGCGCGCGTGGAACACGACGCGCCATCGACCCGGGCATGGTCCATGGTCGGACAGCGAGTTGCCCTTTACTCGCTGTCCGCATGCCCGCGCCTACGGTGGCCGGAGATCGTCTGCCGACGTCCGACGCCGCGGGCGTCTACCACTGCGGTTGGGGCGGAGGGAGGACGCTGTCCTCTTTCTCGCGGCCCGCCTCCTCCTTCCGCCTCCTCTTCTAAGATAACTCGGGTTCGTGCAAGTGGGCCTAAGGCCCACTTGCACGAACCCGAGTTATCTTTTAAACTCAGAGTTAGTTGCTAACACGAGGTTAAATTGACAATATATAATGTGACAAACTGTCAATTTAACCTTGTGTTAGCAACTAACTCTGAGTTAAAAGATAACTCGGGTTCGTGCAAGCGGGCCTTAGCCAACTATTTTTACCTCATAGTGGATGAGGTAACAACTCATCGTCAAGTCTATGTCTAGCCAGCTTATACTTTTTTATTAGCGTGGTAAAATCATCAAATGAGTCCTCCCACCCTGGGCAGGGCGGGAGGGACTGTCAGACTTGTACTGACTAAAATCCACGGTGTCCTTTAATAGCCCTTTATGTTCCGGGGTCACGGTAAGGAAATAAATCCCGCGACCCCGGCAGGCTTTGGCCCTCTGAGAGGAGGCCCCGTCATTTTTGCTGACGCTCTTTGAGGCGCGCGTGGAACACGACGCGCCATCGACCCGGGCATGGTCCATGGTCGGACAGCGAGTTGCCCTTTACTCGCTGTTCGCATGCCCGCGCCTACGGTGGCCGGAGATCGTCTGCCGACGTCCGACGCCGCGGGCGTCTACCACTGCGGTTGGGGCGGAGGGAGGACGCTGTCCTCTTTCTCGCGGCCCGCCTCCTCCTTCACGAGCATTACTGCTTCGCAGAAGGAGGCGACCGCTTCCCACTCCGTCTCTCCCCGCAGCATGGCCGCAACCAATGCCGGGCGCGAGAGGTCTCCGCCTATCGCCGCCGTGAGGACACGTCGGTGCTCTGCCCAAGCGGGGCAGTCTTGCACCGTATGCTCTACTGTGTCCTCCGGGCGATCTTCGCAGTGGTGACACCCGGGCGTCTCTTCCCTCTCTATCAGACACAGGAACCTCCCGAAACTTCCATGTCCGGTGAGGACCTGCGTCATCCGATAGGTCAGGACGCCGTGACGTCTCTCCAGCCACTCCTCAAAGATGGGTCTTACCGCCGCGAAGCCAGCTTATACTACTAAATTTTTAGAATCTCTGATACTCGTATTTCAGTATTGTTGCAAGTGCCATGGCCTCTGTTAAAACCCGATTTTGAAACAAATAACACATAGTTTTCTCATAATGGTGTGTCTTCTCAGTCTCATTAATCTTCTCAGGGTGGTAAGGTACGAGACAGAGGCCTCATCTACTTTAAAAAATAGCGTTTTTTTTTTTTGACAGGCAAAAAAGTTTGTCAAGTGTCCATTGCAAAATAAATATCATTCTGATAATGACCATGTCAAATTAAAACCTTATTTCTATTTTTCCGTCCGGCTGATATAATGCCGACCCGAACTAGTCTGAAGCATCCCTTAAGACACAACTTTTAATGAGTCCAACTGCTTGCAACTGCAACTGTCTTGATACTCCGACTTAATTAAATTATGATAGCGAGTCTCCTGCAGTGAGATTATATTAACTGGATAGTGCTAATGGATTGGAAGGGGAGGATTTACGTGGACATAATGTTTTGCTAATATTATTTAGACGAAGTCTGAACACTTTTTAGACTCATGCTTATCCTACATTAATGTAGAAACAGAACAGAAATCCACCTGCTACGCCTGCTGGGGTTACAGGACTATCTTATCAGGAAACCGTGGGCCCGGAACGTAAAAGGCTTTTTAAGGACACCGCGGATTTTAGTCAGTACAAGTCTGACAGTCCCTCCCGTCCTGACCTGGGTGGGATGACGCATTTGATGATTTTACTACAAAAAAATTGCCTCCTGCTATAATCTTTTTTTTTGGGGTGGAAAATCATCAGATATAGTTTGGAAAAAGAGACTATCAAACTCGTATAGGTACTGACTAAACGTACTAAATAAACCAGTTCTATTGGAAATCTATAGCAAAGGCCTGTGTTCAGCAGTGGACGTCCTACATCTGTTCTGAAAATGATGGTGATGAAATGAAAGGCAACATTAATTAAATGTAACCTGTGGCTTGGCTGGTGACAGACAGACGGACAGATGGACATCAAAGTCTTCGTAATAAAAAAGTTCAAGCAATCAACACCTACCGAAAGAAATGATCAGTTAAAACTGCCAAGTTGAAACGTCACCACAAACTTTTCCTATTACACGTCCACGGGGTACATTTTTATTAAACTTCTTAATCAGCTGTCCTGCCGCCAAGTGACAGATACTTAAAAGGATTCCGAAGTTTAACTATAAAAGGGAATATTTTGGAAATTATGGAATAATCCCCTCTCAAGTTGTTTAAGAACGTTTATTCGGTGTTGAAGATTTTTTGCGAAAGCTTTTTTAAATAAATTATGGATAATTCGGATTTGAGGCAAAAGCCCGAATGTCTAACTAGGACCACATTAACGGCAAATAGAAAAGAAACGTTAAAATAATAATAGTAATAATTCTTTATTTTCATAAATTGTTTAATAAAAGTAGTGAGGCCCTGCCTCCTGGCGTTAGGTATATTACCTGTGTTACAGGAGCCAGTTAAAACGTGCATCTATAGACTACTAGCTGTTGCCAGCGGCTTCACCCGCTGCAACTTGAAAATTATCCCACGGGAACATAAAATCGGGATAAAAATCCTATGTGTTAATCCAGGTTATAAACTATCTGTGTACAAAATTTTAGCCAAATCCGTTCAGTGGTTTTTGCGTGAAAGAGTAACAAAGATACCTACGTACACATACACATACATACATCCTCACAAACTTTTTTATAATATTAGTTGGATTATCTCGAAAATCAACGGGAAATGCTGCTAGTGTGGTTCGACTATTAGAAATACAGCCCCCTTTGGTCAATTCTGGCAGTTTGTTTCGATCCATATTTAATAAATCCTCATTTTGTCTGCTAGTTACAACGAACACTGACAAGCTAATTTCAAATGTCATCTTCAGAAGAAAGAAAATAACGTCAGAATTTTCCGTAACATAACAATCGAAATGCACATGGAAATTATCGTAAAATTAAATAATCAACATGACCGCAAAAACAGTGGCAATGATAATAATAATTTTATACAATGTTAAAATCTGTCAGAGTATACGTTACGATAATTATACCTTGTTTTATACCACACCGACGAACAGCGACCAAGTGAATTTTCTCAAAAATCTAGTGGAACGCAAATATATTGACGTCATATTTTGGAAAAAGCCTAATAAATTGCATGAAGATGTCCATTTAATAGTCAGTCCTGAAGATAAAAACATCTTTCTTCAAAAAGCTCAACACTTCAAATTGAAAACGTATACGCAGTTACTTGATGTCCAAAAGTAAGCGCTAATATACCTCCCAAAATAATCTTACTATTATTATAACAGCGAAAGTTTTTATGTTTTCCTGCCGGGGTCGCGGGACTAACGAGCTACCGGGACCCCGGAACGTAAAGGGCTATTGAAGGACACCGTGAATTTTAGTTATTACAAGTCTGACAGTCCCTCCAGCCCTGCCCTGGGTGGGAAGACTCATTCGATGACTTTGCAGCGTAAAAATCAAAATAAAATTATGTATGTTTATAACTCTTTTACGCAAAAACTGATTTGGATGTTTGGTTCACAGAAAGGCTATTATAAACTGGATTAAAACAGGATAGTTTTATCCCAAATTTATTATGTTATTTATAGTTTTTTTTTTAATTCCGTCATCTTACCACATAAAAACTTTAATTATATCAAATCAAGTCTCTTCCTATTATTTTCAGAGCATTCGACAATCAACATATTAAAACATACTTGCGATCAAAACCAGAAAGTTTCACATGGAAATATTATCATTCTTTAGAGGACGTATACCAGTTTCTCACAGACCTGACGATAAAATATCCGAATGTAACAAAATTGACATCAATAGGAAAATCTGTTGAAGGAAGACAGATAATGGCTTTCTCTATCAAAACTCCTGGAAATAAGCACAAGGTGATAGTCGAAGGTGGGATCCATGGGAACGAGTGGATCGCGGTCGAATTTGTGACTTACCTTGTGTATGGATTGATCGGCGGACCTAGAAAAGAAATACATTGGTACCTACAAGATTTAGCCAGAAAGTATGACTGGTATATTGTACCGGTAGTCAACCCAGATGGTTATGTTCATAGCCAAACAGAGGTGAGTGTTTATTTTGATAGAAACGTCATGTGTTTTGTACTCATCATTTAGGGCCTGCACTTTGAGAAACACGCTCCTGGGCGAGCTGCGCGGCCCGCCTTTGCTCTTCTTGCGGGCACGATTGAAGTATGGCGTGAGTTGCCCGCGCCGCTTCTCGCACCAGTCTGCCCGCGTTTGACACTCAAATGAAGCTCATCGGTTTGATTATAGCCTTGCCCGCGCTGCCAGTCTGGTCAAGCATTTAGAGCTCAGCCAGACTGGAAGCGCGGTAAGCGCTTGATTTGCCTGTTTGATGTTTACCGCGGGCACAGCAGTGGCTTCGTTTCGAGAGATGACTCTCCCAAGCGGATTGCTGCGCCCGGCCCGCACCCGTGCTGCCAGTCTGGTCAAATGCTTAGACTCAAGATAGACATCAATTTAGGCAAATGCGGCTTAACCTCAATAATACAATATTATCTTATATTCTAGGATCGCATGTGGAGAAAGAATCGAAGAAATACCAAAAACGCAATTGGTGTTGATCTAAATAGGAATTTTGACTATAATTTTGGAAGTAAGTATTTTTAGAGACTTTGTAGGCTACCCTAAAAATCAATAATTTTGAATTTCTTAGCTTTTTGGTAGAGATGTGCGGAGAAGAGAGCAGATTTGTTTTGAATAAGCAATCAGATTTTCACTGAAGCTAAGCGGGGAGGAGATGTTAAATCTGCTTGGTTATTCAAAACACAACTCCTCTTGTCTCCTCGTCCGCACATCTCCGCTTTGGTGGATTCCGGGCCAGATTGTTTGAAATCTCAAGTACATACCACTATAATATTTTTATTCATTCGTTCGTTTCAGAATTCGATTCGAGTAGTGATCCCTTGGACGATTATTACTGTGGAAATCAATCTTTTTCTGAGCCAGAATCACAAGCACTGAGAAACTTCATACATCAAAAGAGAATTAATCTTAGATTTTATTTCGCTTTTCATTCTTACGGCCAGAAATTCATTTTACCATTCTCTGATAGAATAAATCATATTGACAATTTCGTAGAGATGGTATGTACAATTTTTATTTAGCACTGAGCTCACAGTATCGTAACATGGCTGTAACAGGTCAAATCGCGTACCTGTTATACCTGTTCCAAATAAATAACTGTACCAAAAACTGTTACAAAATAAGTCTGTTATTTCATGCTGCGTTGGAACAATGAATGCTGTTACGAAAAAGACACACTTAAGTTGTTCATAATACATATGTACCTCTCTGTCGAACTTAGTTGTTGAAAATTGTGAGAAACACAACTATTACCCAGTAGTTGTGTCAACGAAGGCCTGTATCCAAGCAGTTAGAACATTATAAGCTAATTATGGTTATGTCAAACATTTTTTTATTGCAGGAAAATTTTGGTAAACAGGCAATAATGAAAATTTATAAAATTTACGGTACTAAATACGGTATTGGTACAACGTACGACACTTTAGGTAAGTGTAAAAATATTCATACGCTTTCTGTGTCCGAAGAGTCAGGTAGAGGTGTACCCATACTTCTCAAGTTTCATGTAATAGGGGGCGAGGCTTTTACAATCAACCAAGCACAGATATCCAGACCCGCAACTGTTACTGAGAAATAATTGCACGTTGTTTTCATAATTATTTATATTTACTACTAAACTATACTTTTTTGTTGTATTTGAATTATAGCTGTTTGACACTCAGTTAAAACGGCGTGGAAATAATTAATTAAAGACAGTACCTATAAATGAAATCATAGTTATATATTTCCTTGCTTAGTAATAATAGTTATATGTTTCCTTGTATTTACAAATTATGAAGGTCCTAATGCTAGGCACAACAGCTGACGGCTGCTTGACTATGACAGCCATAAAGTTACATGCTCTGTGGCAACAACTGTCACATCCTCCCCTGTAAATAAGACTCTTTGGTCACATCCTCGCACTGGATCAGGTCAGATCTCGTCGAAAACGTGTCAGCATGGCTATAGTGGCTTACTTGGCTTGCTAGAAGGCTTGCGGGCTTTGCCTAGCTGGTTAATGCTGACTGGCTAAAGCTGAGTGGCAGTGGCCATAACTTGCTAAGCGTTACAGTACCAAGTAACAGTTCCAGGAACACCCTTTACTGTCAAACTGTTACTGATTGGGAAAAATATTCGTCATCAAGTAACAGTGTTACTGATTGGTATAAAATAATTCCCATCGGGTAACACTATTACTCGATATCAAAATTTGATATCGATATCAAAATTTGAAATTTAATTTTAGTGCCAGCTAGAAACACTAGCTCATGGTATGATTTAAGTTTTTAAACTGACATGGTCACTATTATAAATATTAGGGTTTAAAACGGGATATTTACCATGTTTATTGTTTGTTTTCTTTGGTATTGGAGTTTTTTATTAATTGTTTTCTTTGGTATTTTTTTCAATGGTAGTGGAGTCGAACGCAAAAAAACGAACGAGACGGAGGGTAGACCGATTTGTCTGCTCATAACATCCACCCGCAATAACTTGAGTTCATCCGTGATCATGGTGCTTGCAACAGTGCCGAAATATCGGAAACTCAAAACAAATAATAAACATGGTAAATATCCCGTTTTAAACCCTAATATTTATCATGGTATGATTGTTTATTGGTTTTTTTTTTGCACTAGGCCTAAGAGTTTCGGGCAACACTGCCAGTTGGGTGAAGAAAAATTATGGTGTTAAGTATGTTTGAAAGCTTTTTTCATCTTCTTTTTTTATTTAAATGGGTTTGGTCTTGGCCTCAAATTAATCCAGAGGCGACGATGAGGCCTGAGATGTAGCTAGGTTACTCAGAAGGAACGACGGTGACAGAACATAGTCTATTTTCACCAGACACCGACAAGGTGGTGTTCACGAAGTACTTGGCCTTGACGAGGCCCGTCACCACCAGTACGTCACCGCAGGTCACAGGTTGTGTAGATCCCATCAACCCCAAAAACTGTTTCTTATAAAAACGGGCAAAGAGTTGAATATTGTACCTACAAGGTAAATTATGGTAATACTAGGTAGTAAGAGTTGCTATACATAATTAATTCCGGTAAAACTGTAAAAATCAGATGAATGATCGGGAATCGTAAACCGATCAGCTGCCACACCTAACAATAATTTGACTTGATGTGGACAGGACAACCAACATAGACAAGTGACAAATGATAAACGAAAATGTATTGTTTAATTAATTTTCAACCTAATGCTCTAGAACGTACAGTTGAGAATCAATTAAAGACTACAGAGCATTTCGTTTTCGAAGATGTCTGTAAACAAAGATCACGATGGTCGTATTGGGAATAAGATTGTCAGCATTCATCTTTGTTCCTAGATACGTGTTTACGTTCCTCCTTCGTGACACCGGGACGCATGGGTTTGCGCTCCCGCCTTCCGAGATCCTACCCACTTGTAAAGAAATGGCAGCAGGTCTCGTGGAGCTGATGACAGCAAAACGAAGACGAGTCCAACTGGACCTCTTCAGTAACAGCGCCCAACTGTTGAAGGGAAAGATTTTTATTTTATTTTATGATGTTTTTATTATTTTACTTTTAAAATAAATATTTATGTCGTTTTTTTTAAGTACTTATCTGCATTTTTTTTTTAACTTTTTCTGTCTTTGTTCATTCAACTCCAAGATTGTGCCGCGAGACACACCCATACACAATTATTTCTGACTAGAGATTTCCCGTTTTTGTGAAGTAAAGTGAAACATTGACGTTATTTCTGTGGCTCTAGTGAAAAAGGGTCTAAGTCTAAAAATGCAACTTTACAGGAGACGCAAAAAACGCCCCGCGCGCACCAAATTACATGTTTAAGTACGTGTGGCATTTAAACAGCTGTCAAATTAAATATATGTGATATGTTATATAGGTAAAAAATGTATGTTCTTTCTTATTCTAGTATTATTTTTTACATAAACTGAATAGTTTTCAAAATAGCGACTTATACTTAACACAAAATGAACTACACAAGGGTATAAAAGAAGTTAGATCCCTTTTCTCATACACAAAAAGTTAATTCACAAAAGTGAAAAAGGATACGCATTTGGAGTTATTTGTATGATAACTAAGAAATTAAATCAGATAATTAGTGTTGGAATAGCCAAAATAAATGAACTGAATGTGTACTTTTTATCGACATGATAAAATTTTGAAAAATAGCAAAAATAAATAACTTGTATCTTTTTTCACATAGTTATTAGACGTAACATAAGGCGCATGTTGACTTACGTGAACCTTTTGTGTAAGTTATATCTATCTTTAAGCCAAAATAAAACCAAAAAATATGTAGTTTTGTGGTGTTTATTTTTTTATTAAAGTGAAGAAAAGTATTTTAAGAAGTACCTATGACAGTTATTTTTAAATCATAAAAACAATTAAAAAACAAATGAAAAGTACAAATCGAGTCCCACAGAACCTTGAAAGTGATTCAAATCTTGTTCGATATCAAGAAATGTCTATAGCACAGTTTTTTTATAAGTCAGGACAAATCAACTGCAGTTGAAACCTGGGAAAGTGATCCAGAAAACCTTATTTTAATTTCACTTCTACCGATAATAAACTCCAGTTTTAAAATAAATATGCAGTTAGTAAAAAAGTATTGAAGAAGTTAATTAAGTATTATGACGCAGTTTTTTTAATCAGGAAAACAATTCAAAAATAAAAAAATAATCAAATAAATCAAGTCTAACAGAAACCTTAAAAATGATCCAGAAAACCTTATTCGATGTCGTCGTTGCTGTCGTTTAGAAGAGGATGTTGATCTTTTATATTATCATCGTCAATGAAAAGGTTGTTATAAAAAGATCGAACACTGGGGTTTATTAGCGGAAGAAGAGAAATCAAATCTCTCTTTTTCTCATTTGAATTAGCTAGGCCCATCGTATGACCTAGGAATACATTACCGTTTCAAACAGAGGGAGTGGTGATTTTCCTCTTTCCCTCTGCAAATTAACAATGTTCCATTCTTCCTCATCACACAACTTACAATGAAATTCTCCTTTTTTATATTTCTTTTGTCTTTAACTCGTCTGTCGTAGACTTCTAAGCTCCAGTAATAATTTAAAATAATTCTACAAGGTCCTAGTCTTTTAACTTTAAATTTCTCTTCTTTTTTATAGTTTCTGTATCTCTTCTTTCCTTGTTACTTTTCCTAGGATTACGTTTCCGGTCTTGTTAAGTACCTTTTTATATCCCAAAATGACTTATTATTGCTCGTATCTAAATCTGACTGTGGAATAATGACATCGCCTTTTACGTTTTTGTAAAAGTGAACAATCTGAGTTACTTGTGTCAGATTATTTGGAATGAAATCGTCACTACTTTCTGTGGGATAATGCAAATTGGGTTATGATAGCGTATCAGTGAACATAGAAATAATATCAAGATATAAGACAAAAGTTTCATCAGAATCAGTGAATGTATCGACATCATTATCAGGCTCTGCGAAAAGGTTTTTGAAACTTCCAGGTATTGGAGAAAATATTTAAGAGTTTCCCTGCTTTGGTGAGTTATTTTTTAAACATTCAAGCCTTGGATAATAACTGTTTGAACATCCTGATCTTGGAGAATGATCCCTAGAATGTGTAGCCTTTGGAGAATAGTTTCGGAAGATATAAGCACAGGTATAGATTCGCCATCAATCCAATCTACTTCATCCATCATTGCCATATCTTTGGAAACAAGACCCATCAAACAATTAATGCGACCACGACCAGCCATTCTAAAACAATAGATATATTTGACTGGCCTGTTGGTCTAGTGGTAAGTGACCCCGACTGCTTTGCGGAGGTCGTGAATTGGATTCCCACTCAGGACAAATGTTTGTGTGATGAGCACGATCATTTTTTCTGTGTCTGGGTGTAATTTATCCATAATATGTATGTATTTAGAAATATATAAGTATGTTTATCAGTTGTCTAGTACCCATAACACAAGCTCTGCTTAGCTTGGGACTAGATGGCGTTGTGTGATAGTTGTGGAATATTATTATTATGTATTATATTATTTATTAAAACATTACATCAGGGAATCGCGATATGAAAGTTAAGTAGGTAAGTCGAAATAGAAGTATAAAATGTGCTAATTTGACAATTTTACGTATCTATATAATTATACTATAAAGTGTAGTTAAATATATATGTGAGGTTGATATCTGGTGGTTGTTTATTATAACCACTGTTATTGTAGTGTTTTTGTGTGAAGAATTAACTAACATACGTACAAAAACAAAAAAAAAACAATGTCTCCTCTTCATAATAAGTTACGCAATGGAGTTTAAAATAAAAACTCGGTGTAATTGGGTACATTTGGACAAAAATCTAAATAACAATACGTACACTCAAAAATAATTTGCTAAAATATGTGAAAAAGGGTACAACTTACCAGTGCAATTACTGATTTTTTGCAGTGCGTCGACACAAGTTCCCTTCAATAGAGTGCTTGGACCACCGAAAGAGTGCGAGCGCTACGCACTTTCCACCCACCAGCACCATAACCCGTATCGGCCAGTTGTATCTTTTCTCACGAAAAATAGCAGCGAAATATTGGTATTATTTTAGTTATGTCAAATTGCATTTTTAATATAAATATTTCATACGTGAAAACTGATACCAAAAAACTTATTCTGGATTTTTGTCTTTTATTTTGGTGAAAACGGATTTATGTCAAGTGATATCGTTACTCACATAACAATTTTTAAGGAATTAATGTACTTGTGCCGGTATTCACTAAACAAATTGAAGCTCTGACAATACATGTTTATTTAGATCAAAAGACACAAAATAAAAATAAACATAGTTTTGTGTAAAGAAATTAAAGTGCACTTATACCCCGCTTTTGTAATATTTTTAGTGTTAGTTAACCCCCTTTGCACATTGCTAACTTCCTTATTTTTAAAGATAGGCAAGATCTGTTTTCACGAATGGATAGATCATTTTTTTCTGAACATTTTAGTGTACTTAACTCATTTTCGACAAAATCGGACTTAAACCCTTTTTCACTAGAGGCACAGATTTTGCCTCGTACGTATACTAGAGGCGCCTTTTATTTTCCATACAATAAACTCAGTGAATACTTCAAGTACGCTGTCAATAAAATACAGAAATCTTGTGATACGGCCTCTGGTTTAAATTGACCCAACCGCAATCTT
This sequence comes from Agrotis clavis, assembly GCA_954870645.1. NCBI lineage: Eukaryota > Metazoa > Arthropoda > Insecta > Lepidoptera > Noctuidae > Agrotis > Agrotis clavis. Next base: position 4,289,874 of record OX940937.1, read on the forward strand.
TTGAATAACCTCCAACCATCTCGCCTTAGTGTGACCATAGTTGCTTAAAGCCAACCAAACGCTTAATTTTGGTTTAATTTAAGATAATCCTAATTAAAATTATCTCAAGGTTTACAAATCAGGGGATAATGACTCAGGTGGCAGTCATTACGACAACAAAGATGCCCCTATTTGGATTTTAGCCAAGCACTCAATGAAGGTCATTGCAGACAGACGGGCGCAGAAAATGTTCGACAATATCGCCCGAGTGCATATTGCATAATTATGAGTCTCACGGATGCTCACGCATCGTATCTTCAGCTTAGAATAAAGTAAGACATACTACATGAATGTGTGAGTCGTCTTAATGTTACGCTGATGTCAATCGCGTACAGTCGGTCGCGTATTTTAGTAATAAAAAGCAACGTAGAACCGCTCACGTCAGAGTCGCTGTATGATACTATACAGGATGATTTTTTAGCCACCATCCAAATTTTAATATATTAATCTTTGGCGAAAATCATTGAATACGTGTTTTTTCTTTTTGTATCAATCTATACAAAAATATCGAGATATCACGTCTCAACGTTATCTATAAAAAGTTGATGAATCTGGACACCGCGCTGTGATGTGTCGCTCAGGTGTAGCGGGGCGGGGCGGAGGGTCGGCGGGGTGCGCTCTGCCCGTTTCATGCGTTGGCAAGTGTATATTATTAACGTTTAGCTTAGTGACCACACAGAGCGGATGAGAAAATGATTTATTATGACAATTTGACGTATCGATTTTTTTTTCAAAAATGGGTTTTGTGATTGATACCTAATGCAGAGAAAAATTTTGGACGGTGGTAAAAAAGTCATCCTGTATAGAACACAACGTATATCGTGCACGCGACTAACGTATGCGACTGACATCATCCTTATCATCACTATATCAGCCGTAGGACATCCACTGCTGAACCCTCTCCATAGATTTCCAATAGGACCGGTTGGAAGGGGCATCCAGCGCGATCCTGTGATCCTAAACGTTAGAGGAATACAAAAAAATTAATAGATTTAAAAAATCTAAAAACCCACGTTTTTAAATTTCCTAAAAATAAGAAAATAACCCTACGGGGCTGAGAGGGGCCACTCAAACCGTATATTATTTAAGGGATTACTTATTGGATATAGTTACATGACGTGTATAGATCGTGGGTGTAACTTGTAAAGATACGCCCCCACGTTTCTCTCAGCCCCGTAGGGTTATTTTCTTATTTTTAAGAAATTTAAAAACGTGGGTTTTTTAATTTTATAAATCTATGAATTATTTTACTATTTTTATCTTTTTTTTCATATTCCTGACAGCAAACCCTTTCGTTTCGCAATACCCATATCATGGGGGTGCATTTCAAATAGCCAATCCGCCATCTGGGATGTCCGCCATGTTGGATTTAAGTCACGTGACCATTTTTTTCGTATTCCTGACAGCAAACCCTTTCATTTGATACCCATATCATGGGGGTGGATTTCAAACAGCCCGTCCGCCATCTTGGGAGGCCGCCATATTAGATTTGTTATGACGTTTCTTAGCTAGTCATGTATTGTCATCAGAACTCAGAGCGTGTGCAAAATTTCAGCCTGCTAACTTATCCGGAAGTGCCTCAAAATTGAGTTGCAAAAGTCCAACCGGAACGACAAACAAACAAACAAATAAACAAACAAGAAAAGTGAGTTTATAAAAACGTGGGAAAAACGTGGGAATAAGCGAGCTTGCTGAAGATGCGACGCGACACAATTTGACCGATTTCAACTACAAGTGAAAATCATTCTTACCACTACGACATTGTGACATAAAACGTACATTTATCTATAGGCAGATGAAAAACAAAACACGGTCGCCACGAAGTCAGTCGAATTGCATCAGTATATCGTAGTAGCAAGGACGATTTTAATTTTTAATTAGTAGAAATTGCAAGTCAAGTAAGCAAGCAAGTAAGCTCGGCAAGACTAAATAAAAACTTAATATAATTATTAACTCTTATGCTGCCTGTCCGCAAAAGAGAACGCACGCATGCTCGCGTATTCTACACCATCAGGAACGCACGTGCAAGTATACCTTACGAAATTATATCCTACAGGTTATTTCCAACTGTAATCCACATTGTTTTTAAGTTCATTATCAATTGTCTCACGAAATGCTCGAAAATCTTACTGTACTATTTATACTGACCCTAAGACCGCAACGGTTACCTAATTGTCCAAAGACGGTTCCGCTGGCTTCTGCTATAATAATTTATGAACTTTACTGTTATCAAGAGGTTTAATGGTCTCCTTTAGCCAGCGTATCGTCGCGAATCGCAACGGAATCGCCGCGCGCGCGCGACGGCTCGCAACGGAATCGCCGTGTTTCGTTTCACTACTGGTACCGCGCTCGCCGCGCGCCCGCGGTGATCCTTCGCGCGTTCGCTGCGAGATCACCGCGGGCGCGCGGCGATACGCCGACGATACGCCCGCTTATTGCCACTCGTCGCATCGCCGCGATAATATCGCCGTGTGGAGACGCGTTCATAGAGAGTATAATTATGGAAATACGTGGCACGACGATATTATCGCCGCGATTCTCTCGCTCGTGGAGATAGCGCCTAAGGTATTGGAGACTTGACTAGACTAGACTGGACTAATGATTGACTCATTGTCTGATCATGGACCATGCTCGGGACGACGGTGCGTCGTATTTTACGCCCGCCATCGACTCAAATAGCTGACAGCATTCTGACGGGACCCTTTTAGAGGACCAAAGCCTGCCGGGGTCGCGAGACTGTCTTATTAGGTAACTGTGATCCTGAAATGTAAAGAGCTATTGAAGGAACACCGATTGGGCTTGTCATGTATTAACTAAGAATTTGAATATCACCATTATCAAAAAATTAGGGATAGAAATAGTAGAGGTGGGATTTTTTATGACTTAATATTGCAGTGCTGTCATAAACATTCATGCGTTATCTATGGTCCCAGTTTAACGTAAACTGTCAAGTTACGTAAGTGAAAATGTGAAATCTCTGAGGTCGCGGTAATATATTTACAAAAAATGTATAGTTTGTGAAAATTTTAAATCAAAATGCATACAAATATATCATGTTTGACGATATTATTCACGTTTTGTTTAAATGTTTGTTTTTGTAGGAAGTATCATAATTATTCTTTGTTAAGAGGTATACCAGCTACCCAAGAACATTTGGATTTTTATAAGAATTTGAGCGAAGATAGTGCTTTTAATTTTTGGAGAGAACCGGGGCTTATGTACCAGCCAGTGGAGTTTGTGGTTAGTCCTGAAGATAAACCAGGTTTTTTGAATGAAGCGACAAGACGCGGATTATACTTGACAACAATAATGGATGATATACAGAGGTAAGGCTCCACAGCTCCTTTTATAGCCTATAAATGTTCCCACTGTCGGGACATAGGACTCCTTTCTGTGGAGTGGTATGGAGTGGGCCATAATCCACCACGTGGGCTCAGTGCGAGTTGGTAGATTGTTGGTTTAAAGACATGCCGGTTTCCTCATAATGTTTTCCTTCACCGTTTTGAAAGAAGTGGTGATGAAACAAATTAAATAAAGTAATGCGCCTGGCTTGGTTAGAACCCACGATCTACAACTTGTAAGTTGAAGCCAATACCAATGGGCTACCACTGCTCCGGGTTGCTCGGGAGCAATTTATGTACTAAAACCTTCTTCAAGAATCACTCTTACTATTGGTGGAACGAGCAGGAAAATCTGTGCTGCCAAAATGCGAAAAATCAACAATCATCATCACCGGCCCCCCGGCCGTACGTATACCATCGCGGACTTTTTTGTAGACCTTTTGAAGGTGTTTCATGTCGTAGTACATTTTTCTGATCTATTTCGTAGGGTTAAATGTGTTCATTTAGGTACAACATTAAATTTGTTGTTACTTGTATTCGTTTACACTGAAAACATACTTCAATAAAAATGCTAGGTTTTTTTTTAACCGACTTCAAAAAAAGGAGGAGGTTCTCAATTCGTCGGAATCTTTTTTTTTTTTTTTTTTTTTATGTGTGTTCCCCGATTTCTCGAAGACGCCTGGACCGATTTGGAAAATTTTTCTTTTGTTTGAAAGGGTATACTTTCCCATTAGTCCCATGATCATCAGGTCAGGATCTGATGATGGGATCCCAGGGAAATCGAGGGCAACCTTCAAATTTTATAGGCACATAGTACCATTTTCATATATTTTCTAAAGCTGTTCAAGTATTTGCATCTGATAATCATCATCTCAGGTGGATGACCTGATGATGGAAGGTACAACTCCTTAAGAGTAAGGAGTAGGCATCGATTGATTTACTTTGCGTTCGCATATCTCCGGAACAACAAGTCCGATTTAAGTAATTCTTTTTTTGTTGTACATACTAGGTATTATTTAACTTAGAGAATGCTGCAAGTTTCATCAAAATCGGTTCAGTAATTTTTGAGATATGGAATTTTATTATCATATTGTGTACATGAGCGATGTAATTACCGGTGCGAAGGATTACAAAATTCTAGTTCACATGTAAGAGAATAATGTTCTTGACAAGAATTAGGGTTGAATATTTAAACTAAAAAGAGTAAAATAAAAACTTTTTCAAAAAAAATGTAACCGCCTTCAAAAACAACCACAAAAAAGAGAAAAATAATCTACAAAATAACTTTTCTTTCGGAAGTCGGGGGCTAAAAAGACAATGAAAAGAAAAAAAAAACAAAGGCACCGACTTCCGAAAGAAAAGTTATTTTGTAGATTATTTTTCTCTTTTTTGTGGTTGTTTTTGAAGGCGGTTACATTTTTTTTGAAAAAGTTTTTATTTATTTTTTAGCGTGGTGAAATCATCAAATGAAATGAGTCCTTCCACCCCGGGCAGGGCGGGAGGGACTGTCAAATGTCTGTTCAATAGCCCTTTATGTTCCGGGGTCACGGTAAGGAAATAAATTCCGCGACCCCGGCAGGCTTTGGCCCTCTGAGAGGGGCCCCGTAATTTTTTACTGACGCTCTTTGAGGCGCGCGTGGAACACGACGCGCCGTCGACCCAAAAAAAAAATGCTAGGTAGATGATAATGAGGTCGCGGGACTAACGAATACTGTGTCCCCGGAACGTAATTGAAGGACACCGTGGATTTTGATCAGTACAAGTCTGATAGTCCCTGCCCTGGGTGGGAGGACTAATTTGAAGATTTTAGCACGCTAAAAAAAGGAAGATAATAATGACGGCGAGTCCTCGGTTCCACAAATATCTTGAAACTTGATGTTCCTTGCGGTTATACCCGCTGCTAGCATTCTATTGGTCGCAGCGTGATATTTATAGCATTCCTAGATAAATGGGTTACTTATCCAACACAAAAATATTTTTTCAATTCGAATATGTAGATTCTGACATTGACGTGTTTACCAAAAAAAAAAGCTATTCCGATTTGTAATATTAAATAAAGATACAGATAATCTTGAAAAAACCGGGGGTTTCCGGTTCCCTACCTATCAGAAGTGTAAATCAATGTCAGCCATTCAAGGCCACGAGTGAAAGAATACCCAAAATTAATTAAAAAAGCCTTTTATCTAATCAAAAATCCTGTCTGGTACGCGATTATCTAAATTACACTATACGATTACAAATAATAATCTAAGATCACGATTGAAGGTAGATATTTTTTCTGTAATTACCCATATATGTGACATTTGACTGTATTTATGCCAGTGTTGTCATATTTTTTCCTGTAGTTAGGTACTATCCTGTACGTAAGTATCATAACAATATCGAACATAACAACCAAGCTTAAACATAAACTAGAATAACCTTGGGGTCTTCAAGTCAAAAAATTTTCTAGGCAAGCGTACTTCACACTGTAGCGCCATAACTTTTTAATGTTTAATTACATTTTCATTTGTCTATGACAATTCATAAGTGCCTGTAACTGGCCTACTTGAAATGAATGCATTGATTTTGATTTTGAATTTCACCATGATTGACCACATCTTTGCTAACCGTCAGGTGAGATATCAAATAGTCTGAACTGCAGTGGCCAATCAGGGAAGTTTCTATCGATTTCGAGCCCAAGTTGACCGCTGTAAAAATAATCTGATCAAATAGGGTATACTATACTCATTCCAAATACAATACCATTGCGGAGCCTCTGTACAGGATTTGTCCCACCTCCTTTCATGCCCATCCTGCACAACCACCAGCAACTTCCAGGATTTGAACGAGGCAAATGATAGATCTGTGTGGGTGGCTTTTTTTGACCTTTTGGTCGGATAAAATTTGAGTAGATACATCGACAATTCGACACGCAGAAGAACGCAAGGATTTCTGCAGGCCGTCACAGCGAAACGTCTCAGTTCAACCTATAGCAGTTGAAGACTGTCCTAGAACGCACTGATGGGGGTTCACTCTAAAATCATTACTCTAAAATCATCACTCTTTTCTTCCAGGGCGTTTGACATGCAGACAGTCCAAACATATATCCGAAGAGACATGTCTTCTTTCAATTGGAACAGCTACTATCAATTAAGTGACATTTACAAATGGCTCAAAGACTTAGCCAGGGTTAATCCTGCAATAAAAGTTGAAAGCATCGGAAAAACAGAAGAGAAAAGAGACATAATGGCTGTAAGAATTCTTCTGATGGGAAGTAACGCGAGGTATTTCAAACCATTGATCTTTGATATTAAATCTTGAGTTTCAAATAGACCTATACTTCCTTCTGGCCTTTTACGATCAGGGTGGGTCAATCTCAGCGGAAATATTGCGCAAGAGTGCTCAGACACAGATGTACTCTTTATCCTTTACTCTCTAAGTCCGAAGGAATGGCACATGACTGGCGAGATCAGGAGTAGGATAAATGGGTTAACGTGCTTTTTGAAGCACGGCAGTGCAGTCTAACATACGGTATCATACCGCAAACACCCAAAAGTAGGGCTGCTACTAGGAACTTATTAATGGAAAACCCAGTTGCTCTTTTTAACCGGCCAGCAAATCTTAACGTTTTTCTTCGTGTCGCTGGCCCAAAATTTAGACAATTTTAAGACAAACTGACTGGAGTATAGTCAAACGCTTATCAGGGTTCGAGGACTCTCTAAAAATAATCTTGTAAGCTTGGATTGCAAAGAGCAACCAAAAGAAGAGAGTGGATTTTTGGTCATTAAGAGTCTGACAGTCCCTGTTGCCACACAGAGGGCGATATGTAATCATTTTATGAATTTTCCACCCCAAAAACGAAGCGTTGTTGGTACTCGTAACAGCACAGTTGGAATTGTGCCTGCATGTTTTTGTGAAGTCATAGGGACACACATAATTTTTGAAGTGAAAACTTCTTTAGCGGCGTTGTACACTTTTTCTGTAATGGGTAAAAAATTTAAAACTCGCGTCAGGGTCACGTGACCGTCAGGGTCACGTGACCGTCAGGGTCACGTGACCCTGATCGAAAATGAGTAAGACGTCATTCAAATTAAAAATAAAACATAGTAACAAAAAAGTTTTCACTTCTACCGGCACTCCTGGAGTGCAACCTTTTTTTTTTTTCTTTTATTTTTCTGTTTCCTGTGTTTATGTTATTTTGTTGTGTGTTTGTCATGGTTTCGTGTCAAATAAATGTTTATTCTTTCTTTCTATCTAGAGTAATAATATTCTTATGCTTCAGCGAAAAAGTGGTTGTGGAAGGTGGTATCCATGCGCGGGAGTGGATCTCTATTGCCTTTGTAACATATCTCATCCACGAAATCATACATTCTTCAACTTCAGAAAACAAGCAGCTCAGAGAAATGGCAATGAAATATGAATGGTTATTCGTGCCGGTTCTGAACCCTGATGGATATGAATACAGCATGACAACTGTAAGTAGAAATGGGACTTTTATTAATTGATACTATAACGTTGACCATCGAGTTAACAGAACATTCCAGAGAATACGAGATAGTTGGGTACGATTCGAATATTTTGATTATTAATAATTCGACCGTTCATACTAGAAGAGTCCTGAATATGATCGAAGTAGACTAGAAAGTTCTAGAAACAGCCTTGGACTTCAAAGAAGTTTCATAAAGGAAAATTCTCGAACCGCCTCAAACCATTTCATGTCTTCTGATATGTTCTAGTAGCTCATTTGGACTGACTGTGTCAGCTGTAGCAAATGATCGTGTCATTATTAGCTGTAGCCCGATCCACCTCTCCAATACCGCGAATGCTAACGATGCTCAACGCGCTCGTGGAGACCAACCCTGAATTGGACTTGTTTGCTGATGAATGGAAGATGATAATGTTAGAATGTCTGCGATTCTGTGAGGAGACAGAATGAAAGGATCATTAAATTTCATTTAGTATTAATGGCATTTTATAGCTGTACTAAATGTATTATATAAATAAATAAATAATTATGAGCGTCTGAAAGGTTCAGGAGGGTTCAAACTTCCTGGTAGAGGGATTTGTCTTAAAAGGGCATGGCCTTGGAAGGATCAGGTGGTCAGCAAAAGTCTGAAAGTCGCTTCCGTTTCACCCAGAGAGGAGAGACCATAGATACAATTTTTTTTTTTAAATTATAGAAAAAAAAATGATGTCGATTTTGCAGTGTCGTTACAGCATTCTATGACAATATCTTTTATTTCGACAAGCCAGTATTTAATTGTGGTTCGCTATAAAAAAGCTAAAGAATTTTGATTGTTTGTTTAGACGTGCTAAACCCTGTAACTTCCAAACGGATTTGAAAAATTCCTTATGAATTTGATAGCCCAATTAATTATTGAGGATGGTTTTAGGCTGTTTAACATAACGTTACAAATTTTAAGAGCAAGTCGCTGAGTAAGAAAAAGTTTACCACCGAGCTTGATATTAACTTCCTCAATGAAATGACTAGATTGCGAAAAGACAATGCCAGTTGCTACTTAGAGCTATGACCCACCAAATAAAAGTTGGCTTCCAACTATACCAAATGTAGCATTCTATTTGCCCTTTATCAGTGATAACTAAAATTATGATTAAATGTCTTTAAAAGTGCAGTTTCTGTTTTATTGGATAAAATATCACATTTAGGTTAGATACCTATGTCGAGCATACGTTAACGTCACGTCCCTATTTTCACAATGCTGGTCTAGCCACAAAGCACACACAATACAATACTAACAATCTTGACGGATTACAGATGTTGGTGGAAGCTGTAAGATAATTCAAACACATTTATAATTTGTAATAAACAAACACAATAGCCACCCAAAAATCAAATGACTTTGTCAATAATGCCAGCTGTGACATTTTGACACAAGGATAAAATACACAAACAATATACGAAATGGACTGAGCACTCATGCCGTAAAAACGTGCTGAGAGAGATAGCTCCGATGGGGCCAGTTGTCTCTTTCTAATAGGGTAGGTCTCGTCCAAAATACCTCAGTGCCTCAAGTCGAAAGTTTTCGACCAATGTGTGTTACCAGTGATGACGTATGGCGCCGAAACGTGGTCCTTTACTATGGGCCTTATTAGTAAGCTCAGTAAGTCCAACGAGCTATGGAGAGGGCTATGCTCGGAGTCTCTTTGCGCGATCGACTCAGAAATGAGTAGACGAACCAAAGTAACCGACATAGCCCAACGAATTAGCAAGTTGAAATGGCAGTGGGCAGGCCATATAGCTCGCAGAACTGATGGCCGATGGGGCCGTAAGGTTCTCGAATGGAGACCACGCACCGGCAAGCGCAGCGTAGGACGTCCACCCACTAGGTGGGCAGACGATCTTATGAAGGCCACAGGATCACGCTGGATGCAGGCCGCTTACAACCGGTCCTACTACAAGTCCAAAGGAGGCCTATGTTCAGCAGTGGACGTCTTACGGCTGATATGATGATGATAATGAATAGGGTAGGTAACCAAAATACATGTTATTACGTTTTTAAATATTTCTTAAAAAAAAAAACAATAAAAAAAACATTTATAAACATAAAAACAGTAGTCCGCCGGTGTGGGAGCGGGGTCCAAACTACCGGTGGTTAGGGCTACAGAAACAGGAACCTCCTCACAATGCGGGCCGTATTTAGGAACACTGCCTTCAAAATCAGGCCCTTGATCCAACTACCTAGAGAGAGCCTCGAAAGGTATTCGTCGAGGCCCTTTGCCATCAGGCCATTGGCTGTAACGATAAATCGGCACAATGATAGCCGAGCTCACATTCCCACTCCGACAACCGCGCGTGCTAAGTTGAGATTTTCATTTATTTATATTTCTCAGCTTTCAGTTCAGAAGGTTCTCGTCATGCGACATGGTATCATCGATTATTTATCATTACGCGGCGCACCGATCTGTCTATCACAACAATATCAGAGACATTGGCGACAATAGCCCGAATAAAAAAAAAAAAGAATATTGAAAAATAAACCTGAAAGCAATTTTAAAGCCGAAAAAGTAAATAAGGTTAGCAAGTAAGAGTTATATTTTACTGTTTCTATCCATACTACTTTCTGGGAATAGGAGGAAAGGGACAAGCGCCATCCAAGTTGCTCTTCTCTTTCGTCATGCTAATTAAGGCAAATCAAAAAAAACCTAAACGGTGGCGATTACGGTTCATTTTTGGGTACTAGGTAACTTGAAGTGCTCAGTCCAGATTTTATGATAGGGTTATGTTTTGATTAGGTATTTCCGCGTCAATGACGTTTCGTTGTACCTCATAAATCATTCATGCTCAAATGTGAAATATTTTTAAGAGTTTATATTCATAATGTGATTTATATAAAAAAAAATACATTATTTTCGTTAAACACACTTATTGAAAATAATGTTTTATTAAAACTGAATATTGCATATTTAAATCCAAACAATAACACATTAAAAGGTGTCATTTGTCATTTTCTCTGCGTGTAGGTATGCTTAATGCGTAACGCACATGGCCGCGATGAAAACAGGAAATGATTTTTGGGTTTTCGAAATCCTTTTATCACTAACTTTTTAAAAGCATCTTTTGCAGAATAACAATTATGTAATCAGGGGTCTTATTTTCATTTAATATTTTTCATTAGTTTATATTTCCTGTATCTTGGGCTGAAAGGTGGGGCAGGATCTGGCATTGTCATTTACCATCTTATAACGAAGTCAATGAATGTTATTGGGATAAACAGAATTTGAATACTGCTATTAATTACTCATCTTAAAAGTATATAATAAAAAAAATAAAGAAAAACAAAAAACAAGCAAGGCAGCAGCTGAAATACTAATATTTCCATTTCAGGATCGCCTTTGGAGAAAAAACCGTAATTATCTAGGAGTAGATTTGAACCGAAATTTCAACATTGAGTTTGGAAGTAAGTTTTTTTTACAAAATACTTTTTATCACATCTATTCAAAAATAATTAGTTTATTCCTGGTAAACAGCCGTCCACCAGCGCGGAACAAACTGGGGTGGACATCGGGAATCATCGCTGAGCAATCCCACTGGTGGTAGTAAGCCTCACCAAGGTAACCTAATCTCGACCACCATCCTGCCGGCGCTTGGTGACAATCAGTTCTGACTGTGTTCCGTCAGCGGGTAGGAGTTTCAGTTCTTTCTGTACTTGCTCACTCCATCTAAGACTTCGCTTCGGGGCCAGATAGACGCCAAGAGGTAGCCCAAATCATTTGGTTGGTGTAATAGCTGAACAAATTCTTTGGACTTTGACTCAGCAGTCACGGTTACAACCGCTAGGCTTGAATTCTTGCTACGCTGATGTCAACACGTACGTCTGTTGCAGATCTTAATATACATTGTGGTCCGGTATAGCACCATAGTGCAACGCTGACGTCAGCGACGCGTACGTACGTACGACGTTGTTTTTTTAGACATCAGCGAAACAGGAAGTATTCAAGCCTTAACTAGAGCATCAGGGCTGTTCATTACCGTTTAATAATAATATAATTTATCGAGGCCGAGCGCTTGTCGAATCAACATCTCCTGAGGATGCCCCGTGGAGGGGCGAAACACGTGTCGTGTATAGGTTTGATTGCATGGCACGTTTTTCTATTTCTTGCACTTCTGCATATGCATGTTTCCTTTGCTGCATGTGTATAATTATGCATGATTGCATAGGGTGGGATTGCATCCTGCAACAAGCCTGAATTTTTGTCGCGGAATTAAAACTACATATTTTTCATAACATTTAATGTCATGTTTCCGCAAAGTAACGCCTGATTCCATAATTTAATATAATTTATTATTATTTTGTTCAGCTGTGGGCGTTAGTCATTATAAAGATTCAGATACATATTGCGGCCCGTCGGCGTTTTCTGAAAAAGAAACCAAAGCGTTTAGAGACTTCATGCTAACAAGAAAAGGAAAGATAACATTTTATTTAGCTTTCCATTCCTATGGACAGTACATGATCATACCATATGCCTATTCGAAAAAACATGAAGAAAATTTTTTTGAAGTGGTGAGTAGTATAACCTAAGAAATATCTTAAGCCTGAATTCCTCTTACGCTGATATCGGTCGCGTACCTCAGTCACGCGTGTTCATATTTTTATACAACACGAAACTGCGACGCTAACGTAAGCTGTACGTACACGTACGTTGCTATGTACCTATTTCTCTTTGACGTAGGCGACCGATATCAGCGTAAGAGGAGTCAAGGCCTTAGGCTTAAATCTTTAGAGTGAACTTAGACTAAGCTCAGTCACGTTTCGTGCGAAAATAAACGTTATAACTTGATTTTTAAAATGCACATGTGATGCAATTATGGTTTCTTTTTTGCTGATGAGCGACGTATAACTTTGACTTGTTGGTTCCAGGAAGAAAAGTGCAAGAAAGCCGTTTCAAAAATTTCGTCTAAGTTCAGAACTCAATATTCCGTTGGAACAGCCTACGACACTGTTGGTAAGGATGTTGTATCTATTTTTAGGGTTATCTCATCATTCCTTAGGGTTCCGTGCCTCAAAAAAAAAACCCCTCGTGGTATGCGTCCAGGTTGACTTGCCACTTCTTTCTGGGCCGGCCTTCCATCCTTCGGAACCCAAGGAACCCAAACGAAAAGGCTGAATTTAGAAGAGTTAATCTTCGAAGCTAAACTGCCCGATTATTAAACCTCTCTGGGGTTGAGTTAGTTATTTGTTTGGAAATAGTGCTGTGAGAATGCCACTCTTCCATTATACCAGATATGGGGCAAAAAATCAGAAGCATTTCTATGATTAAAAGAGTGTCGTGTTATATCTTCAAAGTTTTTAGGGTTCTAAAGGGTAAAACCGGACCCTATTACTAAAACTCCGCTATCCGTTCGTCCGTCCGTCTGAACGTCTGTCTGTGTGTCCCTGTCACCAGGCTGTATCTCAAGAACCGTGATAGCTAGTCAATTGAAATTTTCACTATTGAAGGATTTCTGTCCGCAATAGTTACAACAAATAAAAAACCTTAAAGAAGACAGTCATGTTTTTTTTTGTTTTTGCCGCTTTTATAGCTAATGCGTACGAAACTCTTCATGCACGAGGTCGAATTGCATATTTTTTAGTTATTATTTATTTCTACAGGTTATGCAACATCTGGTGTCAGTGGTTGTTGGGTCAAAAAAAAATTAAAAGTTCCGTGAGTATCCGCCGTATTTTTAATGTTAGACTAGGTGAATCCGGGGTGCTAAGACAGGAAACCACCACGTGCGCCCGTGGACTGGAGTTCCCTCTCGGATACATCCGGGGGGAAGACCAGTTTTTTGGGCCGGTGCACCCTGGGATGCGGGGAAAAACTCTTCCTTAGGCGCTGTGTGCCTAAGGGGTCTCTTTGCCCGTATGCGAATAGCCTGTCGTGTGGACGCTCCAACGCGTGTCCCTCTGATCAGCAGAGGGCACAGCGGTGGAGCGGGCTTGCGGACGGTGAGTAATGGGGAGCTCGCTGGTGGTCGGGCGACCGAGCCTTAAAAGTCCGATATCCACCTGACTGTCCTTTCCCCACGTTCCTCTTCGACGGACCATGCACCACTCTTTGTACTCGTAAGGTATCGGAGACTTGCGTCGCCTTTTGTACAAAAGGGGTTATGTTGACCAGAAATCATCAACCTAAAAATATGTCTATTTGCAGGTACGTAGTGACATTCGAACTAAGGGATACTGGATTCTATGGCTTCGCTTTACCCCCACATAAGATCCTGCCCACTTGCAGAGAAACATTGGATGGTATAACTTCTCTGCTATTAAACAATGATACTGCCGTGCACAAACATAACAAACTCCGAGATTCTGCTGGACCCAATTTTATTTTGGACAATATTGTGATATTTTTTAATATTTTTCTGTTTATTATAGTGCGCTTTGATTGAATTTTGTTTTATTTAGTGCAATTTTTGTCTTTCAAGAAATTAGGCTGCAAGTCAGAAATGTTTGAACGACGAAATTAGTAAAAAATAATCTAAAACATATCGGCCAAGGTCGAGCAGTTTACGGTTATAAAACAAAAAAGTGATTATAAAACAAACAAAATAAGGGCAAGCAAAAGTACGAGTATTTATTAAAAAAAAAGGTTGCACTCCAGGAGTGCCGGTAGAAGTGAAAACTTTTTTGTTACTATGTTTTATTTTAAAACTGGAGTAGTACAGATATGAAATTAACTAATTTGAATGACGTCTTACTCATTTTCGATCAGGGTCACGTGACCCTGACGCGAGTTTTAAATTTTTTACCCATTACAGAAAAAGTGTACAACGCCGCTAAAGAAGTTTTCACTTCAAAAATAGCATTGTGTCACCGCCTTTTTTGATTTAATCAAAATGATGCACTTATTAAGTTGCTGATCATATTACCACATGGCCCACTGGGTGGGAATAGTGACGGGAAGAAATTATATAAAATATGTATTTTAATAGTTTTATGTTTTAAACATTTATTTACTAACATAGTTTATTAAGCAAATTGTTTTACTAACACTTATATAGATTCTGTCCGAAATAAATAAATAATAATAATAATTACAAAAAAAAAAACGTTTAAAAGAATACTCAATCAGCGCACGCAACACGCGATACATTTTATTATAAAAAGGAATAAGTAATAAAAAATAAATTCAGTAGCGAATCCTGTGATGGTAACCCCAAAATGATGTTATCAAAAGGTGGTAATATGAGTAATGATCCGTATAATCGTTTAGCCGTCACGACAAATCGTCAGATCACGTGATCTACTGTCATTTATTTTGATACAAACCACCACTTTACCCTGACCTCTCCTCTTCTCTACAACCGGACCAAAACATCCAGAACTAATAGCTCAGCTTAAACTAGACGGTGGTGTATAGAACTTAATATAGCGTGGGTGGAATTGTAGGAATTGGTAGTCGATTATCAACTCTACCGCATTAAATTACGGTTTAATTTTTATTGTGTTGTATTAATTGAAGGGCGTTGCATTTCCTTTTGTGTCGGAATTAATTGCTTACTGTTATTTATTGGACTGTTGCTTATATCTCAATTTGGATACGATTTCTATTATTATTAATGATTTGACTAATTATACTGGGTTTGCTTTGGAGGTAAGATTGAGCAAGTACATTTGTGTTTAATTATATTGATTTGGTTCGACATAATTACCCCACATGCATCAAATCAAAATGAGACGTTTCAATGTTATAATATTTAATTTCACTCTTTCCCCTATACAGTTTTCTCCGGCAAATCTCGAATAAACGCATCTAAGTCATCGCCAGAGTTTGGATCTTTGCCCAGCATTGGGATGTTACAACCGGTATTTGCTTTATTACACCTCAAGACCATTATTTGGATGTCGAAACGCGCATTAAAAAAGAGTTTTTTGGGAAGCGCCAATTTAAACAATTCATCATCATCATCAACCTCTTTTCATCCACTGCTGGACCTGTATCATCATTACACCTGTCCCAATGAACGCCACTAAGACCTGTACTGAGCTTTCATCCAGTCTCTGCCTGCTGCCTTTCGCAGATCTTCTTTCCACTTGGCCTGCAGGTCAACTCTTCAAGAGCGATATTCTCCTACCACAATGATTAATCATTTGCGTTGTCACGAAACTTTTATTTTGGAAGGCATGCTAGAAAAAGGTCTTATTTCAAAGTAAAAACCAGTACATACATACATACATAAACTCACGCCTTCTTCCCGTGGGGGTAGGCAGAAACTATAGAGCGCTATCTGCTACGATCAATACATACTTTAGCCTCATCCGCATTCATACTGGCCTGTTGGTCAAGTGGTTAGAGACCCTGACTGCTATGCTGGAGGTCGTGGGTTCGATTCCCACCCAGGATAAATGTTTGTGTGATGAGCACGATCATTTGTTCTGTGTCTGGGTGTAATTTATCTATAATAATTATGTATGTATTTAGAAATATATAAGTATGTTTATCAGTTGTCTAGTACCCATAACACAAGCTCTGCTTAGCTTGGGACTAGATGGCGTTGTGTGATAGTCTGTTGTGGAATATTATTATTATTATTATACATCTGGTCATACAAGCCGACTGCAAGTACTACGCACCCGGCCTTTCTGAAGCACTATTAAACCAGAAGAGACCAGCATAACATATGGTTTGAGTTTTGAATTTCGTGCATTTACTTACTATACAACCTTATTTTTAGTATACGCGTAACCTGAATATAGTTTGTTCAGAATCAGTAACTGATTCGATTCCAATAATTTTTACACCATGTTATATTTTTTTTCAAAAATATTTTAATTAAATTTTATTACCAGTTAATTACAATACAATCACCGTACGGTTAGGTACCTATTGCCAAACTATTATCGTGAGTGTATAACACAGGAGACGCGGCTTATGCGGGTGTACCGCGAAATGAGCATATTTTTGAATGGACAACCAGATAATATACAAGCTTATAACTTTGTGATATCTTATGATACGGTTATAAATTTTTTAAAGTAGATTCTTTACACAAAAATATTGGACAGGTGTATCGGGTTTCGCATAAACAAAAAATAATGTTGTATACCTAGTACTTACGCTCCACCTTGGGCGGTAGGACTCATCTAATGATAAAAAAAAACTCTTTAATTCGGATATGTAACATCCATAGTGGGTTAGTAAACAAGAATCTTATAACTATTTTAGTAATGATAAACAACCAAAAATCAAAATTAAATGAAATCAAATCAAAATTAAAACAAAATTAATGCTAATTCAATTAAATTATACCAAAATTAAATGAAAATTAAGTCAAAAATTAAAATTAAATAAAAAAAAATTTAAATTATTAAATTAAATTTAAATTAAATGTTACAATTTTGTGACCAGCTGACTAGGAGGGATACATCTTCTCATAAGGTCACAAATTATGGGAGAATCATACCTCCCTGCTATGATATTCATGATTGAGTTGGAGCTCCCCCGCAATCTGCAGAGCAGTGAGGCAGATTTCTGCCTGATGACGATCCATATTACCACGATAGAACAAAAAAAAAAGTGAAAACTATGAACTATTCAAACTATTGCTCGTGACTGTACCAGCTGATCACCATTATCTCCAATGAAGTCATCAATATTATAACCAGTTGTTTTACACCCACAAATCTATCACTGTTGCCCAAAAAATAAAATAACAAATGAATGAGCAATAACAATAATTTACAAAGTCGTACGTTTTGCTTTGTTAATCTTATGCACGCCTCATTTCATTTGCCGGTTTTAAATGAAGCTGTTAAGACGCGACTACATTGGCTTGGTTTGAACAAAATAATTTAAAACAAAACTATTGTTCATATATTGTTGATGGCTGGCGAGATGACGAGGAATAAGGGCAAGACAATGATGATAGTGATGGCAATCTATGAATGTGGCCCAGAACTGGGAAACGAGTTTGCCTTCAGTAATGTCTGTCGGACAAGCAGTCAGCAGATGATAATTATTATTAAAATTATCCTTTTTATAATCAACAGTAGAATTTATTTTTCTAAGAGAACTAAAGTTATCAATATTGCGCGTAAAATATGCATGCTGAACTGAAAGTAGGCCGGTTATGTCTGCAGATGGACAGATGGGCGATAGAGCAGACATTTGTGTTACAGTGGAGACCGTGTATGGGCAAACGTAATGTGGGATGTCTTGCGACTCGGTGGATCGACGATTTGAAGAAGGTGGCTGGCAGTAGGATGCGTACTGCCCAGGGCCGATATGGCTGCGTTCTTAATGGGAAGTTTATGTCCAGCAGTGGACGGCAAAATGGTTGAAGACAGAATAATATTTTTTACAAGAAACATTCATTTTAAAGTGTTCTGTCAAAAATTACGTTGACAGCTGCTGTCACATTTTGACATTGACGTTTATTACGAATAATTCTAAAGAAATAATGGTGATACACACCACACACACCAGTGTGAAACAAAGCTTCACAGAACTACACAGAATCTCGTTAACTTTAATAATCACTCGAAAATGCTGTGGATTAAGCAGAAAATTTAAAGATACAGCGGGATCCTTGCCAAAGCCGGAGTGGTCCTTCTGGCACTCCAAACGTCTTTGGACAGTGTTGGAACCGGGACAGTGGAGTGTATTAAGTTTATCGTTTTATTTAACCTACTTACTTGAATTTTGTATCTGGAATAAGAAAAGGAATTTATTTAAAGCGATAAGGGTGTTTTGGTCAATCGTTTATTTTGTAGTATCTACATGGGCAAGAAAATAGGTGAAATATGTAGTGTGTGGCAACGTTCTTTGAAAATAAAAAACAAATAACTTTTTAAATTTAATTCTATGTTATACACTCACTATAGCGGACCCAGCAAACTTTGTACCACCTCAAAATCCCCTTTTAAACCTTTCCTGGACTTCTAAAAATAATTCAAAACAAAAAATAGGCAAATCGTTTTAACCTTTTTCGACTTTTAGTGAGACTAACGAACAGCAATTGATGTTTATCTAAGATGACTGGTAATAATAATAATATAATAATAATAATAATAATAGTGTTTTATTTCAGGCAAAAATTCCCATATACAATAATAATAATAATAAAAAATAATAAAAATTGAAATTGAAAATTGAAATTGATAAATTCGAATAGATTGACAACATCTGAAACAATCACATAAAACCAAATCAGAATAAAAATTAATGTCAAATCAAAATAAATTAAAACAGGTTAAAAATAAACTAAAATCAAACAATATACAATTACGTTCAAATAACAATTAAATCAAGTTAAAATAATAATCAAAATAAAATAAAAAATAAAATAAAAATACGTTTACGACCGTTGACCTCTTAGGGGGCCCGGGGGCCCCGTCAGATTGCTGACGGCCACCGAAGGCACGGTCATGCGGGCAGCGAGTAAAGAGCAACTCGCTGCCCGACCATGGACCATGCCCGGATCGACGGCACGTTGTGTTCCACGCGCGCCTCAAGGAGTGTCATCATCATGACGAGGCCCCCCTCTAGAGGGCCAAAGTCTGCCGGGGTCGCGGGACTTATCTCATCGCCGTGACCCCGGAACGTAAAGGGCTATTGAAGGACACCGTGGATTTTAGTCAGTACAAGTCTGACAGTCCCTCCCGCCCTGCCCGGGGTGGGAGGACTCATTTGCTGATTTTACCACGATAACAAAAAAAAAACAGCCGATTGCCCTCCACAGCTGGACGTAAGCCTCCCCAAAAGAGCGACCCCCATCCCGATCTCTTGGGTAGTCCGCGTGGTTCCGCTCCCAGCAAACTTTTTCTAAATCATTGATCCATTCTTCCATAATAAATGCTGCATGCTTTGCTCACATGCGGTCTCCACTTTATCATAAAATGTCTGCTTGAAACGTCAAGTCGTCCTGATTACTTAACGTCACTAAAACGTGAAAACTCGTGCCTCTGGTTATTCATACAAGTACCGCTGAAATATAACGTGTGTGGTGTTACCGAAATTATTTTATCATCACCCAAAAAAAGTTAAGCCAGTACCCTTAGCACGAATTTTCAGTATTTGAGACGTAAAGTAAACTGGAACTTTGACAATTTCAAAGTGACAATTTTCAATGAAAAATTTAGTTCCTTCTCCGCACACCAGAGGCGCTGTTCCGTTTTTTCATACAAAAACGCTGTAAATACTGGAAAGATGCTGTAAAGTAAAAGAGTGAAAATTCGTGCTAAGGGTACAGATTTCATTTGCTTATTTTACTTACAGTTCTAATGTCAGAAAAACAGTTACGCTAACTAATTACTCGATTTTTCCTCTCCGGTTTATAAAGTTTAACAAACACTTTTTTAATGTAAACAAGCTGAAACTAAGTTGAAATAATAAAAAAAAGTTGCATCGCTTGCTAATGAGAAGAAGAAATTGTAATTATTTCTAACTTCAGCATCTCAATTAAAATTGTTTTC
The DNA here is from genome assembly GCA_954870645.1 of Agrotis clavis. Classification (NCBI taxonomy): domain Eukaryota; kingdom Metazoa; phylum Arthropoda; class Insecta; order Lepidoptera; family Noctuidae; genus Agrotis; species Agrotis clavis. Next base: position 4,310,155 of record OX940937.1, read on the forward strand.
CAACTGTTATAGGAAATATTAATTGGCGAAGTTAGTTTTCAGAGTTGGTGTAAAATATCAGTTTTTTCTGTGATGGAGTTATGTGCCCGTGCCTTTTGAAGCAATATTTTGACTTATGCGATTAATAAACCCTTTCAGTTAGACTTAAGAGGTGAAGTAATTGATAGGTCCCAATGGGATGCCCCATTCATAACGCTATGGCCAAAGTGAAGTGTTTACTAACATAGGCTTAAGTTTCTATATACTAACACAAGTTGTTTTTATAAAATTATGTGTGTTAGCTTGTAAGGTATATGTCTATGGGCCAAAGTTGCCTGAATATAAATAAATAAAAATAAACAAATGCCTGCCGGAGCCGTGGAAATATCTTCAGAAGTTACAACGACCCTGCGATGCAACTGAAGGAGCAGGGTAGTTTTTAATCAGTCAAGTTTAGCTGCTTCTTCCACTTCACCTTAAACGGGAGAAATAATTTGAACGAAAACAAAATTGAGGTGAAAATAAAAAACCAAGATTGATTTTTCTGATTTTTCTTCTATAGAGACCCTAGGTCCTCAACAAAACTTCAGCTACATAGTTTTCTTCATTGGGCAATTCCTGGAAAAGGAGGAAGGTAGGTCTTTGCCCAACAGTGGGTCACAAATTATAAGCTACCAAGGGGCCTTGAACCCTATTTTAGAGATCGGTGGGTCTCGAGGTCAGCAATTTGCTGGCAAGCGTCCTTCTTGTAGGAGACCAGGTGATGTCGTGGGGAGAAATAATTGTCAATCGACTTCAACGAAACTCACCACTGTCAGTAAAACAGGTGATCCAGGGTCCAGCAGCGGCGTGGCTGAGCTGAGCGAAGACTCCGGGGGAGCTGGTAGACGTGCGAATAGTAAGTACTCTGGATTTATGTCAGTGTTTTTGGTTTACATTCACTTTTCATTTATATGTATATTTAGTGGTGGACGCCCACGGCGACGCCGACGTCGGACGTCGGCAGACGATCTCCGGCCACCGTAGGCGCGGGCATGCGGGCGGAGAGTAAAGGGCAATTTCATTTAGGTCATTCAATTATTTACACCAGGACCACACTAACGGAACATGCAGATAATTATTGCGTAAATTAACATTTGCACGAATATTTAAACTCTATTATAACGGAAATCAACGGAAAATGCCGTTAGTGTGGCCCGACTATAATATTGCTAAGAAGAACATTCAACTGAAACACCTCCAGCTGCAAGACGCAGCAGAGCTGCCATTTACGATGATTTAAAATTACTACTATGCTCTTGCTGATGCAAGAACGAGATAAAATCCATAGATGCATTTTTTTGCGGTAAGATCAAATGTATATAAATGTTTGTAACAAGCCACGAGGCGTCGTCAATAGCAAATTCACGTACTTACAAAGTAATTAGTATCTTATACGCGTCACTCACCGCTTAAACCAAATCCGTGAATGGCCCTATTTTTATTAAAAGTCCACGCTAGTCTTTCTGTTTTCCTTTGCGTTTATAGGCCACGGCACCCTGACAGTCTGCCGCGACCATATCTATCAACTTGCAGTAGGTAGACACAAATATTTAATCAATTACGAATGTCTTTCGAAAACAACTGCAAAACTAAGAATGGATACTCAGGATAGTCTTAATGCACTTAAAAATTAAACCGCTTAAATGGCACTAAGGCGGCACGGAAGTGTCTCAGTGTCCCAATTAATTAGTCTTGGCTTGGAATCCTGCCAAGACCGCAGTTTGAGTAAACAGACCACTTCGAGATCATGAATTTTGCACCATCTGTGGTGGGGTGATATTGCTGGATTTAATTGTGGCGATGGGAAAATTGTTATGGGGTTTTTGTTGGTGATTTGGGGACAAGTCTCTGAGAATGTGTTAGTGTTTTCTTTTAGAAAATCATCAATGAGAGTGCGAGGGACTTCTGGACTTGACTGAATGAAAACCATTCGGTCTTTTTAGTTACCCAGCGTTCCTTAGCCTCAGTGACCGCTTTAGATATCCCCGCAACCCTTGCAGGTATTTTTTTAAATCCGACCCCGTAAGTTTGCTTACGAGGAGCTCAGCAGACTTTGCCCCCGTGTCTGTTAATATCCTACCAGAAAGTATCACGGGGAAAATTAACTTATTTTCAAAGAACTTCTATGATCATAAAAATTAGTTGTAGTTGGATTTAAGACAGATCTTTCATCACATTGGCTTATATGAAATGAGTTGATGCCTCACACGCAGACACCACCTGACCGAGCGGTGCACTGCCACGAAAATCTTTGCTGCCTACCTGACGCCACACGCCTTCTTCTAAGCCAGAAACAACAGGTAATGAAAGTAAGGTTGTTAGTCGTAGAGAGTCGAAGAATATAAGAAAACGTATGGTACCAATCAAGTAACATGGTTAAAAACAAGATGATGATGGCGTAGTCTTCAAGCCAACTGAAATCCGTTTTTCGTCAATCATAAACAGCATTTCTTTTAAGTTTCAGGGTACCTATATACATCATTATTTTTAGTATATGCGAAACCTGAATATACTCGTAGTTTGTTCAGAATCAGTAACTGATTCGATTCTAATAATTTTCATACCATGTTATATTTTTTTTCAAAAACATTTTAATTAATTTTTATTACCAGTTAATTACAATACAATCACCGTACGGTTAGGTACCAAATATTATCACAAGTGTATAACACAGTAGACGCGGTTTACGCGGGTGTACCGCGAATTGAGCATGTTTTTGAACGGACAACCAGGTAATATACAAGCTTACAACTCTGTAATTTTTTATGATACGGTTTTAAAATTTTGTACATAGATTCTTCACACAAAAATATTGGACAGGTGTATTGGGTTTCGCATAAACAAAAAATAATGTTTCATAAATCAATTGTGAATTAACAATTAAACTTATCAAAGTAATCAAGGAATCATGCTAATTTCTCCGTAAATGAATCAACATTATCGGTTATCTTACTTCAAAAGAAACTTCAAATTCCTGTGAGAAAAATAACTCTCCAATGTACAAGATTCAAAAATCATACACAAACGGTGACTGGTGAAAATAGAGAATAAATTCAACTGCAGCAGCATTTGCCATTTCTGACACGACGGAACTTTTCATCAGTACATTGCCGATATTGTTCTCGCGACACGGATGTACACAAACGAAATGCAGTCATGTATTTTTTTCTGTCTCGAATCTGGGTCAGATGACTAGTACAAAATATGTACAGAAGGTTTCTTTTGCGTTTCCCACTCCAAGATTTTCTACAGTATCGTGTGTAAACATACACAAATACCCATACCTGGAACAACTATTTATTTTGTAGCTCATACAAATATTTGTTCTATGCGGGATTCGAATTCGCTAAACTCGCAGCAGTCAATCGCTCAATTACTGCTTCAATTATAATTATCACCTTGGCCCTTTTAGTAGTAGTAAAATTATCAAATGAGTCCGCCCTAGAGAAAGCAGAAGTGACTCTCAGACTCTAACTGAATACCTACCTTCTACCGACCCTAGCAAGCGTTTGTCACTGTAGAGCCCCATCAGTTTGCTGCAAGCTGCTTGAGGCGCACGTAGAACACGGGGGTGAGCATGAGCAACCTATAACATGCCATCCGTAAGCTTGCGCCTACCATCATCATGACCGGAAATAAAATTACGATGTCATGGTTGCCTTAACCGAATCTTGGTGACAATTTGTCACTATCGCAAATCTATTTGCGTTAAACTGATCTTCTGTACTTATTTATTTCGTGAAGCTAGTCCGAAATATTGTTAGCACTAAAAGCATGTTTCACTCGTTTTCTTTTTGCAGTGTGAATAGAGATTAAACTCTGTGTTTTATCTCTGTGATTTTTTAATTACGAAAGGCAGTAACGATGATGAGAAATATGAGTATCATAACTAAGCATGTTAGCTGTTGCTAATTCAGGATTTGGAAGACATTTTATGCCAGCTACTGGACCGAATACACCACGCGGGTCTAGTGCGGATTAATAGATGGCATGTCTTCGAATTTTTGATTCTGGGACAAGCCGGTTTCCTCACGATAAGATCCTCCACTTTTGAGTAAATAAATTACATAAAGTAATGCGCCTGGCTATGATCGAACCCACGACCTACAACTTGAGGCTGATATGACTTATCATTACTGCTCTATTTTCATATCTCAGGTTAATTCAAATTTTAACAACTAGGCTATTATTCATCATCATCATCAGCCTATAGCAGTTCACTGTTGGATATAGGCAGAAGCCTATGTCAATCGCACGCCATTTAACTCGATTAATATTAGCAAAATGAAATGAATCCATCACTACGTCCAACATTTCAAACTGCAAAATGAAAAGCATAATTTCCCGGAGCCATTGCATAATGAAAAACGGTAGCCCACTTTTCATTGTATCGAACGCATTAAGGTTTTACGTTGCAACCGCAGGACATCCATCTAACTACCGCTTAATTCGACCAATTGCTATGCATCGTGTCGTACTGGCCATCATATTGGCGCACTGCCAGATGCTCTAATTGGGATTTATTAGTTTTACGCGTTGAAGAGATTTGATTTAGTTCTTGGCTAAATAACAACTGCTGCACATTTCGTTCGAAGGTTGCATACATTTAGAAAGATAAATGTTAGGGGTTTTTCTGGAGGATAGAATTCGTAACAAAGTCATTCGCCAGAAAACTAAAGTTACAGACATTCCGCGAAGAATTAGCATGCTGAAGTGGAAATGGGCTGGCCATGGCCATGTCTGCAGGCAGACAGACGGTCGTTGAATGTAAAGCCGTGAAACGCCCTGCGGCTGCGGCACGATGGATAGTCTGTTTGAAGGAGGTTAGCAGCGGTTTGATCCGGATTGCACAAGACCGGGATGGTTCGGGCAGCAGTGGACGGCGATTTGCTCACACGACTTTGATGGCGAGTTACAGTACAACGTTTGATACAGTTGGTCAGTCGATGAATCACCACTAAAATGCATGACTGTCTCTTTAGAAATCAGTTAGAAGCCTGAAAGTCTGATAGATTTGCTAAGTACTATAGTAATTAGTTTCTGGGTCATTATGGTCGGGAGGTTGGTGCAGTGGTTGAGCGATTGAACTACTACCCAGCGTGTCATGGGTTCGATTCCCGCATGGAAAAAAAAACATATTGTGTAATTCTTACTTACTCAACTAATATTCATAATATTATATCTCGTTGATTTTAACGAGTTTGGGATTAAAAGGAATTTATTGGCGACTTTTTCGCTTGCAAATTGGCAGTTCTGCGTTTTTGTACTTCCACTGAAAATTGAAATATGCTCGTTGTTTGTTGACCTGGTCTAATTGCTGGAACAGCTGGAGAATTGGGTTACTGTGGTATAGCAATGAAAACCGGTAACAAACAACTTTTAAATCTTCCGCTGAATCCAATTTTTGGCGAGCTCTATCTGATGCTAATGGCTTATTGCTGAAAAAGCCTTTCAGAAACAACGTTCAGAAAAGTGTGCTAAAATAACGAATGTATTAAATTATAATAAGTAATAGTAATGTTGTAGAACAATTATTTTAAGGATTCCGAGTTTCATACATAAATGTGCTCATTTTTTTACCTGGATTTTTTTGACTACTAACTAAAACAGGTTTTATTTTCAGAGTTGGTTTACCGTTACTGACCATACACCAACTGTGAAAGCACAGTGCTTTTTATTCTCGTTATACTAAGACTAAAGTAGGACTTAGCTGGCAATGTTTTCGGTATACTGTCACAGCTGTAGACCCAAATTCACAAGAAGTTTTTGGGATATTTGGATCCATGAGACTGCCAAATAGGGTCGCGACAGTCCGAGAATTAACAAAAAGAAGTAGAAAGGGAAAAATTAAAATAGCGAAAGAAATGAGCGGCCTTTGGTTGGGACTGGGTTAGAATTGAACTAGGATAAACTGTTAGGACAGAAGATTATTTCTATCAGAGAAATAAGAGTGTATCTGACAAACGATTATAGCAGTCACCCAGTCACCATTTATTATAATGGACCATCTGTCATAGCGACTTTCCATGCTTCAGAAATCACATAAAGTCGTTGTTCCCGGCTGTCATTTGTAGGTCTTTGACGTTAGTATTAGTCAGAAGCTATATACGTCTGACAACCAGTGTAAAATACTGATATAAATGCATGTTGTTCGACTGCAAGTCGACACCAATATAGTTGGGAAAAGCTAGGCCGATGATGAGTAGCAACCACTAGATCAATTAGGCAGTCTCTAATGAAAACTTCACGTTAATCCTTCACAGTAAATAGTGCTGTGCCCAGCAAAACTCTAATTGCAAATTCTACAAACACAGAACTAACTCCTTAAATAGTCTGCGTCCATATAAATTATTTAGTCGCACATTTATTTCCATCAACCGTCAAGACCAGACCAGAAACATGTAAAACAATGACATCAACTTGAAGTGTAAATTACATAGTACATTTATCAGCTACGAGCCTGGCTGCCACAATAATACGGTTGACTTCATCTTCTAATAATTCTCTTTGTCTTGTTCGGTCGGCGTTTTGCCGTTTTTTCTGGTGGTCTAAGTTGGGAACTTTTATTGATTCCTAAGAGATAGTGCTTATTTTTGTAAAGGTTTATTCATTTATAATAAATACGTGTATTTTCTTTATCTTTACAAGGTTCAACAGATAATTGCTGAGATTGAAAATGACAATAATAAATGCTTTAAGTATTTGCATTTGCTATCAACCGACCGATCGACCGATCTATTGTGTTTATTTTCGCAATCCTTGTTGCTCTTTTGTTCCTTAGAATAATAAAATAAAATAAATAAATAAGTACCATAACTAATTATAATAAGCTGCTATTAGGCACTATATCGGCCTCTTCAGCATTGCCTTTGCATTGACTGGCCTGTTGGTCTAGTGGTTAGTGACCCTGACTGCTAGGCCGGAGGTCGTGGGTTCGATTCCCACCTAGGACAAATGGTTGTGTGATGAGCACGATCATTTGTTCTGTGTCTGGGTGTAATTTATCTATAATATGTATGTATTTAGAAATATATAAGTATGTTTATCAGTTGTCTAGTACCCATAACACAAGCTCTGCTTAGCTTGGGACTAGATGGCGTTGTGTGATAGTTGTGGAATATTATTATTATTATTATTATTATTGCCATCCTATCACTAAAATAGCTTCCTTTTTGGCTGTGTCTTCATGCTATCCTTGTTCGAATCTACTTAAAGGCGGTGAAGCAATGCTTTTACATTCATACTATGTACTCTATTAATCACTCATGTGTCATTACTTTTCTATCTATGTTATTTCTGCTTTCATATTTCTGTATTAGTCAACTGTCTTGTCATCTTTTATTATAACCTAACCATCTTTTTCAAAGGTGAACTGAACTAGGTAAATAATAAATCATTGCAGCAGTTCTTGTCCGACGTTACTCGTAAGCCTCATTGTACACAATGCAACTCAAGTCTCCGATACCTTACGACTTTGGTATCTAGCCCTCTTATTAATAAAACGAGAAGTAAAGTTACGCCAAGGTTAATTCTTTATGATTAGTCCGAAGATTATCCTGGTTGTAAAAGTCCACGTTTATTAATAAGGAGGTGAGTGACTATCGCAATAAAAATCCATAGAGGTTCGTACACAGGTTCGCGTCAAATTCATTGTCCACCAAAGTCGTTGCGTACGAAGGGGCTAACAGGCTACTATCAGTAACCTAGTGACCCATCCGCTCACTCTCCTCCCTTCCACCGCCCCCCATCAGCCGTACATCACGACATGTCGTTAGGGGCAGGAGGTGGCCCAATAAATCAGGCGACGTCGTCCGTGCCATCCGCTTGCACTCACTAATGCGACTCTGGGTAATGAATGAGATCAGATCTCTGATTGTCGCTTTTTAGATTTTATAGCCTTTGTTATATTTGCGGAGGTTATGCCTGTGATAGCTAGATTCATGTTCCATTCTTGGGAATTTCTTTTGAGAGGTGTTTGTCGTGGAAATCGTTAGTTTGAGCCTTACGTGTTGCAAGTTAAGGCAGCAGTCTATCGTTCAACCTTACGGGTTGCTGGTTCGATTCCCCCCTCAGGGGGCCAAAGCGTGCCGGGGTCGCGGGACTAACGAGTAACAGTGGCCCCGGAACGTAAAGAGCTATTGAAGGACACTGCCCTATCCGTCCCGCCATGTCTTGGTAGGAGGACAGATTCGAGGATTTCGAATTAAAATAAAATAAATATTTAAAAAAACAAAAAACCCGACTGCGTAAAAAAACTAAAAAGAAAGAAACAAGCCCAGTAGTTTAGAATTCACTCATTCACACTCACAGTCGGGGCCCATTCAAATTATACCAATCAAATCTTCCCAAGGGGCCCCGACTGTGAGTGTGAATGAGTGAATTCTAAAACTGGGCTTGTTTCTTTCTTTTTAGTTTTTTTACGCAGTCGGGTTTTTTGCTTTTTTTAAATATTTATTTTATTTTACTATTTTTAGTTTTTGTTAGCATTTATCAGTCCAAATTAAATTGAAACATATAAGTTATTTATATTTTGGTAAAACATTTTTAAAATCCTTTAATTTGGTACCCCACTTGATAGACTGTGAGAGATTTTAAAAAAATATTTTTATTTCGGAACCCTTTTCACACGAGTTTGACTCGCACTTGGCCAGTTTTATGTACCCAGTGACACTCTCAAGTTTAAGACGAATCTAACGACACCTCTCAAGTTAAAATCCATCAAGCCGTTTAGGCTGCAGAGCAACACACAGAAACATACATACATACATACACTCAAAAAACATAACCCTCCTGGCGCAGTCGGGTTAAAGGTTCGATTTCCGCAGGAAACAAATATGAACTACAAGGAATTGTAACGGGTCCAGGTGTCTGTGAATTTGTCAGCAGCAGTCAGGAAATCTGGACTTGTATCCGTTTGATGGCAATACCCTCGCAATAGTTTGTCTCATAGCAAAACTTTACTCGTACAGTTTTTGCCCACGGATACATTCGCATTAATTTAAAATTAATTTGGTAATCAATTAGAATCGTACCGATGCGGCGCCATCATTAATGAAAACATTTGTGCAAAAGAACAATTATCATGCCATGATTTAGCTGAGACTATAACTGAACGTCCGTAAAAAAGGCGTATTTATACCAAAAAAGCCAGGATTTTTGATGCATTTACAAGCAAAATCAATTATTGCTTTGAAAATTGATGAAAGTAAAGTGACTAAAAATGCTGGCACACAAAAATAACAAAATTATTAATACTACTTGAATATGTTTTACAATAACAAAGAATAATGGACACAGATTTATGTCTGAAGGAACTTTGTAATATACAAAACTCAAACATGTTAGTTAAAATTTCAACGCATATTACAGGGTGCAATCTTAGTCGTGGGCAATATTTTAATCTTATCCTCTACTAACGATACTGAATGTATAACGCAACTCAAAAGCATTATTAATGCAAGTATGTAAAACCTTAAAAAAAAATCATGAGTGTCTCAAAGTATCAACGCGGCGCTTAGATGCGTTATACTGCGTTTTAAAATTTGGATACTTCAAGACTTATTGGGGATTAAGATTTTATTTGATTACTTTTAGTGTTTATTTGCAACATTATGCCTTTGCAATGTGACTTAAAAGATTTTTAAGGTTTTCCAAACTTGCTTTAAAAATATTTTTGATTTGCGAATTATTAAATGCAATCAGTATCGTGACTAGAGTCTTAGATTAAAGTATTGCCCACGACTAAGATTGCACCCTGTATAATTATGACAAATGAAAACTAAACGAGTGTGTAAAATCAACAAATTAATATTTCGAAACAGATTCATCATAATTTAAGTACAGATACAGATATAATCAGTTACAAATAAAACATTTTTTAAATGTAAATCTTCCGTTGAATGAATAATCCATTTTTATCTCAGACTGTTTTAAAAACCAAATTATTGAAGTCGCGACATTGAGGTCACCAAAAGCTTTCATTAGTTTAATTCAGAGTTGAAAGATTGGGGATGTTTTTCCCTTTCTAGGGAAATTTTTGGAGATTGCTTAAACTCATGAAGACACGCCTTTTCCCATGGGGGTAGGCTGAAACTATAGAGTGCCACCTGATACGACCGGACCGCCTTATCCACATACATCTGGTTATACACGCACGCCGATTCCAAGTACTAAACACCCGACTTTTCTGAAGCACTTCACCATAAGATCATTGTGAGTATTTAGATTCTTCTCTTGTAAAATAAAATTCTTGGAAACTAATCATGACAACAGAAACATTTTCACACATAGACTATTGAGTTTGTATATAACTAGGTAGATAGAAGATGGGGTAATAATAAATTATGCACTTCGAAATTACGCATGACTTGTCCAATTGTCCATTTCACAAATAAACTGATTGTTTTATAATAATTATCTCCATTTTTCGCATCAGTTGGCGCATTGGTTGAACGACTTGCTGCTGTGCACTGAACAAATATTTGTATGCCTACTGATAGTTGTTTTTTGTAACTGTTTAAATGGGGAAGAAAGTAGCAAAAAAGATTTTATTTTTGGGTAAAAATATTCAGGAATCTGACCTAGCAACCCTGAATTAATAATTCACGTAAAACGGCTCAGAAATTCTCATAAATATTGAGAACTATGAAACCTTTTGAGCCTGAGGCCCTCATTTATAAATCTTCAAAATAAAGTTCTGTTTGTTTGAAGAAAATAATGTTTAAATTTAAAGTTATTGTGAATATTATTTTCTTGAATTAAATTGTGGTTCACGAAGGAGTCTAGAAACAAAATACTCGTAAGTTAAAACTTTGTAAATGACATTACCTCAGTTTATTTAAAACAAAGTTTAAACCTATTAAAATATGAGTTGCGGTAATAACAAGTATAATTTTAAATATAAAAATTATCAAAAAACTCGCTCCATCAGCTCTCACATAGAAAAGGTGCATCGTAGTTAATTACCTCAGTTTATTTAAAACAAAGTTTAAACATATTAAAACTTCTTTGTCAATTATTTAATGTTGTTAATTACGACTGTAATTGTATCATCTCGACATCTAAACTATAATGCAAAATTAATTAACGAAGACGCAAGCAAATCTGCGAATATTCTTCATGATAAGCAAAATGTTTTTCATCTAATCTCAGTCTATAATAATTTAATGATTTAAGAATGTTTTGTTACTATATCACACAACATATAACAAAACTGTATAGATTTGGATATTTGGTGCAGTTATAGGGTTATTTTATTTTTCTATGACGTTCTGTGTTAAATGCATACAAAGCTGTTAAACAACCTAGTTCCAATGGCTTTGCGCGCCTTTTAGTTTGTATTCAGAATTTGTAGTCTTGTTAGAAACCTAATTAGAGATTAAACGAACTTACCTGTAAGTGAAGTTCTATCTTAATTATATTGCGGATCCATCCTCGAGATTAGCATTAACACATGTAGTATCGCCTACTAGTACATGCCATTCCACACTATTTTGAGAGTATTTCATTAGTATTTTTTTTTTTTTTTTTTGCTGTGGGTAGTTTAGTCTACTTGGATACTGCGCTCGCAATTCGTGTCATTTAGTTTAGAGTCTAACCCGATATTAACTTCATATTTTACGATTGATAGGGGTACACCGAACTCGTTCGGTCTCTACCGGGTGGGAGGGTTGCTAATCTCTTCGGATGGATCCTTCATATAATTAAGATAGAACTTCACTTACAGGTAAGTTCGTTTAATCTCTAATTATATTGCGGATCCATCCTCGAGATTAGCATTAACACATGTAGATTTTTAGAGATATTAATCGTAAAATATAGTTGGATGAAATACAAGGCTTGAGAATTATGAATAAGGTCAATAATTTTCAGGTAACTGTTTCTGTAGCTTGTGCTGTGCAAAGGCAAATTTCGAACGTTTTATCAAAAAACGGAATAACTAGCTTAAGTTGAAATTATCCAATTTTAGGACTGTTTATAGGAACGGAACGGGAATTTTAATTTTAATAATGAAAGGTCCCATACCCTTCATTATTAGACATTTTAATTTATTACAAAGTTTGTTTGCACCCTATGTACAGTGACTGTACGGAGAGCTGGGTAGCATTTTATATATATATATATATATATATAATATATCTTATTAGTATTATTATCTTTAAATCATAAATGTTCCTCTGGGTATCATTTATCAAGATTAAGTACCAGAAACATCTCGGGGCTGTTCACAGACAGAGAGGGTTCGGAACCAAAAACCTCATAAAGAATCTTTTAATATTTTCATTCCTGGGAATGTTTTCTTTAGTAATTAAACTTACGAGCAGAGCGGTTTGAATTTAAGGTTCCTTATTGGCACTATTATTATACATTCATGTAAAGAATTTCATAATATTTGGAATTGATGCCTAAAACATGTTATAAAAAAATAATAATAAATGAACCACCCTTTATCGCATCGTTTTATAGATGACGGTGGGATACCTCTTTTTATTATCACCTCGCGGATGAGTTCCCTGCCGCTGGAGTAATGGTGTTGCACATGTGGCGCCGACTGAAATCAGTAGATAAAAAATAAATTTTTAGTTACCCGATATCACGATTTTTAGTCACCACAAATCCTTTAAATAACCACGGCCATGTTGTGGGTGGGTGTGGGTCAACCATTAAACCCTTGGCATTTCCAGACTATCTTTATATCATAGTAAAGAATTAAATGCATTTAAATTAAACTCAGAACAAGAAATTGTAAACCATTTACAGCATTCGGATTTGTATGCCAGGACATTTAATATTATTTAATCGGCTAGCGAATAAATCTATGTTTGGGGGACTATAAATATTATTACATTTTTTTTTTTTTTTACAAAGACACAGTTTGCAAGTTGTACTCCACATTTGAATGGATACATCAAACTCCTGATATGCTTTAAAGTTCTCAGAAGAATGAATAATTTTTTTTTTTTTTACAAAGATACAGTTTGCAAGTTGTACTCCACATTTGAATGGATACATCAAACTCCTGATATGCTTTAAAGTTCTCAGAAGAATGAATAAATAAAGCGAAAATCATATAGGTTACCATTGCTGTCTGATTGCAATCTGATGTAGCTCTCTCATTACCACACACAATTCCCCCCCCCCCCCCCCATTGTTGAGATTCAAGATCATACTTATCTCCTTTAATTTTACAAACAGAATGCTTGTTATGTATACTCGTACAGCCTGTTATACTTATGTACTTCGCAGCTGGGCAGGTAAGTACTAAGATATCAATAAAACTTGCATAAGTTTTTTAACTTTGCATTGAATAACATTTTTCTCTTTGTGATATAAAAAAAAAATTTTTGTTTCTTTTATTTTTGGTAGCGTGACCTGAAACTTTCTCGTATCAAAAGCATAGAATAATAGAATAGAATAGAATAAGATTTATTTTCTCACCACAATATACATCGAATACAGCAATACTTATGGAAAAAAACTCGATACAGTAAGTATATTGTGGGAGACTGGTGCCTAAACTAGGCTTGAGGCCTGTATTTCAGGACACCAGGTCTCCCCATCGGATTATAATAATTTATTCTTTTAGAAGACAGTGGTTGCGAATCATTTAACAATTTAAGATTTATTATTTCTATATCTATATTTATATTGTGTTAGTATGGTTAGTATTTTGGGGCTGGTGGAGGGTAAGTGCTATGTTGAGTGTCGGTATTTTTGTGTAGTGAGTGACAGTGTAATGTAAAAAAGTTAACTTACTCTGTAATAAGCACATACTTTGGTGATAATGATACAATAAAATTAAAATCAATATTAAAATTCAAATCAAATTTAAACTTAATGCAAGTCAGTATAAAATAAAAAGCAAAATTAAAATTCAATTTAAACTCAAATTCAAATGCAAAATCAAAATAAAATTAAAATCAAAATTAAAGATAAATAAATAATGTAATAAATAACGTCAATTCCTAAAGTTAAAAACAAAATCAAAATTAGATCATAAGCAAAATTAAAATCGAAATAAAAATTAAAATCCAAGTTAAAATAAATATAGATTAATTTAGTAATATTGAATACTCGTACTACACTGAGACAGCTAGAATTTTTTCAGTTTCTTGGTAGTTTAATTCCTGAATCCAGCTTGTTAATTTCATTTTGCATTTGATCCCATTGAGGTCATAAATAGGCAGAATCCTGTTAATTTTATTATAGAGGTAATGGCCGAGGTGGCAGAAGAATCGTTGCGAAAACCTTGTCGTGAGCCGGTTGCGGGAGCTATCCACGGGATTGTATCGCCTTTTGCCTCGTGATAGGGTAGGAGAATATGTTAAGAGGCTATGCTGCTTCATAATTATTCGTTGTATGAATAGTTGGCGCACCGTCAAAACTTTCGCCTCCCTGTAAAGGAGTGTGGTAGGGTATCTAAAAGGAAGGCCTAATGATACCTTCAAGATAGCTCTCTGCGCTCTTTCTAATTCAAGGATGGTGTATTTTGGGGCACCACCCCAAGAGGTGATGCAATAGGTTAGCAAGGATTGAGCGAGGGCAAAATACACCGATCTCTTTACCTTATCCTCGGCCACCGGTCTAAGAGTCTTAAAGACGTAAATTAACTTTCGCAACCTGCCACTCATTACGGAGATATGCTCGTGAAATTTGAGTGTACTATCCAGGATAATGCCCAGATATTTAACATTATCAGCTTTGTTGATGCGAACGCAAGTGCAGGTGGTGCAGTATGACATCGGACAAGTGTGAGCTACGATGGAAAGTGGAGTAGATGAAGGACTAATTCTGTTATGTTTTATGGAGAAAGTGACATAATTCGTTTTTTCAGCGTTCAGAGTAAGAATATTATTTCTTAGCCACTCCGTTACCATATTGAAGCCTGACTGAGCAAACCCATAGACTTCATTCCACGTAGCGGCGCTGAATAACAGAGCAGTGTCGTCAGCGAAAGATATAATTTTACCCTCAGGGAGAGAAAGCATACCCAGATCATTTATGTAAATGAGAAAGAGGATTGGACCCAATACGCTGCCTTGTGGCACACCGTAGGTAACTTGGCGCTCGTCACTGACGTACTCTCCCATTTTTACGCTCTGTGTACGTCCACTCAGATAGTCCTCAAACAGATCTAATTGGATTCCCCTTATTCCAAGGCATTCCATCTTTCGAATCAGTAGAGGAACAGAAACCGTGTCAAACGCCTTTGCGAGGTCCAGAAAAATTCCCAAGACCTTACGACCCGCATCCATGTTGGTGACAATAAAATTAGTGAGATCATGCACAGCATCACATGTCGATTTACCGGCCCTAAAGCCGTATTGGGAGGAAGAAAGAAGGTTATGGCTCTCCAAGTAATCAACTAGCCTGCCGCACATGATTCGTTCAAGAACCTTGGACAGCGCGGGCAGCACGGCTATTGGTCTATAGTTGTTGACACGGCTTCTGTCCCCCCCCTTAAAAACTGGATAGACAATCGACTTTTTGAATGCTTTCGGAAATTTGCCTGTGTCAAGAGCGAGGTTACATATGTGCGTCAAAGGTGGAGCCATGATAGCAATATGTTTCTTGAGGAATCTATTAGAAATTTGGTCCCACCCAATGGCACAATCATCGCGGAGACACATAATTAATTTAGTAACCTCCACTTCATCCGTAGGCAAAAGTACCATAGATTGTGAATTATCACACGAAGTAATTCTAGGAGTTGATGCTGCCCCAGTCACAATTTTTTCAGCAAGGTTTTTACCTACATCTGCGAAGAAGTTATTGACTTCATTGACCGATTGCTTAGGTGTTGTTGAAATCGAAAGCAATTCTGAAGTGCCTTCTTTCTTTTTGACCCTATTCGTAATGCTGTTTATAGCCGACCACAGGTGCTTAGTGTTGTTGCCCGCATCATTAATTTCTTTTCTATCATGGTCAAGTTTAGCTTTCTTCAATAACTTATTACAGTAGTTCCTGTATCTTGTGTATGACGTGTTTAAGATTAAGTTATCAGGATCCTCTTTAGTTTTTTTGTGCAAATTATCTCGATGTTGAATACAACGGAGAAGACCACGAGTAATCCATGGCTTTATGATTTTTTTACGGTTCGGGACTTTAATTGATTTTGTGTTTGAATTAATGACCCGCCTAATGAGACTAATAAATAAATCTGCTGCCACATGCGGATCATTTGCCAGATATACCGGACTAAAGTCAACTAATTTCAGATCTTCGTCTAACTGGACGTGATTGATGCGATCAACTATTTTTCTCGCTGTGGGTTTAGCGGTATTTTTTGCTAGGAATAATAAAACTGTTTCATGGTCAGTAAGTGCTGAGTGGGCAACCAATGTCACAGCGGGAAAAGTAGTTTTTAGCATAAAGTGATCTAGGCACGCAAGCTGACGTGTGGGCAAGACATGTGCGGGCAAAATACCATGTGAGGCCAATAGGTTTAAATAATTATTTTTTACTGAATCATGGCACTGATCGTGAATGTTTATGTTTATATCACCACAAATTATGATATTCCTATAACTCGCCAAGTTAAGAAGTGTCGTGTCCAATGAGTTAAGGAAAATGTTAACGTCTTTATAACCTGGTGGACGATAAATTGCCAGTAAGACAGTATTGTGGTCAATTTTTATTTGGAGACAATTAGCTTCTATGATTGAAGGTTCTTCCACCGAAACTTTAAGATGTTCCTGTACATAAACAACGATACCTTCATTTTGGGTAAGATTTTTAACCGTCTTAAAGTAATTGTAGCCCTCCAGGTTTGGAATGAAGTGTGTGCTCGGAAGCCAGCATTCTGTTAACGTGACTATATCCCAATCAACCTTTGTTCTAGCTAGTAAAGTATGAAACCCTGGCATGTTTTTAGTTATACTCCTAATATTTTGGTTTAGAATTTTTAACGATTGATTGGGTGAGAAGTTAGTTGGAAGACAATTATCAAGATCACACGTAGATGATTCAGACACAGACACAGAATCTATATTGGTAGTATTATTTTGTGCGTTATCGAATTTTAATACAATGACTTCTATAATTTACATTTCGGCGTTTACAATTCATTGTAATTTTCATAGTGGCATCTTGAGCATTTGATAGTACACAAGTATAATTGGCCGATAGTATCTTCACAATTAGTGAACGGCTATAATGATTTAGGATACAGGCAGATGTTACGAAAGGAGAATGTGTCATAATATATAGGCGTGAATGTATGTCTCTGTTTAAGTAATTCGGGTGAGTAATGTGCATATTTAAATAATAATAATATAGTGGAATGGGAGTAGTTTCTTGTGTAGTAATTAGTGAACATAAGTGTAGCTTAGATATATGACTAAACAGCAATTCTGAAATGTAGGGTTTGTTAGTGTCTGGAGTTAGTAACAGTGATTTATAACATTGATAAAAATAGAGGAACACAACTTTGGATAGGAGGCTGACAAATTTAGAGATATATATTAGTCATTTTTCCCTTCGTAATTTAACCAGGTCATCTTCAGTTTTTATAAGCCGACTGGGCATACCCTCTTTTTCGCGCACATACACTTTCCCATTTGCAATCCAACATTGCTCATATGTACTTGTTTTGATGAATTCCCTGCTGAGATAGTGGAGGCGTTTTGTCATGGTAGTGAGAGCCTCTGATACATAAATGGGTTTTTCCGGTCCCGTAGCTTGCAGATGGGTAGTATTTAGACGATTTGTGTTATTAGTTTTGTTGTAGTTTCTGGACGACTTCAGGAACTGTTCCTTGGTTAATGGTGGCATATCCTAATTATTTGAATAAAAAGAGGAAAGGATTGGAATGACCTTTTTCCCTAAGTATGTTAAAACCAAGGCTCGTGGGGAGATCTTTAGTTTCTTGCAGATTTTTATGACCACTTGACCTCATCCATAAAGCAAATGACGTCTAAATATTCCTTGTAAATATAAGTGTTCACCTTAATATTTTCATGACTGGCTTCATTACCTTTGTGAATACAAAACGGAGCAGTATTGTGGGTGAAAGGTAAAGTATTAAATTCAAAAATAGAATGCTCAAATGGAACCGGAGATATTTTCTATCCTGTTTATCAATGTTATCCTTTATGTCAAAAGAACATAACTCTTGATATCAGTTTTAGTACTGTTTTTGTGTCTTCCAATCTAAAGTGGTTACTATCAATAAGTCTATTCACAGATTTTTATTTCTATATTTATTTGTTTATATAATTATTATAAACCTGAAGAGTTTATTTGGTTGAACGTGTCAATCTCAGGGAAATATGGGTTCGAATTGTAAAACTTTTTCCGTGTTAAATAAAAATAGACTATATCTATTTATCTAAGAAGACTATTATGCTAATATCATGCTAACTTGTAGCATGTATTGTCTTGACCAATAGTAACAATGGGGTTGAAACCACGGGAAACCGCTTATTTAAGTTAAGACGCATCTAGCTCTTGTACTTTAGTATTAAAAAATATTTTTGGTAATTATTGGCCAGGCTCAGCTTTACATATCCATGAAGTAGCTCCTAACAATAACCATTTATCGATGGCTTCATTGAAATGAGCTCTTTTTGAAAAGAATTATTCCCGAATACTCGCAAGTATTGCGTGAATTTATGTCCGACAGAAAAAAAGGGAATTTTATAACTCTTTTTATGTAGGTACTTATATGAAAGGATCTTTGGATCCTGCTTGATCATCAAGCATTCTTATAGAAGCAAGACAATCGAACAGCAGGCTTTCACCTGGTTCACCTGGTCTGAAGTTTCACCGCTGCTGTTGATGCTGAGGCTGCTTGGAGGAGCTGGCTAGCTGATTGGCAGTTGATGTCCACAAGCTGTTTCATCCTTTGTTCAGGTCAAAACCTGCACTGTGCGCTTGGATTGTTTTGTATATATTGTTTTATTGCGTAAGCGTAATCAATAGTATGAAGACAGCTGCTTTTATTTCCACCTTTAATTTAAAGGATTGGACCTGGTTCCTGGTCCACCTCAGGCTGCTGAAGTCTACATCTGTTTGTAGATCAGGAGAATCGGTTGATATTGGTCTGACGTAACAATTTCATTGTTTAATTTTTTATTATATTCTTCATGTCAGAAAGGAGACAAAGTCCACTGAGGCCTGACCATTCGAGTCAATATTTGATTGTAAGAGACAGTCCCCAGTTTGATAACACGTACTGTCCGCAAACAATTTTACCAAGCACCATGCAACAGACCGAATGTACTGTTCGTTGGGCTGGAAAGTGACTACGATAGATTTTTGAGGCTGATTTATAAAAAGAGGACATAACGTCCCCTGTAGCCTTGCAAGTCAATATTATATTGTAAGAGACAGTCCCAAGTTGTAATAACAAGTACTGCCCGCAAACAATATTGTAAGAGACAGTCCCAAGTTGTAATAACAAGTACTGCCCGCAAACAATTTTACCAAGCACCATGCAACAGTCCCAATGTACTGTTCGTTGGGCTGGAAAGTGACTACGATAGATTTTTCAGGCTGATTTGTAAAAAGAGGACATAACGTCCCCTGTAGCCTTGCAAGTCAATATTATATTGTAAGAGACAGTCCCAAGTTGTAATAACAAGTACTGCCCGCAAACAATATTGTAAGAGACAGTCCCAAGTTGTAATAACAAGTACTGCCCGCAAACAATTTTACCAAGCGCCATGCAACAGTCCCAATGTACTGCTCGTTCGGCTGGAAAATGACTGCATTATATTTTTAAAGCAGATATAGATCTGACATGGCCCTTTTATTGTGTGAAGGGACTAGGGAGACATGAGGTCTCCTGTAGCGTAGCCTTGCAATACGAGTCGATTTTTGATTGTAAGAGACAGTCCCAAGTTGTGATAACAAGTACTGTCCGCAAACACATTTATCAAATAAAATTTTATAAATAAATAAATCAAGCTCCATACAACAGTCCCAATGTTGGGCTGGTGCAAATCAAAATTACATTTTAAGTTGTGATGAAACCTACTGTCTATAAATTAAGTACCATAAGACAGTCCCAACGTACTGCTCGGTGGTGTATTTTAACCATAAAATGTTTAGAATAGATCATTCGAACTATTAAATTCTATATTCACTTGTGGGTTACATAATTACAGTCTAAAAGACTGAAAACTAAATAGGGTAAAGTACCCAACTGCTGACCTCCCACCAACTATTGACCGCATAACAGTTTTTATCAAAAATAATAATAAATCTTCTTGCAGTGCTGCATAAAGAATACAGAAAATGAAATATAATTTATCTTGTAATATATTGGCGTCACAGAAAATTTAAATAAAGCAATATTGCGTCCGTAAACCTATGATAACAAAATACCCTCCTAAAATCAGCAAGAAATTTAACAATTTGCTAAGCTGACGGTTGTTTTCAATGTCATTTTATTTCAGTTTTACACTATAGATTCCTTTGAGTTTGGTATTTTTTGGTTATTTAAGACAGACACAATGCTTTTCCACATGACTTTCAAGTTTTAATGAGCGTTAACTTGTTAAAATGATGAGGTCAATATCTGGTACACTCAAATGTATGAATAACCATTTTTTTAACATGGCATGTCAATAGCTGGTAATTAACCAAATGTACGAGAATACCAGTTACTGACACCACGGTGTGTACGTATAGTTCATTTTTAATGGTGAGGTAGCTTAACTTTAATGCATCTGTGTTAAGCCCATGGGCGTTGGCACCCCTAAAGGTGTGTATCTGCATAATCACAAACATAAAAAATACCTTACGTAGTAACCTGACTACCTAGCATAATTTGAGTGAGGTACTTAAATTTTCGGTCTACTGTAACATTCTGGATCCTCCTGAATATTTTACGCTGCTTTCACATTTGGGCGACGGTCGCGCGACATACGCTGCTTATGCGCGGCTGTTCTTAGAAAATGTGAAGAAATGTGCTTCTGCCGCGCTACTGTCGCGCTGCTAACGCCCTAATGTGAAAGCGGCCTTAGACTTTTAGACTTACTAATATTATAGGAAAAGTGAACGGCTGAATGGATTTTGACACAATTTGGCAAGCAGATTATTTTAAAACCTGGTTAAGTGGGTGTACCTGGACGCAGGATACTTTTTATGTCGGTATATGATCCCGTGGGACAATTGCAGAATTTAACACGAGCAATGCCTCAGCCACAGGTTGGTTTAATGCATAAAATGACAAAATATACCCTAACCTGCACGTTTGAACAAACTGACTTAAATCATTTCCGAGGCAAAGTGTGAGCTAGTTTTTTATTTGTATCTATGTTCTATTCATTTGTGAGGTCTTTTACATAAGTTTAAAAAGTTAAAACCGTCTAATGTAATTAGGAAAATATTAATTCAAAGGTTTTTAAACTCACTTTGTAGAACTAAAGCCGTGTTATTTCAATTTATATTTTGCCGTCGAGTATTTTTATATCTGCTGCATAATACAGAACAGTGAAATAACTACTAATAAAGAAGAAAAATTGGACAAAAAGTGATAAGAACTACAACAAAAAGTGATAAAAACTACAAAATTTCAAAAATAAGTGCAAGAATATTATTGACGGCGTTTGAAGACTGAAGACCTAAATAGTGTGAAAAAAGAAAATGAGAAGGGCTATAAGACTAGCTATGTTTGTTTTTTTTCAAATAAAACCTCGTATCACATTCATAATAAATAATATTTGAGTTTATTCTTATACTACAGGAGGTCAAAAAATTGGTCATTTGCATGATGAAAATTTGGTACAAGCATGTTGATAACTGGTCAAATGGCCTGTTCTTGCTAAACTCGAGAAAAAAAAACACTTTTTACCTTTGTATGACTGGAAATAATGTTTTAGTTACATTCTCCAATGTTTATTTTATGTTCCGAAAACATTCATTTCCACTTGTAACTCGTACATTAGTTTATTTTGCGAAAGAAGCAAGGAAAACCGCTTAAGGGGTCAATAGTTGGGTGTTTTACCCTACTTATAGTTGAAAAATAAAAGAACGGAATGAGACTGTTCCGTTCTCCGTTCATGCAAGCAGATACTGTCCGCAGACTAGTATTTCCTAATTAGGAATAACAACATCATAAAAGTATGAAATTCTGAATTATTTTTTATAATTGAAACACTTGGCCAACATTGGTATAAAACCATTATGTGGGTAAGCAATAATGTAAATATATTATTTTGCATGCTTTAAGCGGGCAAAAAATGGTTTGTGTTTAAATTACCAACTGTAAGGTAGGTAGATACAATTATCATAGACAAATACATTATTTTTAGATTATTCTGGCCCTTATTAGTGTCAGTAGCACTAATTTCTTGAGCAAAAGTAAAAACACAGGTATATGATATTCTTAATTATGTATTTTAGGACTAAACGAGACGGATATTATGTCGTCTGTTTTCATATTAATGGATCTAACAGATCATTACGCAGTCTAATTAATTTAAAATTTATTGCGTAATTAGGTAGGTACACTCAGATTATAGGATGGAAAAAAGAAAACATACCTTGTGATGGTGAACGGGCAGCACAAACCTGTAGACGATAACTCGTAGTCTTCATCACGCGATCGACGCCGCCTGTTCTTCTAATTTTTCGTTACACGATCACACTTTTCTTCTATGCATTATTTTAATTTAAACAATAACACTACACTTTTTAAAATAACTTTTTTATAACGAGCGCGTGTGGAACGGCGGAGCACTAAAACGCGAATGACACGAATTGCGAGCGCAGTATCCAAGTAGACTAAACTACCCACAGCAAAAAAAAAAAAAAAAAAACTAATGAAATACTCTCAAAATAGTGTGGAATGGCATGTACTAGTAGGCGATACTACATGTGTTAATGCTAATCTCGAGGATGGATCCGCAATATAATTTAAAGATACCTACAGAATAAGATTTCTACATCAAAATCACTCACATTTTTCTCAGCATGATTTCACTCCATTTTGCAACAACTTAATACAAACTACCCACCATCCACACCATAGAAGGCGTTGTAGCTCGAAATTATCACAGCAAAAACCACAGCATTATATAGTAATGTTTAATTCGGTTCTAAAACTGGTTTTAGTTCATTTGCTTCGTGTACAAAACACATTATTTTAGTTTCAGCCGACGGATCGAGCGTGCAATAATTACGCGGTTTAAGCGGTGGATTTAACTTCATTGCGGGTGGGTGGGTAGACGGGCGATCGGGTTTCGACACCTTGTGTTTGATGAGATGAATAATTTGATATTTTGATAGATGTCTTGTCTGCAATTGACGACACGGTTGGCGTAGTATAGTGTAGAGTTCGACCCCGGCATGGAAAAAATGTTCGTATGATCTGCAAGTAATTGTTTCGGGTCTGAGTGTTTGTGTAAGTGAGTTTCTATATTTGTAAGCAACACCCACGATACAGGAAAAAATTCCTAGTGCAGGGCAAAGTTTTTTTTTAAACAAAAAAAAACTAATATTATTTTAGGTGGCCACTGTGGGAACGAGATAGCGCTAGACGACTTGTATAGCTCTGTCTCTTTCCCGCACTCTCGTTTTATGACGTCATGGTAGGCCCAGGTCCGTTAGGATTAGAGAATCCCAATAAAACATTAACTGTTTTCTTTGGGTTTCATAAAATGCTAATAATAATCACGAATGAAGAGTGATCTGGAACAGAACTGTTGCAAGCTAACATAGTCTGCAGGGTAGGAAAATTGAAATTGCCGATTGGACCGATTGCCGATGGAGTAGATCAGCACTGGAGTGGAAAACACGTATTCGCATGCTTAGTGTGGGATATCCCCCAGTTAGAATCTAACTGTTCATCTGATGGACTGAGTGATGGACTTTAAAAAGGTGGCTGAGACAGACTGGATTCGGAAGGCGGATGATAGGGGGCACAGCCTGGAAGAGGCCTAATATGTCTACTGCTGAAATGCAGTAGAAAGTGTGCCAAAGTCTTCCTCACATATTATTATTTTGTGTTAAAAAAAAGGAAATAATCAACGAACAACAATTCTGTAGATTTGCATTTATTTTAAACTCTCGACCCTCTTGCGGTTCACCCTGGACATCGTCACCAAAGGCTACCTGGTTACTTGTGGTGATGGCTGAGCGATTCCACATGCGGTGGTAGGTCACCATGGCCGCCTGGCTCGCGACTACAATCTGCATCGTGTTGAATTCTGACGCCATATTATTATACAGTTCTTACTGTGTTCCGTTGGTGTTTAGCTCTAGTTCTTTCTGAGTGAACTCCCTCACATCTTCTTAATATAATAAATAACTCAAAAGTGACTGACTGACATAGTGATCTATCAACGCACAGCCCAAACCACTGGACGGATCGGGCTGAAATTTAGCATGCAGGTAGATGTTATAACGTAGACATCCGCTAAGAAAGGATTTTGATCAATTCTACTCCCAAGGGAATAAAATAGGGGATGAAAGTATGTATGAAACTTTGACAATTTAAAAAAAAATACATTGTTAAGTATCGACATCCACGCGAACGAAGTCGCGAGCACAACTAGTTAGTTATAATATTTGCTGGTAGGCTAGATTTAGACGAATTAAGCTTTCAAAACCACAATTTCCAAGCTTACCCGCAAAAATCCAAACAATTTAAAAGTCTCATTAGACAAAACATCACTAAGTCGCTCGTCTACACCGTCGCAAACTTGCACAGTAGAAAGTAAACTGGCCGGTGCGACGCGAAGACAAATGACGTCGACAGCGGCGCGACTATTAATCACAATTAGCGATGACCACGCCATGTCGCAGTCGCTCGTGTGCAACTTTATGTCGCATTATTTTATGAAGTGTTAATTTTGGAGTAAATATATGTGCGTCTTGTAGTTTGTCGGGTAATTTAGAGTTCGTTGAGACTGTGGTTAGCTTAGATTTTATTAGGAGATGATTAGGAGCATACTGAATTGTTGGTTTTCTTGTCACAGAGGCTGTTGCTGGGTATGGGTCAGCTTCGTATCAGTATCACTTGAAAATCGGGACCGGCATGCGTAGAATTTCGCCGTAGAGACTGCATATTGTCGACGGAAGAAAAGACAAAATGACAGAACGTCGAAAGATTAATGCAGATACAGCAATGTTTTAAAAATATAAAAGAAATGTTTGTATTCTTCAATGGTGTATGAGTCGTGTCTTACTTGTGCATTTGTATGGAAATAACTTTGTCCATTCTTGGTAGAATAGAGATATAATAATTGGTCATGCCACGCTATGCTGGCACCAATTTCAGCTATTCTAAGGACATCATATGTGGACTCATTTGATGATATAAGAAGGACTTCCGTCCTGAGTGGAGTGGAAGGTATACTGTCAGACTTATTGTACGGTGAACTTCTACGACTCTGCCCATCATCCACTCATGTACGGTGAACCGCACATCGTCATTTTATTATGAATAGCTAAATCATCAGTTTACGCGTTAACGCCAAACGACCCAAATTACATATAACTTAGTACGTGATCAGATCGCAACTAGTGCCGTCGCGCGTGCTCCCTCGCTCTATTAACAAACATTATTTGTAACATTCTGAACAATACACAGTTTTCTGTGAGCATTTCAGTCTATCATTTAACATCCCAAACAGCAATCTCTACACTTATACTGACTAAAATCCACGGTGTTCCTTCAATAGCCTTTTCGTTCTAGGGCCACGAGGCGGTTATCAGCGTAGCCAGTCCCGCGACCCCGGAAGGCGTTTGGTCCTCTATGGGTGCCAAGTTCCTGACAGCTCTTCGAGGCGCGCATGGCACACAACGCGCCGTCGACCCGGGCCTCCTTCGCTACCATAACTGCTTCGCAGAGGAGGTGACTGCTTCCCATTCTGTTTATACATCCCGCAGCATGGCCTCGACCATTGCTGGCTTAGGCACATGTGTTTTTTACTGTAATAAAGTGAGTTTGTGAGCAGAGTGAGCAGTGGTGGCCCAGTAGTATCGGTTCCGATTTACGAGTTGTAGGTCGTGGGTTCGAACTCCGCCAGACGCATTACTTTGTGTAATTTTTTCATCACCTCTGCTCTCAAAACGGTGAAGGAAAACATCGTGAGGAAACCGGTATGTCCTAGAACCAAAAATTCGAAGACATGTGACATCTACTAACGCGCACCGGTCCCGCGTGGTGGATTATGGCCCACTGCCTCTCACAGAGAGGAGGCCTGTGTCCCAGCAGTGGGAAAATTATAGGCTGATGATGATGATGATGAAAGTGAGTTTAGTTTGGATCTAGTGTTTTTTTTTTTCACTTTTTTATTCTGTTTTTTTTTCTAGGTATATCTGGGGGCACGGCAGTGCCCCGCCAAGTCTCGAGCAAAAGGGCACGGCCGTACCATCTTTTCTCGAAGCGATTCGCGGCTGTTTCGCCCCCCCTATAACTTCGACTTGGACAAAGCTAGGAGTTTAGGTTTTCGGTGAATAATAGTAGGCATTAGAACAAGCTTAAGTTCGAAATTACATGCCAATTGAATGAATAGTTTAGGAGTTACGGTCGATCAAAGTTATACCATTTTGTCACTCACTCACTGACCGATCATCAAAAATCTAAGGTACTTCTAGCAGACTTAGAAACTTCAAATTTTGCACCAAGATAGGTCATTAGCCACATATAAAGGAAAAATTATAAAAACATGAAAAAAAAATATACCTTAAAAAACAATTTTATATTTGCGGTTTGGCAAGAACATTGTGTATGGATTTTGACTGCATTGTTAACTTTGTTCGTTGTTTAAGTTAGTATTCAATTGGATGAATACATACATAGAATAGAAAGGAATAATATAAATGTAATACATAGACTATAATTAATATAAATTAATACATAAAGTTCATAATTCATTAAATTAATAAAGCTAAAACTCCATTGTATTGCGATAAATATTGTATGCGCGCTCGATAGATGGCGTTGTACCTGTCTGAATCGCGCTATGGTTTCGTTACAGAGCGCAGTATAAGTAGTACTTTAAAATAATAATAATATTAATATTATTATTATTATATTATAGTTACATATCTAGTTGTTTACGTGTTATTTAGTTTAGTTATATTTTTAGTTTGTAAGTTAGCAGATATATATTTATTTAGTTATTTATTTGTTAGTTAGTTTAGTTCTATTTCGTTTGTTAGATAGAGAATGGGTCCTAAGCAAAAAAGTAGCTGAAGTCCAAGAAATTATGAGGTCACCTAAAAAAAAATAAAGAAATACACTTACAAAAAATAAATGAGATCCCACCAAAAACATTAAATGTAAAAAATGCCAAGTCTCTCGATGCAGTCTTTCCATCGTAAAAAGTTTTGAGATCTCACAGAAGCCAAGTCCTATTCAAATTATTTTGTAGTTATAAATCAACATTTAGTAATTATATCAATAGTTTTCTTTATATTATAACTATAGTGACTTGGCAATGAGCACAAATTAACTTGCTGCCTGGAATTATGTGCAAATGTTACTGACGAGACCTGTGATCAGATTATTTGTTATGTGTGAATCATGATGGTCACTACCGACTACATGTTCCAATACAATAATTAAGAATACCTTACGGGCCATCGCTTTATGAAAGTAAATGATGAATGTTAAGAGAATATATAAAGTAAAAGAGAATGTTTACGCATGCGGTGTGTGTAACTTTCAACTCCTCCAAATATGCCGTTTTATTTGTTTTTACTTGTGCTCATTGCCAAGTCACTATAGTTATAATATAAAGAAAACTATTGATATAATTACTAAATGTTGATTTATAACTACAAAATAATTTGAATAGGACTTGGCTTCTGTGAGATCTCAAAACTTTTTACGATGGAAAGACTGCATCGAGAGACTTGGCATTTTTTACATTTAATGTTTTTGGTGGGATAAAATCTACACAGATTTCACTATTCGAATTCTCCATAACTAACCACAGATCCGACCAATTCATAAACGAATGTGTATTTTCATACTGACTACTCGTACCTCTCACTACGACCTGAATTAAATTGTTTAATGAACATTTCCAAACACAAAATTTATTGTTAACGCTTGCGTAGGTAAACATTTTGTAGGATTATATCGGACTTCGTGCTCATTATTTGATTAAAATTCCTGTGATTTTCATCATGAATGGTTTAAAATGGAAATGAAAATTACCTTATTATATCATAGTTACAATACATTATTGTGTTCATATGCCAAAGCATTTGATTTTCACACAAATATTGCGTATTTTGATTTTTTAAGCTGGATTACAGTAGGCGAGGAATCACTTGTGTTTAGAGAAGCTTATGGCAAACATAAAGAAAAAGTAATACGAGTATTTTATTTACTACTTAAAATTACGATGGGAAAGAAAATGGGAAAAGTTCTCAAGTGGCGACCACGGACCGGAAGACGCAGGGTAGGCAGACCTCCCACTAGGTGGACCGACGACATCGTGAGAGTCGTGGGCAACTGATAGATGCAAGTGGCGAATTGTCGTTCGGCGTGGCGGTCTAATGGTAGCCATACACCATACTGCCTATTTGTCAAATCGGCATGATACTGCCAATTTGATCAAATAGAATTGACCGTGTATGGGCGTTTCATGCCAATTTGATGGCATGACATGCCAATTTTGATAGGTCATCAAATCGTTTTGACACAACGTCAAATCGGCAACAGTGATGCCATCTTAGCAACTTCATAGCTAGTTAGCTAATTTTAATAAGGTGCTAGAAAAAAAGCTAAAAAGTTTAACTTGTGGCTAATCTTTTTAGCTACTTTTCTACAAGGACGGTTAGGCCACGTTCACACGGCGATTATTTTCCCGTATACCCTACACGAGATTTTATCGAATAGAGTTGACCACTTTTAGGACAACTACGCACGGTACACGGTAAAATATTATATTTCTCGAACACGGGATTTTCCCGTATGAACGCCGTTTAAACTATTTTTAAGTTTTCATTTGTAAACTGTTATTACTGCTCTATTCGATAAAATCTTGTATACAGGGGTGCGTTTAAATCTTCCGGCTGTATTTCGCCGGAAAAAAAATAAACTAGCGAGGGTTCGCTGAACGGAGTCATAAGTTTCTGTCAATGTTAGCTGTCAAATTCAATTGACAGCTCAGTTTTTGAAAAAAATAATCAATTTGCCGGTGTAATATTAATTAAATCCATAATCCACAAATAATATTCACTCTCAAAAATAAAAATATTCGTTTTACGGCGCGAATGCAGCAAAACAACAAAACTTAATGTCAATCTGACAGCAGGATAAAATTTTGCGTGGTAAAAAGGTCGCAAATATTTATTCCTTTCAGTAAAAACTTATGCCAGCGGACGACCGTAAATGGGGCAGATTAAATTTTAGTTAGTTTCATTTTTCACCTCTCGGTGTGCTTGAACGGGGTGTTTGACATTTAGTTAGTATAAATTTAAACTGGATAAAGGATTTAAACGCAGCCCTGTATACGGGAAAATAATCGTCATGTGAACGTGGCCTTACCAGGAAAACTGAGGCTTTTCGCACATGGATCGCATGTACACTCGCAAAAAAAAGAGTTATTCATTTTATTTTAAACCAAAATACGATTGAAAACTTGAGAGGTGTCAAGGGACCACGAAAGCAAGTTAAAAAAAGGTTCATGCGATTTTCGACCTTATTGACATTTATGCAAACACCTGATTTTAATGAAGGAGCAAAGTTAACGGATGAGAATGTGAGAAAAACAAACTAAATTTTAAATGTCAATAAGGTTGAAAATCGCTTGCACCACTTTTTTTAACTTGCTATCGTTAAGCAAATGTTTTCCGACCTTCAAGCGATTTTCGACCTTATTGACAATGATGCAAACACCGGATTTTAATGAAGGCTCAATGTTAACGAATGAGAATGTGAGAAAAACAAACTAAATTTTTAATGTCGATAAGGTCGAAAATCGCTTGCACCACTTTTTTTAACTTGCTATCGTTAAGCAAATGTTTTCCGACCTTCAAGCGATTTTCGACCTAATTGACAATGATGCAAACACCGGATTTTAATAAAGGAGCAATGTTAGCTAGCGAGAATGTGAGAAAAAGCAAACTAAATTTTAAATGACGATGAGGTCGAAAATTATTCGGTCTGTTATTCATCCTTCGTTACCTTTTTACTGGTCTGTACTTGTACCTACAGTACTAAATTGCGTACTTTCGTAATGAAAGAAAATGGGGGTGGCCGGTGGCGGCGACCGACAATTTTGTAACTAAATTACATCGCGATTTAAACCCCTTCTACACGGTCAGACCTGACCGCCTGACAGAGGTGACCTTGGTCCGGTGGGAATGAAAATCTACCGTGTAGACGTTGGTCGTGCGACCAAATATGGGCGGAGTCAATCGGGAGCGCAGCCGTCCCGACAAGCTGCGTCCGTGGTGGGACCCGACCGTCAGCCGACAGCGTTCCAGACGGTGGGGTACTGTTGACGCGACCAAGATCACCGCTGTCGGCGGTCAGGTCTGATCGTGTAGAAGGGGTGTTAGCGCCACCTACCGACATCGTTAGAAAGAGATAGGCATATAAATTACCGGATGTGTATTGTTACTTTTACCGATACTCATTTTAGTTATTAGGTAACGGATTTACAGATATCGTTATTAATATCGTTACATTTTTATCGTTACCATAACGATAATTCGTAACGTTATAAAAAAATAACGGTAATCCGGTCCCTGCTTTTCTAGCACCTTTTCATCATGAGACTTTCAAAATTAGTCAAGTATTTAGTGTCCCGAGTGGTAAGACAAGATAATGCAACAGTGGCTCATTCTGCGTAATAATATAAATAAGTAACATTCTGAAAAAATAGTTCAGTTTTGGGTTTAACTAAAAAAAATTAAATTCTTCCGGTTACAAAATATATCTGAGAACGCTACAAACAATGGTGAACGACCTCAAAGAGCAATCAAATTCATTAGAATAAAAAATGCTTGAAAATAAAAATATCATCGCCGTTTTGATACCGAGTACGCACACGAAATTCCTGCAGTTATTTTTTTAACACCTTTTGTGTATTTAAATAATATATTTTGTCGCCGGAAGAATTTCAATTCTTTTTTACTTCAACCCAAAACTGAACTATTTCTTCAGAATGCAACTTATAAGTAGAATGAGCCACTGTTGCATTATCTTGTCTTTCCACTCGGGACACTAATTGACTAATTTCGATAGTCTCATGATGAAATGAAAAGGTGCTAGAAATTGTAGCTGTCGTCACCGAATAATAGCCAGATCTAGTTGCTGAGTTGGCATCACTGCTGCAGATTTGAAGTTGTGTCAAATCAATCGTTCGATAGGCAGTATGGTGTATGGGGTATATGGACGAACTGCCGATTTGAAACAATTGCAAGCGTCAAATCTATCGTTCGATAGGCAGGATGGTGTATGGCTACTATAAGGGGGAGGCCTATTTTCACCAGTTAAGGAGACGTCTTCCGGCTAGTGATGATGATGACCTAAATGAAACGTAAACTTACTGTTGAGTTAAAAATCAATGAATGACACCTATATTCTATTGAGAGGCCTGTTGGTCTAGCGGTTAGTGACCCTGACTGCTATGCCGGAGGTCGTGTGTTCGATTCCCACCCAGGACAAATGTTTGTGTGATGAGCACGATCATTTGTTCTGTGTCTGGGTGTAATTTATCTATAATATTTATTATTATTATTATTTTTTATATATTATAATTAAACAAAAACCAACATTATAACCTCTATTTAGATAGTCCCGCGAAGCGTTACTGCGGCCCTGAAACGCAAAGGCGAATTGAAGGAACAGGTTCAATTTAATCAGCAGAGACTGATAGGCCCTTTCTCTCCAAACAGGATGAAAATATGCTCCTGAAGATTTTCGACCCCAAGAAAAAGGCCGTGAAAACTTTTTGACATGTAGTCTTGCTTACAAAAGTGATGATTACTGACATCTATTATTCATTAACTTGAACTAAATAATATTTTAAAATAGTAAGTACAATATAAGACCATGGTATTAAATTATGTTTAAATGTTAATCTGATTAAGTTATCATTTCACCAGCGATTAAACGACACATTTCGATAAGATATTAAAGAATAATAACATTAATAACACTGCTTCATCATGAAAAACAAACGAAAATGATACTTATTTCAAAATAATAAGGTGATAATTTAAAATAAAGAGATTATAGAATCAAACTTATTAATGATAAAAATTGATTTCCCAACGAAATTCCTTCAGTTGACGCGAAATTTTAATGAAGCATAATTAAAAATGATTCCGAAACTTATTTTATTTAGTGTTTTATTAATATTTGTAACTGCAGAAAAAGTGAGATATGATAACTTTGCTTTATACAAAGTGCATCCAGAGAATGAAGAAGATTTGAAGTTCTTAAATGAGTTGAAGGAGAAGAATGCGAAACTTGACTTCTGGAAACCTCCTACACATGTAGGAGAGAGTGTAAGCGTGGTTTCTCCACCAGAATTGAAAGAAGAATTTGAGCATTCTCTGAAGAGACGCAGTATTCGTTCAGAGTTAATGTTAAAGAATATTCAGGAGTGAGTATTTCATCATCATCATCATCATCAGCCTATAATGTTCCCACTGCTGGGACACAGGCCTCCTCTCTTGTGAGAGGGAGTGGGCCATAATATACCACGCGAGCCCAGTGAGTATTTGTTTAAAAAAAAGGTTGCACTCCAGGAGTGCCGGTAGAAGTGAAAACTTTTTTGTTACTATGTTTTATTTTTAATTTGAATGACGTCTTACTCATTTTCGATCAGGGTCACGTGACCCTGACGGTCACGTGACCCTGACGGTCACGTGACCCTGACGCGAGTTTTAAATTTTTTACCCATTACAGAAAAAGTGTACAACGCCGCTAAAGAAGTTTTCACTTCAAAAAAAATGAAACCATAAAGGTGAGCCTCGCTTGATGGAATGCGATCACCGTAGTCTATACACATTGGTTTGTTGAATTTGTTGCGTCAGAAGTTTGTAAACTTCTATCAATAATGTGAAAGGGAGTTTTTCGGTTGGTTACGCCTTCACGCCAAAACTGACTGCTTGAACTGATTTTGGTGATCATCTTCATCATCAGCCTATAATGTACCCACTTGCTGGGACACAGGCCTCCTCTCTGCGAGAGGGAGTGGGCCATAATCCACCACGCGGGCCCAGCGCGTGTTGGTAGATCACATGTCTTCGAATTTTTGGTTCTAGGACATGCCGGTTTCCTCACGATGTTTTCCTTTACCGTTTTGAGAGCAGTGGTGATGAAATAAATTACCCAAAGTAATGCGCCTGGCTGGATTCGAACCCATGACCTACAACTCGTAAGTCGGGGCCGATACCATTATGCCACCACTGCTCTCTGATGATTTTGGTGTTATTGGAACCTTATTAGATACCTATTGTTACACACTATTTTTCCTTACAACTAGAATTCGGAGAATTGAGCTGGAGAGGGTAGACGAAGGCCAAATCTTCATGATATCTTCATAGTTTAAATCTATGAAAAGTAATCTTGTAAGGAATCTAATTCCCTGCCAAATAATTTCCTGATAGCTACAATCTTGGTATCTTTAAGTCTAGAAGACTGAATAAGTTATCTTTAAGCAAATGTGCGTTATCATCGACCACATCATCTCTTACCATCAGACTTTTATATTGGAAATTGTTATTTAGACTTCCTCTGACTTACTTAGTTTGATTCCTTCTGTTTGTGATTCATCTAATCTCATGAAAGTTCTCGTCAATTCAATCTCTAAACATTAAACTCAATTTTCTGTTTTCATTATACCAACAAAGTTTTTAATTGTATTAATTTATCTTAAAATATTCTTTGAGCTGTGGTGGCCAGTGGTATCGGCCCCGACTTTCGAGTTCACACCCAAATAGGCGCATTACTCTGTGTAAAAACTGGTGAAGGAAAACATTGTAAAAAAAATGTCCTAGAACCAAGATTTTAAATACATGTGACAATAACCAACCTGCACTGGGCCGGTGTGGGATGCCTTTGCTTCTTAAAGAGAGGAGGCCTGTTTCTCAGCAATAGAACAGTGTGGGCTGATCTTGAAAAGATTCTTATCGGTAAAGTGCTCTTTAGAAAGGCCAAGTCTGTCGTACCTACTCGCAATCGGCGTGCTTGTATGACCAGATGTATGTATGTCACAGTCAAAACTCTTAACCAGTCAAAACTACTATTGACTAAGAAAATCTGTCAAAACTACTTTTGACTGAACAGGTAGGTCAAAAGTGGTTTTGACTGAAAATTATTGGTTATTAATACTTTTGACTGACGCTCTTCGTCAAAAGTAGTTTTAACTGCAATAAAGCATCAGTCAAAAGCACTATTAACTCGTTAGATGTGAATAAAAAAGATATTTATTAAGAGGAAATGAAAGTTTTATCGAATATCTATTAAGTAATTGATAGATTGCACTTTTAAGAGCGAGCGAAGCGAGCTTGGGACTTGCTGGCACCCCGACTCGGAAAATTTAGGTTAGAAGAGGATGGCGGGGTCTTTCAGACCTCGCCATCCTCTTCGTGGTTATTTAATTTTAAACCCAGAAGTAGGAGCCCCGCGAAGCGGGTCTCCGTCGATCTGCTTCTTGACTATTATATCTAGTAATTGTCAAATAGAAATACTTTTGACCAGCTCCATTGGGCAATTAAAGTAGTTTTGACTGTTATTTTAGTCAAAAGTATTATTGAATAAAGCATACGGTCAAAAGTAGTTTTGACTGATTTTGCTAGATGATAGTAGTTTTGACTGGTTAAGAGTTTTGACTGTAACATGTATATGGATAAGGCGAAAGGAGTATGTCAGCATCGTAGCAGGTGGTGCTCTGTAGTTTTTGCCTACCACCATGGGAACAAGACGCAAGTTTTTGGATGAAAAGATTCCTCCATTATTTTTTTCGTTAATCCAATTTATATTTTTCAGAGCATTTGACGCCCAACTGTATAGCAGAAAAAGACGTGATACCCGTAACCAACTGTATTGGACCAACTATCAGTCTATTGATGATATCTATGGATGGTTTGATTACTTGGGTAGAAACCATAGTGATGTAGTCCAAGTTATCACCGTGGGACAGACTCATGAAGGTAAATAGTTCTAACCTACTTAATAATTTCATAGTTTGTGGGGATGGATGTATGTATGTTTGTTACTCTTTAAAACAGAAATTGCACAACAGATTTGGATATTTGGCACACATGCAGTTTATACCATGGATAAAAATTTTTTTTCGACCTAAATGGCGATTGGGGAGGCCTGTGTCAAGCAATGGACTGCTTTAAGCAGATTTCTGATGATATTTTTTAATGGCACGACTACCGAACTTTAAGGAAACGCCGCAAGCTTAAGCTTGTTATACCTATTACAAATGAGCAAGTTTCTGGGGATGGATATATGTTTGTTACTCTTTCACGGGTAAACGGCAATACAGCTGAACAAATCTTTATCCGAACACTCAACATTATGCTTCGTAAAATTACGTTCTCGTGGTATTTTTTTGTGGTATTGGTTTGAAGAAGCTGGTCAAGAAACAATACGAAAAAAAACCTAGAACATTGTAGCCATGAATTACGACGCAAAAATAAGATGACTTGACCGGTTTTACACCAATTGAACCTATTATAATAACTGTATTTTTAGAATAGCTAAAATCGTTATTCTTTTTCAGGTAGAAACATCACAGGAATCAGAATAAGCCATGGGAATAGTAACCGAGCATTCGTTCTGCAAGCTGGTGAGATAGGATGTGACTGGCTTTCTCCAACTGTCCTGACATACATCGCGAACGAGCTGATCTTCAACAATAACACTGAAGTCAGAGCCGCTGCCACTGACTTTGCCTGGTACATCTTCCCGCTGACGAATCCAGATGGTTTCCAATATTCTCAAGTGGTTAGTAATCGGAATCTCCCGTCCAAGGTGAAGCCTGAAGGGCTATCAGACTTGTAATGACTAAAATCCACGGTGTTCTTTCAATAGCCCTTTACGTTCCAAGCTGAACAGCTCTTTGAGCGCGCGTGGAACTCGACTCACCATCGATGGACATGCGTCATTTCCGACGGCGAGACACCCATTACTCGCTGTTCGCATGCCTACGCCGGAAATCACCTCGCGACGTCTTTTATTGTCAGTAGAGGCTTAAAAGCACGGTTCTCGCAGTGATCAAGCCATCAACTTTTGCACTGGATATGGCGGTTTCTTTTCCTGGATGGTACCATCAAATACGTTATTACTTCATATTTTATTCACATTTATGTTCTTCTAAATGTTCCAGGACAGGACCTGGACCAAGAACCGGCAACCTACCGTGACTACTCCTGGTGGTACCACCATTGGTGCTGATCTGACTAAGAACTGGAACTCGCAGTGGGGAAGTAAGTCTTTCTCTTATCCTCTTCA
Source organism: Agrotis clavis (assembly GCA_954870645.1). NCBI lineage: Eukaryota > Metazoa > Arthropoda > Insecta > Lepidoptera > Noctuidae > Agrotis > Agrotis clavis. The sequence continues at coordinate 4,346,570 of OX940937.1, forward strand.
CCACCATCTGACCATCTGGTTGATCTAGGAGTTGCAAGTGCGATTACTGTTCTTGAAGAACTGGGTTTGACTCTCAGGTCAAGCATCAACGAAATGTGGGTATCTATAAATGGGCTGTATACATTACCATCATCTTCAATCCTTCATCAACCGCTGTTTGGTATGGGTCTTTTCTCGTTTAATAAAGTAGGTCAACATAATTGACAAAACAATAAATTTTTAATTTAATGTCACTACGTTGAGTGAGAATGCAACAGTGATAAAAAAATTGTATCCAAATCATTATCTATAGGTAAATTAATAAAATATAAGATTGTAAATGCGAATTTGAGTACGCGGTATTTGAGTTTTTTTTTCTCTTTTTTTCAGAAAGCGGCGGTAGTCACACTCAGACTGATGAGAAATATATTGGTCTCGGTCCGTTCTCAGAAAGAGAGACCAGATTTATATCAAACTACTTTGACACCATTGTCATCAACCACACTTTAGCTGGATTCCTGTCATTCCGGTCTTATGGACAACTTCTACTCATTCCGTTTGCGTACTCTGAAGGTCCGCTATTCAATTATAATGAGATGGTAAGTTTTGTTTTAGCGGTTACAGCTTCACACTTTTTAGGAGTTATTGAATCGTGAAAGTGGTTGTGGGATACCACAACCCCCGCAGGATTAAATAGGTAAACCCTTAAAACATTCCAGGTCTTCAAAGATCTTCAGGTCTTCAAACATTCCATACCCTTTTCAGATTGTCTTCTGAAAAGGGCACCGAGGATCTGGAATATAAAGGGCAATCAAAGTAACAGGGTAGATTTTTAGTTCAATAAATTATACAATATATTTTTGCCCAAGTAGCTAATTGTCGTTCGGCGTGCCGGTCTAAGATCCCGCGGCCTGTGTTCAGAAGTTGTCATCTTTCAGCTGATTATGACGATGATGAGATATATTTTGTTCAAATGGTCGAACCATCTATTATTTTTAGTGAAACTTAGGAACTTGATTTGATTATGATGTGTATTTAAAAGAAAATTCTACAAAAAAATGTGTTTTTCAGGTCACTATCGGAAGAAGAGCCATGGGATCTTTAGCTGTCCGTTATGACACTTACTACAGAGTTGGTACTTCTAAAAACATATACGGTAAGAACATCAATAATCAATCAATAATTTTTAAATAAATAAAATGTCCAATATTTTTTTACATACATGTTTAAATATTTTTACAAAAAACAAGAGACAAAAATACATTAACAAATCGCTGCTTAAATTCAAAACGGCCACAATTCGAAATTTTTTGAAATCGATTTTATAGCAAAAATCGTATCAATTCAGCCTATATTATTATATTCCAAAAAGACACCCAGTATTTTCGCATTAGAAATGAGCAAATCGCACAACCGCCCTTTTTCGATTTTGTCACTTTGGTGGTTAACTTCAGATCAAAGCCGCCATATTCCGGGTTGCGACCCTACAGTCAGCGGGAGCGCACGTTTGTTATGTGAAAAAGGGCCACATTTCAAAATACAACCGTATTGTTTTAAAATTGTTTGTAAGTATATCATAATCTTGTAAGGAAAAGTGCCGTATTTTGTAATATGGCCGTTTTGAGTTTAAATAAAATGTGTTTTAATATTATTCTTTTAAGGAAAAGTGCCTTATTTTGGAATGCTTCTGTTTTGCATATGAAATTATGGTAATTGTGCCAGTATTTATTTAAACAAATCTACAAATAATATTTAAATTTAAAACTAAACACAATAATTACAACCTAAACCAGGCCTAGTCTCACTCCCGGTATAAAAACATAATTATTATTATCTAAGCGCGATGGATCCACCCGAGAAGGCGATCGAGAAAGGATGTATGCCGTGCTATATTCTGTCCCAGTGAGTGATGCACGTACTCATAGTCTTCATAATATTATTATTCTAGTTAGTTTCTTTGTTAATACGAACACTATTAACTCTTTGTTTGTATTAATGAAATTATTTTTTTAGTATTACGTGAGCAACTTGTTTGTTGAGATATTTTAATGATTTTGGCACGTGATTGGTCTAGGTCTACTCGTAAAACCTTTGTATCCTTTTGAATCATGTAATCGATCTGCGCATTTAGGAAATAATCAAGAATTAGTTGTGTTAGTGAGAATATTAAACAACGAACTTTTGAATTATTACAATATGTGAAAATATCATTATTGTAAGTTATTAGACGTCTTCCGATTCGTGATGGTCGCCACTGGAGATCTTTTCTTCGGTATAGGCTATCAGTTCTATGAGCACTGTAGCTTACCCATAATACCCTGCATTGATACTTCAACTTTCAAATTTTACGAGCTATTTCGATGACTCTGATTCTTTGCCCAATATCCTTGTTCCGAATTTTATTCTGTAAAGAAACTCCGAGCCTAGCTCTTTCCACTGCTTGTTAAGTCACTCTTAGTCTCTCTAAAAGGCGAGCAGCCAACTACCACTTTCCAGAGCCGTATGTCTTCAGTGGCAACACACGCCTTTTTAAACACCCTTGTCTTGAGACACTGTGAGATACTCGACGAGAAGTTATCACATAGCTTCCCAAACACTGCCCATCAGAGTCGGGTTCTTAGGGCGACCTCTTTGTCGAAGTTGGACCTACCTAACTGAACAATCTGTCCAAGGTTAGTATAATGGCCTACATTTGCAAGAGTATCCATTCCCAACAGCAATCGGTAAGGGTGCCATATGGACATTTGACATGAATTTTGTCTTGTCCATGTTCTTTTTAAAGCCCACCTGTTGGGAAACGTTCGTGAGCAGTTTCGGAGAAACAATGTCTCCCTGTCTCACCCCTTTCTGCAATTGGATTGGTTTCGTGCTCTCTTCCTGAAGTAGGATGGATATGGTGCCGTTTCTAAATAAACACTCCAACTCTTAGATATACCAATAGTCGAAATGACATCGTTGGACTGCATCTGCCCAGGTTTCTATTTAATCAAAGGTTTTCCTATATTCCACAAACGTTAAACTCCGATTATACTCCTCTGTCTTCTTTATAATCCGGTGGAGGGTGTGTATTTGGTGTATGAACTATGATACTAAAACCTTTTAGTAAACCGGCTTGTTAGGGGGGTGTAAGTCACCAAACCTGCGTTCGAGACGGTTAGTATTGACTCTCGAGAACAGCTTGTTGTATGCATGGGACAGAAGGGAGATAAGATTGTTCTATAATTCTTCAACAATGAGTCACCCTTTTTAGGGCTCCGTAGCGAAATTGCAAAATACGGAAACCTTATAGATTCGTCCGTAAGTCCCAGCCACTTTTTTACGAAAGTCTAAGAGCTATCCTGTTGAAACTTGGTAAGTAGAAGTATAATGTGAACCGCATTAAGATTTTCATACAAAAATAAAAATAAAACTAATTTTGGGGGTTCCCCCCATACTTATAAATGAAACTCAATTTTTTTTTTTCACCAAACCCATACGTGTGGGGTGTCTATAGATAGGTCTTTAAAAATGATATTGAGGTTACTCACATCATTTTTGTCTAAACTGAACAGTTTGCGCGAGAAACACTTCCAAAGTGGCAATATCGCTACCCCCACCGAATAATATCGTAATCGATAAATTCAAATTTTACAGGAAAAATAAAACAGTGTTTTTTTATGATTATTGTAAAAATTATCCAACCTAAGAGAATGATTTATATATCAAATGAAAGTTAATTTTTTATAGAATCATTCTAAATAAACATATTAAGTTTTTATTTTATTAGGACCGAGTTATTAAAGAAAATATATTTTACTGGATACGTTAAGAAAACATTATTTCGCAACAAAACATAACGATATTATTCGCGTAAAATCAAAAAGACAGCGTGCACAATAATAGTATACTACAATGTTATTCGTTAAACAATGACATCCAAACATAAACGGTAATTGACTGTTACTGGGATTTTCGCCTATAAAATATACATTATAATTTTTGTTATTGTTTGAATACTATTTTATTCTTAAATTGCCTGTTCAGTAATACCCATTATTAGAAATATAACTTTCAATAAAACTATGGGTTTCTGATAAAATAACACTCATCATCATCATCGTCAGCCGGAAGACGTCCACTGTTGAACATAGGCCTCCCCTTAGACCACCCCGCCAAACGACAATTCGCTACTTGCATCCATCGGTTGCCCGCAACCCTCACGATATCGTCGGTCCACCTTGTGGGAGGCCTACGCTGCGTCTTCCGGTCCGTGGTCGCCACTCGAGAACTTTTTTTCCCCATCAGTCGTCAGTTCAACGAGCGATGTGGCCTGCCCATTGTGTCACTTCAACTTGTAAATTGTATTAGCTACGTGGGTGACTCTGGTTCTTCGCCGAATATCCATGTTCCGGATTTTTATCCCGCAAAGAAACTCCGAGTGTCTAAAAGGCCAGCAGTGAAAGACCACGTTTCGGAGCCCTACGTAATCACTGGCAACACACGCTGGTTAAACACCCTTGTCTTGAGACAGTGTGGGATTCTGACGAGAAGATATCACGTAGCTTCCCAAACGCTGCCCATCCGAGTTGGATTCTTTGGGTGACCTCATTACAGTATAACTGTGTGTATAACTGAACAATCTGTCCAAGGTAAGTATAATGGTCTACAACTTCGAGAGCATCATTCCCAACAACAACCGATACGGGTGCCACATGGACGTTCGAAATGATTTTCGTCTTGCCCATGTTCATTTTAAGGCCGAACCGTTGGAAAACGATACTGAGGTCGCTGAGCATAGCATCGAGGTGCCCCAACGATTCTGCCATGATGACTGTAATCATCGGTAAAACGAAGGTGACTGTTATATTCGCCATTGATGTTGATGCCGAGTCAGTTCCTTTCCAAGAGCTTGAAAACGACCTACAGCGCGGTCGTGAACAGTTTCGGAGAAGTAACGTCTCCCTGTCTCACGATTTACTGCAATTGCTCAATTCTTGAAGTCGGATGGACATGGTGGCGTTTCTATACAAACACTTCAACACTTCGATATACCTATAGTCGATATGTCGTCGTTGGAGGAACTGCAATACTGCCCAGGTTTCAAATGAATCGAAGACTTTTTCATAGTCCACAAACGCTAAACATTATGGCCGATTATACTCCTCTGTCTTCTCTATTAATCTGGCGGAGCGTGTGTATGTGGTCTATAGTACTAAAATCTTTTCGGAAACCGGCTTGTTCGGGAGGCTGGAAGTCATCAAACTTGCGTTCGAGACGGTTCATAATGACTTTTGAGAACAGCTTGTATACATGGCTCAGAAGTGAGATTGGCCTGTAGTTCTTCAACAAGGCGTTGTCACCCTTTTTGAAAACAACCTGTGTAGTACCTTCAAATATGACGGAATTAAACAACTTCTAGAGGACTAAAAGTACCGGTTTTCCACCCGCTCTCAGAAGTTCAGTTGTGATTCCGTCCTCACCCGGCGGCGCCTTGTTATTCTAGAGCTGATTAAGAGCCATTCTAATCTCATACAGGCTGATGTCCGGGATAGCCTCAGTGCAGTGTCGAGTCAGTTTAGCTTTTGCGTCTCGAGCTGTACCGACACTGGGTGTTGATGTGTATAAATGTCCGTAAAACCTCTCAAGCTCTCTCAGAATCTCCGGTTTCGTCGAAATGATGCTGCCGTCATTAATCTTCAGCTTCGTCATTAAAATTTGGCTTTGCCCAATAGACGAATTCTTTGCGAAGACTTTTGAGCCCTGGTTCCGCTCGATTGCCTCTTTGATCCGTGCCGCACTAAAGGCACGCAGGCCACGTCGCATTGATTTAGAGATTCGTCTATTGAATTTGCCATATTCCGACATATCAGCTGAAGATTGCAGCCTCATCTCGGTCCGGTCTTGCATCAACTTGATGGTTCCGTTCGAGAGCTTTTGAGGTTTATTGCGGCGCGGGGTCTTAAAGAACTTGGACCCCACAACTTGGAAAGTTTCCACCAACCCATTGTTAATATCGTCCACAGTTTCGCATTCGGTTAGGCACTGGAAGCGATTGTGCAGTTCGAGTTGAAAGTCTTCGGGTTTCTGGATGTGGGCAGGACCAGGTCGGAGCGTGGACTTCACCAGACGAGACCTTTCAAGTTTCACATTAATATTCAATGTGCATCTGACCATTCGGTGATCGCTAGGGGTTTTTACCTTGGGAATCACAGAGACATCACTGAATATTCGCTTCTTGGTTTTCATGATGAAGTCGATCTCATTTCTGATAGTACCATCGGGCTCATCCACATCTACCTTCTGGATGGCCGCTTCTGGAAGTAGGAGTTCATTAAATGAAGTTCTTCCTTTTCCATGAAGTCGACCAGTCGCTGGCCCCTATGGTTTCGCTACCCATACCCAAATGGCCCCACTCTCAACTCATCGTCATTCCGTGCGCCCTTCACGTTGAAGTCCCCATAACAACGGTGAAGTGTGTTTCGGAGGTATGTATGGCCTCGGATATCTCCTGATACAATGCCCTTACTTCATCATCAAAATGTGTCGAGGTCGGCGCATATACCTGTATGACCTTTAACGAATACCGGTTGATTATTGTAAGTATAAGGTGTTTGTTACCCTACTAGACAAACTGTCGACTTTCATAACGTTGTTGATGAGGGACCTGCGGACGAGAAATCCAACACCAACCTGGGATTAACGGTCTCCTTCCCGGTAGAAGAGCATGTTGCCGGAATCTAGAACTATCGTATCCTGACCCTCTCTTCGGATTTCATTGCATTTTGCTCAATTCTTCCTCCAGCTCGATAATCTTCTCATCGGTCGTCAGTGTGCGGATTTTGTGTCTAGGGCCAATGTCCGTTGGGGGGTGGTATGCCACAAACTCGATATTATTCTATCTCTTTGTTTATCATTAGGAAAAAAGAAAGCGATGCGTAAAGCATTATAGATAATACAGCAATCGTAGATTGAGTGTAGATATCACCTCGGTAAACTATTGCAAAAGTAATTGCTATTTTTTAAAAAATACATTATTAAATAGTAACCAGCATTACCGTACCTTTGAAATAAAATCTCGACAGGAATAGTATTGTTAAAAAATATTACTATAGAACGAGTTTGCTGTTCATACTCGAATAATATCGTTATCGTAACATATTGAAATTCTTATTAGCAGTGCTATCCGTAATCACCAGAAGCGATGTTATTCACGTAAATAAGTACAATAAATCTGTAACGGAATATTAGGGCTATGGTTATTAAAAAAATACTAATTTGTAAAGTACTCGTAGGAAAAATGTGAAAAAAATTGACAAGGTGTAAGAGAGTACCTACATGACGAATATGCAATAAAACGCAAAGTATCGTTATATCACATTACGATATTATTCGGTGGGGGTAGCGATATGGCTGCTTTCAATATAAAATTCATAAACATTAAATATAGCTTTTTTATAATCAAAAGGGACTTATGTGATTTTTTTATTGACTGGGTAATCTTACAGAAAATATCAAAATACAACCAAATAGAGGCTTGAAATATACATCCGATGATATATAACACATAGATATACAACTTTGATGAATAAAAATAATAAAGAAAAACCGAAATAAAAACTTTGACGGGCTGCTGTAAAAAAGTGACTTTTCGATTTGTGGCCGTTTTGAATTTAAGCAGCGAAATATAAATAATAGTGGCCCACCGGTATCGGGTCCACTACAGTCAGGTCAGGGCTCCAGAGAAAAGGATTCGACTAAGTTACATTTTCTATAGAGAAAGATGCGCGCTGTATTCTCAATTAAGTTTCTGATGCGCTTTATTCCGGTCAATATTCATCGTTATCGAAAAAAAAAGGAAATTATACGCGTTTGTTATTTGTTGACACTCTGACAGACTAAATAGATTTGCAATCTAAGAATTATATGGCGTCTGATCAGGAACCGTGCCCGGATCGACGGCACGTCGTTTTCAAAACGCGCCTCTTTCAGTTATCAGTAATCTGACGGAGCTACCATAGAGAACTAAATGCTTGCCGAGGTCACGTGACTGTCTAATCAAGTAACCGTGGCCCTGACACGTAAAGACAAATTGAAGCAACATGGTGGATTTTAGTCAGTACGAGTCTGACAGTCCCTTCTGCATCTCCTAGGCGGATTCGTTTGATGATTTTAAAAATTAAAAAAACTTTTTTTAAAAAAAGGGAACCGACTTCAAAACTAAACACAAAAAAAGTATAAAATAACTTTTCTTTCGGAAGTCGGTGGCGTTGTTTTTTTTTTATTTCATTGACATGGCCACCGACTTCCGAAAGAAAAGTTATTTTATACTTTTTTTGTGTTTAGTTTTGAAGTCGGTTCCCTTTTTTTAAAAAAAGTTTTTTATTTTTCCCTTTTTAGTTGAACAACAAAAATCTTCATAAGCGTCTTTGAAAATCTACAATCCTATTAAGCAAACGGATCTATGTGAGCAACTTCACGAGATATTGTTACACATTATTGTTATATACTAAAACCTTCCCCAGAATGTAACAAATAATTTTCTGAAAACTGTATCAAAATCGGTTCTGCCAAACGCGAGATAATTGCGGACAAACATGCAATCGTCCCTTAAAATCTACGATCCAAGTAAGCAAATCGGATCCACGCGGGCAACGTCATAGGATATCTATTAGTGTTATATACTAAAACCTTCTCCAAAATGTAATGAACACTTTCCTGAAAACTGCATCAAAATCCGTTCAGCCAAACGCGAGATAATTGCGGACAAACATGCAATCGTCCCTTAAAATCTACGATCCAAGTAAGCAAATCGGATCCACGCGGGCAACGTCACGGGATATCTATTGGTGTTATATACTAAAACCTTCTCCAGAATGTAATGAACACTTTCCTGGAAACTGCATCAAAATCCGTACAGCCGAACGCGAGATAATCGCGGACAAACATACATACATACATACATACATACATACATACATACATACATACAGGTCGAACTGAGAACCTACTTTTTTTTTTGAAGTCGGTTAAAAATAGGGGATTTACCAATACTGTTTTTTTTTTCAGACGGTGCAACCGGCTCCGTAACAGACTGGGCTAAATACCGGTACAACCCTCCAGTTGCTGCCACCTACCTTCTCAGGGATACAGGAGAACATGGCTTCGCTTTACCTATTAATCAGATAACCCCCACAGCTGAGGAGACATTTGATTCTCTCATAGCTATCATCAGGGAAGCGAGATTTATTAATGTATTGTAAATTAATTACTTTTGTAAATTGAAACTATTTAATTTGTAAATATTGATGTAAAACTTTTTTGTGGAAAAAAAACGCTCCGTTGGCAAGAGCTTCTGGTGAGGAACGTTCGAATTTCAAATTCAAATCCTCTTCGCAGTTAAAATTTTCTTTTCACAAAAAAGCTTCAATTTATTCTGTTTTGTTTAATATTAGTATTTTTTCTAATAAACTAATAAATAAACAAACACAATTTCGGAGAAATTTGTTCATGTCAGTTGTAAAAGTAAAGTATGGAATTGTCGAACTTCATCGCTGTAGTGTCTGAAATGGCAACTGTACCTTCATGATACTACCGCTGAAATTGCGTTGAGCACACTTTTATTACCCAGTAATTGGGTCGTAATCGCTCCATGTAGAATACTGATATTCAGCTACATCCGGTTCCGCGCCCCGCCCCGCGCCCGACCCGCAAACGCTTTCAGTGTGATGTCTTTCATATCATCATCATCATCATCAGCCTATAATGTTCCCACTGCTGGGACACAGGCCTCCTCTCTGTGAGAGGGAGTGGGCCATAATCCACCACGCGGGCCCAGTGCGGGTTGGTAGATGTCACATGTCTTCGAATTTTTGGTTCTAGGACATGCCGGTTTCCTCACGATGTTTTCCTTCACCGTTTTGAGAGCAGTGGTGATGAAATAAATTACACAAAGTAATGCGCCTGGCGGGGTTCGAACCCACGACCTACAACTCCTAAGTCGGGACCGATACCATTGGGCCACCACTGCTCTCATATAAATACAAAGAACTAGACCCGCCGTACTCCCGCCCCGAAACGCGCCCGACCCGCGCCCGCTCTCTGTGTGAATTGCGCTTAAGGGACCATTCAATGCAAACTTTATCTGGTCTGTCCAGTGCATTGGTGATTTGGATCGAACTCTCGTACCATTAACTTTGGTCTGCACCACATGACGTACCATAGACGCCCAGATTGTTAATTACTATAGAAAAATAATGTTGATGTGTCTGTACTAATTATCTAAGATTTCCAAATATTTATGGTTTCACAAAACTGTGTATTATCATAATAATTATAAATATTGTTAAAAACTACGATAATATGATGATAACCAATCGATGACCGCAATAAAACACGACTGAAACTATCTTGCCATAAAGATTATGAATAGTTTGAAATGGTTATTAAATTCCATTGAGTTTATGAGCCATAAATATGTATTTGTATTTATGAATTAGAATTAGTCCATTAATATTATTTTAGGTACATGTTTTTAGGTTTTTTAATGTGGTAAAATAATCAAAATGAGTCCTCCCACCTCCTCCTTCGCTAGTATGACTGCTTCTCAGAAGGAGGCGACCGCTACCCATTCCGTCTCGCCCCGAAGCATGGCCTCGAACAATGCCGGGCGCGAGAGTTCTCCGCCTATCGCCGTCGTGAGGACACGGCGGTGCTCTGCCCAATCGGGGCAGTCCTGCACCGTACCTATGCTCCATCGTATCTTCCAGGCGATCCATGTTTTTAGGCTTAACGCGCATTTTTCAAAAGGTGCAATTTTATTTTTTTAAATGACAAGTAACACTATCCCCAGTGTAAAATACCAAAGATAAATAAAAGTTTGTTCTGCAGCTGCCATTTTGATAAAAAAAAACGATCTGTAGCTATAGCTGGCAAACTATTGGTCGCACTGAAAAGCGTTTTATGGTGCAAATTAATTTCTCCAATTTGATGGCCGGAAAAGGCTAGACGCAAAAGTGATTAGGATAAGCTTTTGACTAGCAATGAGAAAGAACTGGATATTATCAAAAAATCTCCCTATTGATTGATAACTAGTAATTTTTGTCACAAGTTTTTAATCATTTTAATCACTGACAAACAAAATAAATTTAATGAACATTCTAACATAATAGGCAACAGCACACACGTCCTATCGATTTATCTATATCTACGCGGTACTCATAAAAAGTTAATACCATCCACAAATTAATCAATAGATACACGACGTTTAACATTTCATTTATTATTTAATTTATTAGAACATCGCCGTTTGAATCTGTTACACATCAAAAATGTTTTTAAAATTTATACCTATTTTACAAATTTTAATTTTTTGTACGTCAAACGATGCATTTAGATTCGATAATTATACTTTATATAAAGTGCTGCCAAAAAGAATAGAACAAATAAAATTACTTGCTGATTTACATAATTCTGAAACGGATTACGATTTTTGGGATGATCCAGTTCCAACTGCTGATTATATTAATGTTGTGTCTAAACCTGAATTGAAGAACGATTTGGAGAGTTTTTTGGGGTCCTATGGAATTGATTTTGTTGTTACCGTGCCGAATATTCAGGAGTAAGTATTTTTCTTTTTTTTGTAATCTGTGCTAAGGTTTAGTCAGTAGTATTAAAAAAAATAGTAAAGGACATAATTGAATGCTCGCAAATTCAATCTTCAAAAATCCTTAAAGATCTACCTTAATTATTAATGTAATTGGTAGTACTTGCAACTGGTAAACGTGAAGTCAAGGATTCAACTCCCAGATCGGGGGCAGTGTTATTGGGTTTTTCATCACCATTTTCTTAGCTAAAGCCAAGGGTTATGGATTTCTGCCCAGTTCATGACTCACTGAAACGAGTGTGTGACTCACTGAAATACTGGAAGGTACGCATTTGTTAGGCGGTCTGAAAATTCCACAATCCTTCAGGGATTACTGGTGGGTTTTCTGTGGTGTCAGTTTCTTTGGATTTGCACCTGTATTGCGGGTGCGTTTATACAAATCAACATCCGGCTCTACTACTTGTAGATCATACAAATATTCCGTGTGGGAATCGAACCAGCGTCATTCGCTGCTGACATTGCTTCAACTGTGGTCTCAGTATTCATGAAGCTTCTGCTTTCTTGCCGAGAACTTTAATCCAGACTCGTTCAGCCATCAATCATTCATCCAAACTTTCGCTTTTATTATGTAATACAAAGATAATTTTATAATATTACCAAAATTATAGCTCTAATTACAATAGCGAAGGCCAGACACTTTATCTTTGTTGTGGACTTTATCTTCTTATAATACGTTTAGCTAATACTTTTATTGTACACACAGCAGATTCCCTGCTAGATTTTGTATTAGCAATAGTGAATATTTATTTTTTCATTCATTAACAAATTTATTACAAGTAACACAAAATTAAAATAATACACATAATACCCAAACACTAGTTTTTAGGGTTCCGTAGTCAACAAGGAACCCTTATAGTTTCGCTATGTCCGTCCGTCCGTCCGTCCGTCCGTCCGTCCGTCCGTCTGTCCGCAGTTTAGCTCAGAGACGCACAGTACTAGAGAGCTGTAATTTGGTGTAAATATACGGATTTGTTGTGCCGAAAAAGTGGTAAAATAAAATCTCGAAAAAAATTTTTTTTTAGGGTACCTCCTGTACACGTAAAGTGGGGATGTTTTTTTTCTTTCTCGCGTACCCCTTAGTGTGGGGTATCAATAAATAGGTCTTTAAAAAATAATGTGAGTTTCCATTAACAATTTTTTGATAAAAAAATTCGTTTGTGAAATATTAAGCTTTAAAGTGCTAAATTTTGCTCGACTCGAGTGTCCCCCCCCTCTACCAGCTAAACGGTTATGTTTGGGGGTGTGAAAAAATTCACAATAGTAGTATATATAACGAAATTTAAAAGAAAATTATCATAACTGAGTAGGCTTTACAACTTTACGAGTAATAGTCCACCAACTTATAAAATGTACTTGGATATCATATTTTCTTAAACAAAATGTATCGGAGAACATGCTTTTCAACTGCAAATGTAAGTTTGTCAACTTTATTTTACAGCTTTTATAGGTATGTTTTTTGGGGATGGGTAGGTTTTTATCGTCAACTATTTTTAAATAACTTCAAAAAAGGAGGAGGTTCTAAATTCGTCGTAATCTTTTTTTTTATGTATTGTCCCCGATTTCTCAAAGACTCCTGGACCGATTTTGAAAATTCTTCTTTTTAAAATTAAATTCAGCGAATCAGTTTAATTAGTTCGCATAAGTATTTTGTTGGGCAACTACGGAACCCTACACTGTGCGTGGCCCGACATGCACTTGGCCGGTTTTTTATTTACGTTGACCCCCCACGTTGACACACGAAATAACAATTTCTAGGTAATTTGCAAAAGGAAATTAATGCAACTGAGCCATACAAATATTTGTTCCGTGCGATAATCAATCCTGCGACACTTAACGCAGCAGTCAATGTCTTAACCATTGGATTATCTTTTGACGTTTTGGTCCCAACATTATACAGTTACTTACAGGCAAGCGTGCTTCACTATCTACCACATCATCCCTTACCATTAGTCGAGCTCGTAATCAAATGCAAGCCTACTGCAAAAAAATAAAAGAAATTGATACCGAACTCAATAAAATAATTGTAACACAAAGATTTTCACAGGCTAATAGACAATGAAAAGAAGGGAAAATACACCAGAAACAATGTCAAAAGCATGGCATGGGACAGGTATTATAACCTAGAAGACATTTACGACTGGCTTGAAGACCTGGCAGCAGCATTCGATGCAGTATCCATCATAGAAGGAGGAACATCTTACGAAGGTCGAGTCATCAAGGGTATAAAAATATCCCATGGTCCTGACAGAAGAGCAGTTTTTATAGAAAGTGGTATTCATTCGAGAGAATGGATTGCTCCTGCTACTACTAATTACATTATTAATGAGCTGTTGTACAGTGACGATGAGGAGATCAAGTCTGTTACCAGGGATTTTGATTGGTATATCTTCCCGGTTACGAACCCTGATGGTTACGTTTGGACTCACGATGTTAATGGAGTAAGTATTTTTGATTTTGATTATAGTTCGAGTAGTTCAGAGGTACAACTGAGTGTTGTAAATGTAATCTAAATGGGTACGCCGATTTTTGGATTGAAAAAGGCTAGTATCATTTAGGTTATGACCCAGTCTACATCGCCATCTCCTTGAAAAAATACCAAAAAGTCTAACAGCCAGGTATGGGCAAGGGCATTCTGGCAAGAGTAATGGGCACAGGACTGGATAGACCTCTATAATCGCAAAATAAATATTCGGTTTTGGTTCTGCTTAATTTCAAGTCTCCAGTCTTTACCATCACAGCTCCAATCAGTTCTGGACCTCTAAGCCGCTCTCCATACACACACGGTTTTTTTTTACGTGGTATTTCATCAAATGAGTGGGAACTCAGGGCGGGATGGAAGGATTGTCAGACTTGTACTGACTAAAATCCACGATGATCCTTTAATAGCCCTTAACGGTCCATGACCACGGTTTCCTGATGGGATAGTCTCGCGACCATACATTATCATCATCAACAGCCTATAATGTTCCCACTGCTGGGACACAGGCCTCCTTTTTATGAGAGGGGGTGGGCCATAATCCACCAAGCGGGCCCAGTGCGGGTTGGTAGATGTCACATATCTTCAAATTTTTGGTTCTAGGACATTCCGGTTTCCTCACGATGTTTTCCTTCACCGTTTTGAGAGCAATGAAATAAAGCGCCTGGCGGGGTTCGAACCCACGACCTAATAATAATAATAATAATAATAATAATATAGCCTTTTATTCAGATCTTAAATTTTTACAATAAATTTATATCTAGAACTACACATAATCTTAAACTAAATAAACTACTTAAACTAATATCTGTTTTTTGGTTATCATCGCTAGATCTGTTTGCCAGTCGGCAAAGGCCTCCTCCAACCTTTTCCATTCCGTTCTTTCTTGAGCCACTCTGTTCCACATTACTCCTGCCACTTGTCTGATATCGTCATCCCATCTTTTCTGCGGTCTACCTCTCTTCCTTTTGCCTTCTCTGGGGTACCACCGTGTCACTCTTTTGCTCCATTTGTCGTGACCTCGCATCACGTGTCCAGCCCATCTCCACTTAAGTCTTTTGACTTTGACTGTTACATCTGTAGTTTTTGTTCTACTTCTAATAACGCAGTTTTTCAATCTGTCAGACTTTTTAACGTTCAGCATACTCCTTTCCATTGCATATTGGCAAGTTGCCAGTTTGTGCAATATCTTCTGGTTTAGAGTCCATGATTGGCAGCCATATGTAAGAACGGGTAGCACGCAGGTGTTAAACAGTTTACTTTTTATGTTTATATGAAGCGTTTTGTCTTTCATAGCCTCTCTTAAGCTCCAGTATCTCTTCCAGCCATTTGTAATTCTTCTCTCCACTTCGTTTTGCATGGGTTCTTTTTGAGTTATTAGCTGTCCCAGATAGACGTACTCATCAGTATAGTCAATTTCGGTGTTTCCTAAGTCTATAGTATATCTTGTTCCGTTCGTCATCACTCTGGTCTTTTCCGGGTTCAGTGTCAATCCTACTTTTTCGCTTTCTGATGCAAGTTCTTTTATCATTTTATTCAAGTCTTCTGATGTTTTTGCCAATAGCACTACATCATCAGCGAATCTCAGATGCGACATTAATACGCCGTCTATATTTAAGCCAAAATGTTCCCAATTTAGTCTTCTGAAGATTGATTCAAGAACTGCAGAGAATAACTTCGGAGAGAGTGGATCTCCCTGTCTTACACCTTTTTCCACTTTGAAAGAGTTACTTTTCTTTTCCAACTGGATTCTTGCTGTGCTGCGACTGTATATATTTTTTATTAGTCGAATATATTTCTGTTCGATTCCTTGTTCCAGAAGTGCCTCCCATATTTGTTCATGTGTTAGAGAATCGAATGCTTTACTGTAATCAATAAATGCGATGTAGTATGTCATTTGGTATTCATTGTATTTCTCTATAACTTGACGCACTACATGGATGTGGTCGATAACTGAATAGTTTTTTCGAAATCCTGCTTGCTCGATCGGTTGGTGTTCGTCCAGAGATTTTTCAATTCGCTTTAAGATGACCTTAGCAAAAATCTTATATATGTTAGACATGAGACTGATAGGGCGGTAATTGCCGATGTTATATTTGTCCCCTTTCTTGTACAGTAAAATGATGTTAGACTCAGTCCATTGTTGGGGTATCGTTTCAGTGTCTATAATATCATTGAACATATCTGTGAGGATAGGTGTCAGAATCTCCTGGCTGTGTCTTAAAATTTCATTACTTATGCCATCAGGTCCGGGTGCTTTGTCATTCTTTTGGGTGTCAATAGCTTTTTTGACTTCAGCTTGGAGAATGGCAGGAATGTTCGAGGTTTCTAATAGTTCGATTCCACCTTGTGTAGTACTGCTTCTGTAAAGTTTCCTGTAGTATGATGTAGCTATTTCTAATAATTATGTCAGTTCTATGATGTTTCCATTTTCCTCGATCGTCCTTCATTTTAACTATCCAGTCCTTCGTGTGTGTTAGTTCCTTAAACGCTTTTTTGGTTCCACCTGTTTTCACTATGTAATTTTCTAGTATTTCCATTCTTCTTTGTTTTCTGTCTTTTCTCATGCTTTCTTTAATTTCTTTGCTTATGTTGGCTAGTTTCCTTCTTTTATCTTGCGTGTTTCTTGCGCAGAGAAGGTTTTTTCGTTCTTCTAGAAGTTTTACAGTAGTTGTTGATAGCTCTTTTTTTGTATCAATTCTGTTATTTGCAATAAGTTTTGTCTGGGTTTTGATTGTATGCTCTAAGTTGTTGTATTTTTCCTGGATTCCTAGTTCCTTTGTATTCTCCTTAAAGTTTTCTAGTTTGCCTTTCAGGGCAGTTGTTATTTTTTCTATTTGCTGCTTGCTGAGTTTTGCATCAACTGAATATTTCCTTGGTCTTGGCTTCTTTGGTTGCTTTGTTTTTAGTTCCGCTCTTATTAGCCTATGATTGGTGTTAAAATTAAATCTCTTAATGACGCTGAAGTTGGTAAAGTAACTGGTTCTGTTTGTCATAATAAAATCAATTTCATTTTTTGTTCGGTTATCAGGCGAGATCCAGGTCCACATATTTTTTCGGTTTTTCTTGTACTTTGTATTAAGGATTATTAGATTGTTTTGTAATGCAAAATTTGTAATTTTTTCTCCATTCCTGCTTCTGGTCTTGTTACTATCCGTGAATGGTCCTAGTATTGCATTTTCTCCTGGTCGTCTGGCTCCAATTTGCCCATTGAAGTCTCCCATTACTATTAAATTTTTAAGGGCGTGTTTCTGAATTGCTTCATTTAAATCATGGTAGAAGGTATTAATAGTTTCTAAATTTGATTGCTCTGTAGGTGAATAAATTTGTACAATAGACCATGAGTTCTTGTATCCTGGTAGTTTCACATTCATAATAGCTATGCGCTCGGAGATTCCAATAAATTCTTCTACATACTTCGTAATGTGTTCCTTGATAATAAATCCTACTCCATATTGGCCCTGTGTCTCCCCTATCTGGTACAGTAAGTAGCCAGAATTAGAAGTAATACTTTCACCCATTCTTCTCACTTCGCTCATGCCCAGGATGTCCCATTTGATTTGTTTTAATGCGTACGTTAGTTCCGTTAGATTTTCTTCGTTTCTCAGGGTAAGTACATTTAGGGATGCGATATATATTACTGATTTTTGGTGGTTATTATTTTTTAATCTTGGAGGGTTGTGGTCGCTTTCCCCCACGAGGACCAGTCGGCTTGGGGGAGCTTGGTGTTTTCTCGTTTCCTTTGTGGCGGTTTCCTTGGTTGGTTTGGCTTTCCGTTTTCCGTTCCTTAGTTGCTATTGGTTTTTGTTGGTATTGGGCATACTAGAAAAGGAGCTGGATCTAGATCGCATTATGTCAAAAGCATTTGCTCTGTCTGACTTGATCGTGTTTAAGGTTTGTTGCTTTTTTGGCTGGTTTTCATAGGAAGAAGGTGAAACTGATGTTTCTCTTTTCCTTTTTTCTTGATTATTGTTGTTCTCTTTGACTATTAGTTTATCATATTTCAAGTACGCTGTATTTCCCTTTTTTCTCTCTTCTTTTAACTTTTCTTGCAGCTCTTTCCTTTTTTCCAATACTTCCTTCGAGTAATCCTCAGTAATGTAAATTGCTTTGAGTTTCTTTTTATTTCTCATTATTTCGTTCTTTTTCCAATTACTTATAAACGAACACAATACCGGTCTAGGTTTGCTGCTATCCACCTTTCTTTCCCCTAGGCGATGAATTTTATTGATTTCGTGCTCTTCTATGTTAGTATTCATATCTTGAATAAAAATCTCTTTTAGCTTTTGTATTAGTGCATAAGAGGATTTTTCTTTTTCTTCTAAGCCAAATATAATAATATTGTTACTCCTTTCGACTCTCTTGACATACTCTAACTCTTTTTCTAATTTTTCAACTTTTATTTTCAGGTTTTTATTTTCTTCTACAATAGGGATTAGTTTTTCATCCATCTTGTCCATAATACTTTTTGTTATAGAATCCTTCAATTCATCATTTTGATTTTGCATCTCGATCTTCATTTTGTCGAATAATAATTGAAATTGATCTTCCATTGTGTGTTCAGGTCTTGCGTATGCGTGTAACAAAACGCGATGGTAGAAAATAGTAGAATTTTTTTTTTTCTCAGTTGGCAACACTGAATAAAATGTCAGGCTCGCTGACGTTTGATTTGACGTACAAGTGTCACTTTGTGAATGAATTGGAATGTTTTAGTTGCCTAACCTCAAATTGTTGAATACGTTGATCTTGAAAGTACTCGATGGATTCCAGTAATTGTGCCTCACTCGTTGGATATAATCACTTCTTGATGGCTCTTCTAGTGTTGGACACGGGAACTATCAGTCGGAGATTGTGTTTACTATTTTATTTCACATAAATTATGTCGGAGGTTATCACTGTGATGTTGACAGTTCTAGTGCCGGAAACGGAAAACCACTGCTCTCAGTCGGGACCGATACCACTGGGCCACAACTGCTCTCCATACATTATACACGATACTTACTCAAAATAAATGTTCGATTTCCAATTAGGAATCCTTAAATCATACGTTACTGGTGGCCTAGACTAATTAGAATGTGGGAAAGAGACAAAGCTACACAAGTCGTCTAGCGCTACCTTGTTCCCACACTGGAGTTATTTCGCTTTAACAAATCATGGTAGGCCACCTGGGTCAAACCTTTCTTGTTTGTGTCAATTTGCTTTCTCAGCTCCTTTAACTAGTTTATATTTGCAGTAATCAGAATAAAATAATAACAAGTACATTTTTTAGGAGAGATTATGGCGTAAGAACAGACGTCCATTCGGTAACCAGGTTGGTGTGGATCTCAACAGAAACTGGAACGACAATTGGCTAGGTAAGTCATAATTATCTCATAAAAAGTTTCTAACGAACAATCAATCCCTAAAATATTGTGAGAAATTAAAATTGCCTTGGTATAGGATCATTTACGCCTTTTTCTTGTATACCGTTCCTAGCATGATAACATGATTCATCCATCTTTAATTTTTTGGGGTTGTAGAATGTAGAATCATCAAATGAGTCCTCCCACCCTAGGTGTGACGAAAGGGTCTGTCGGGCTTTTACTGTCTCCCTGTTCCTTCAATTGTTCATTACGTTCCGGGGTCGGTCATGGTAAACTGCTTAGAAAGTCCGCGACCCCGCTGGCGTTTTATGATAAGTTGTGTTTACCGTCAACTTATTAAATATGGAATTTTTGTGAAAATAATTTCAAATTTTCAATAGCTTCAAACACTGCTTTTTCAAACACTTCCATGTTGAAAAGCTTCAAAAAATAGTAATAGGCTCGCCTGATGGTTATGTTCTATGTCCATAGACCATAGCCGGACGATGATAATGTTCCAAGCGTACTATTCTCGGATGTAACGAAACCATATTGACTTCTAATTCGATGTCAACGCCATCTAGAGAGAGGGTGAGAACTATTGTGTATTGTTTTATGAGAAGCAAAATGGAAACAATTTACTACAAATAAGGTCAACGTCACAACCTAGCTGATGGATACGGGAGCGATTTCTAGCCACCGTATGCGCGGGCTTGCGGACGGCGAGTAACGGGTAGCTTGTCGTCGAATCAAGGACCAGGCCTGGGTCTGGGTAGAGTAAACGTCTGCCAGTGTCGCGAGACTGTTTTAAAAGTGCACCAGGACCTTGAACGCAAAAGGCAATCAAAGGGACAGGGTGGATTGAGTAAGAGAATGACAGTCCCTTCTGCCCCACCCAGGGCTAGGCCAGTGAGGACTAATTTAATCACAATACCATCATCATCTGCCAAGCCTTTTCCCAACTACGAGTATATTGGGGTTCGCTTCCAGTCGAACCAGATGCAACTGAATATCATCATCATCATCATCATCAGCCGGAGGACGTCCACTGCTGAACATAGGCCTCCCCCTTAGACCGCCACGCCGAACGACAATTCGCCACTTGCATCCATCGGCTGCCCGCGACCCTCACGATGTCGTCGGTCCACCTAGTGGGAGGCCTGCCTACGCTGCGTTTTCCGGTCCGTGGTCGCCACTCGAGAACTTTTCTTCCCCATCGGTTGTCAGTTCTACGAGCGATGTGGCCTGCCCATTGCCACTTCAACTTGCAAATTTTATGAGCTGAATATCAGTATTTTATAAATACATCTGAAGCGACGTAACTGGGGATACCACATTGTAGACTTTTAGATCTATTTCTGACCACGTTTTTTTTTTGTTATTGTTATTATTATTTTTTTATCGTGGCAAAATCATCAAATGAGTCCTCCGGCCCAGGGCGGGACAGGAGGGACTGTCAGACTTGTACTGACTAAAATCCACGGTGTTCCTTCAATAGCCCTTTATGTACCAGGGTCACGGTTACCGAGTGAGACAGTCCCGCGACCCCGGCAGGCGTTTCTGTCACGTCTGCCCCGCGAACATGATCAGATCAGATAAAAATAAAGTAAAGATAAGTCATAAAGTTCATAAAAGCTTTTATCTTCGAGGTTGGGGAGTCAGCATAAACCCAGCAAGCAACACCTACGCTGGACCTGGACCGTTCTCGGAGATCGAAACGAGGACTTTATCTGCCTACATCGCAAACATGTCTGATAGGATTGATCTGTATCTTTCCTTCCACTCTTCGGGACAAATCCTTCTTCTGCCTTTTGGAAATACTACGGAACCTTTGGCCAATTACTACGATGCTGTGAGTAATTTTTTTGTAACACAATGGTCTATGAGACATGGAGAGAGATCCTTTTTTAAAACTTTGCCTTAATTCTTTAGCAATTTCTATAGCCATGTCGTGGGTACCTTTACAAACATTCAACTGACATTCATACATATTGATAATTATCTATAAATATAATGTTGCAGTGAGAGCAGTAGTGGCCCCATAATGAACCAGCCAGGCGCATTACTTTGAGTAATTGACTTCACCACTGCTCTCAAAACGGTGAAGGCAAACATCATGAGGAAACGACAAGTCATAGAACACGAGACCCGGAATACTTAGTTCCGGGTCTGGATATTTGTGTGTGAGTTTCAATGTTTTCAAATTCACCCACGACACAGGAGAAATTCCAAGCGTAGGGCGAAGTTTAGAAAAATGTCTTTGCATGAAAGATTTTTTTCTATGATCAAATATTAATCAAATTATTTATCAACTTTCAGATGAAGATTGGAAGACGTGCCCTAGGAGCCTTAGCTTACAAACACGGTACACCGTACACCATCGGAAATATTGCTGAAGCCATATGTAAGTATTAGTTCACCGTCTTTCAATAATAGTTAAATAATTTTCGTCTTCAAAAACATTATTCTTACACGAAAATCATCGATCGAAGACTTTGTTTGTTTGGTTGAACGCGCTAAACTCACGGCTTTCCTTAATGAAGCGGTCCAAGTCATCTCGCCATCTTCTCTTGGGCCTGCCACGATATCGAGTTCTCCCTTTTGGCACCCAATCTGATGGATGTATGTTTTGATTTAATGGCATTCGACAACCGTGGCCTGCCAATGCCATTTCAGCTTGGCAACTTTTTCTCCCATATCAGAAATTTTCATCATGGAACGCAGTACTATGTTTCTTATGCGGTCTGAAAGTTTGATCCCCTAAAATACTGCGTTCCTTACGTCGCTGGAATAAAAATAAAATAAAACATTAGTGGTGAAATGTGGGTGCACTATTAAGGGCACTGCTATCTCATCATATTTCTCACTTATCACTGTTTCAGATTTTGCATCTGGTACCAGCATCGACTGGGTTAAGGAACGTCTCCATGTCCCTCTCACATACTGCTATGAACTTCGCGATAGAGGAATCTACGGACATTTGCTGCCCCCAGATCAGATCAAGCCAACTGGTGAAGAGACAACGGATTCTGTAATAGAGCTAGTGATTCAAGCTAAGAGATATGGCTACATGATCCCGTATAAAGCCAGCAGTGCAAGCGCATTGAATTTGTCAATTGTGTTGTATCTTGCTGTGGTAGCGAAATTGTTTATTTAAAAAAGTCCAACGGTTATAACCACTCTTACGTCAGGCTCGCGATTTATTTTTCGCAATAAACGTTCAAGTGGACTGTTAAGTTTTGACTTCTAATAAAATTGTGTTTTTTTAATGTCGTTTAATTTTACTGGTATTTTTAACCGACTTCAAAAAAAAAGTAGGTTCTCAGTTTGACCTGTATGTATGTATGTATGTTTGTTCGCGATTATCTCGCGTTTGGCTGAACGGATTTTGATGCAGTTTTCAGGAAAGTGTTCATTACATTCTGGAGAAAGTTTTAGTGTATAACACTAATAGATATCCCGTGACGTTGCCCGCGTGGATCCGATTTGCTTACTTGGATCGTAGATTTTAAGGGACGATTGCATGTTTGTCCGCAATTATCTCGCGTTTGGCTGAACGGATTTTGATGCAATTTTCAGGAAAGTGTTCAATACATTCTGGAGAAGGTTTAAGTATATAATACTAAAAGATATCCCGTGAGGTTGCCCGCGTGGATCCGATTTGCTTACTTGAATTGTAGATTTTAAGGGACGATTGCATGTTTGTTCGCAATTATCTCACGTGTGGCTGAACCGATTTTGATACAGTTTTCAGAAAAGTATTTGTTACATTCTGGGGAAGGTTTTAGTATATAACAATAATGGATATCTCGTGAAGTTGCTCACATAGATCCGTTTTGCTTAATAGGATTGTAGATTTTCAAAGACGCCGTTTTTACGAAGATTTTTGTTAATTATCTCAACTAAAAAGGGAAAAATAAAAAACTTTTAAAAAAAAAGGGAACCGACTTCAAAACCAAACACAAAAAAAAACTATAAATTAACTTTTCTTTCGGAAGTCGGTGGCCAGATGCCAATGAAATAAAAAAAAACAAAGCCACCGACTTCCGAAAGAAAAGTTGGTTTATAGTTTTTTTGTGTTTGGTTTTGAAGTCGGTTCCCTTTTTTTAACCGACTACAAAAAGGTTCTCATTTTAAAAAGTTTTTTATTTAAACCTGTATGACTGAGTGTAGGTAGACGTAAGTTAAAACCCAGCTAGGTGCCAGACAGGTTTAATTTACTTCATCACCTTTCCTCTCAAAACGGTGAAGGAATTTATAGGCTGACGATGATGGTGACGTGGAATTCATGGAGATAGGCTTTTGCCCAACAGTGGGATGACGTGGTCTAGCGGACAAATTAGGCAACGGATTTAAACGTTTGGAAAAATTCAGTTATTTATTTATTTTAAAAAATGGTAAGAGATTTTTTTTTGATTAATGTAGTTTTTGAACGTTCACAAGTACAGCTTGGCAAATTAGAGTAGAAAACCGGAAGTCGCCACTGTTCTCTCGCTACCAGCACTTTCAAGGATTTTTTTTTTCACCTATTACGTTAGTTTTATGGCACAATAATAAATCTATCAAACCTGCGTTCTTTGTTTACATCAAATGTCAAAGATTTTAAAACGTTGTCAGCCAACAAAATGATTAGTTCCGTTTCAAGACGTTCTGGCTAAGCTGTAGGTCTCATTAAAACAGTTTTCCCATGTTTAAATCATAATTATGTGACCTCTACTAATTAGCTACGCAAACGACGCTTCACCATAAACCAGGGTTATTCTACATTTACAGTTTTAATTTTATTTCCCCGACCTGTCGGCTATTTTACACCGCTCTCGGTAACTGATAGTTCACGAAGCCAATAAACAACTCAAATTGTGGACTAAGCCATTAATTTTATGTTTTATAACTTCCAATATTGCGTATGACTATAAATAAATTTATTACCTAAGATTTAGACCCTAGTGCTATAAAATAATCTATACTCAGACGAGAAATATTATGGAATCACTTACTCCGATTTCGCGCGATCTTGAGTACTTAATTACTAGTTAAGAACAATAAAAATGTTCCCATTTTAAAAGTTTTATTTTCAACTAAAAATTGATAGGTACCAAATTCATTCAAATTACTTTATAATTTAAGGAGTTATCCCGGATCAAAATTCCAAGTAAGAATTCCATAATTTTGCTCGCTATACTGTAGTATGAAAGTCCACAATCGTAATGATAACAAAATTGGACAGTACATGCGTATTAGTGACACAAGTCAAGCCAAGATATTATCGGTCTACAGATAATGTGATACATTAGAATTATCAGCTTAATTTGTTTCATAAATTAGTGAAAAAGCGCAAGGTCATGTAGGTAATTAGCTTTTTTATTTACTAGTCTAACCTAATTAGCCTATTGATAATTACATGTTCATGTCGCATCATGTTGAATTTTTTTTTAGCTTGGTTATATCATCAAATGAGTCCTCCCACCCAGGGCAGGGCGGGAGGGACTGACTGTCAGACTCGTACTGACTAAAATCTACGGTGTCCTTCATTAGCCCTTTACGTTCCGGGGTCACGGTGGTTCGTTAGTCCCGTGACCCCGGCAGAGCCCCGCGACCTCGGCAATCATGTTGACTATATAATATGTTTTTGCTTTCACACAACGTTAACCTTTAACATTTAACGGCAGTAGAAGAAACGAAAAAATAAAAGAAAGAAAGAAAATAAGTTAATTTAAGACGCCTTTAGGCACACGATGTGGTCACAAAAACACAAAATAAGTAAGAAAAATCACAAAAGGTAGGTACAGTGTGCCTCACGGTTGTGTCAACTATGTAAACTAAGTTCAGTAAAAGCCAGGGTACAGTGAACGACCCTGGTTTTCAACTGAAGGGAGTTGGATATAAATTGTATAAAGCAAAGTGATAGAAACACATCTTAGTCGATATTTCCCAAAGACAAAATATCGAAGACAC
Source organism: Agrotis clavis (assembly GCA_954870645.1). Classification (NCBI taxonomy): domain Eukaryota; kingdom Metazoa; phylum Arthropoda; class Insecta; order Lepidoptera; family Noctuidae; genus Agrotis; species Agrotis clavis. Next base: position 4,371,963 of record OX940937.1, read on the forward strand.
ACACAGAAATATCAGTATCGGCACAGATTACCAGATATTACACTCCATGTACTTACGCGCGCTAACCACCTAACCGGGCGCCGGGTAGCCGCTACCCATAGCGCAGAGGGTTGTCAACAACCGCGCGGCGCGCACTTACTCATATTTTCGGTCGATTTGACGATAGTTTTGAAATCGATATGGTTAACTGGTATATTATGTGCAGTGGATGGCTGTAGATCCAGCAAGAGAAGAGATAAAACTTATCTTTTTTTCTGTTTTACTCGTGATACAGAAATGTAAGTTTTTTTTTTTTATTTGTTATGAAAAATTTTAGGTAAGTACTTACCTACAATTATTAAATACTGTTGTTGTTTATTAAATAGTTGTAGGTTTTTCGTACTACACGATCATACAAGTTTCAACTTGCCTCGAAATGTACTTACAAAACAATACCTAATATTATAAATTATATTCTTTCTGTCTCTTTCTCTCTGTAACCTTGAATTGTCGAGTGTTTGCGCCGTGCCGCCGCCGTCCGCGTCGCCCGCGAATCTTTGTTTTGTTACGTACGCGTAGTTGCGATGTTTTTTCGTTTAAATTTTATTACAAGTGCATAAAATTGTATTGATATAGTTTGAACTATGATAACTTTGAATTATGGAGTGGTTCGAATTATCGCAGGTTTGAACTAACGAAAGCCGAGTGTATAAAATTTTGTAACCTAAATGTATTTGTTAAATCAATAGTACATTCTGAAACATTAAAAAACGTGTTTTATTATATAAAGTACCTATACTAAAAATCCCTACTAAGATCTATGTCGACAGAGGCAGCCCTGGCAATTCACAATATCCATGCGCGGCGCGCATCTACAAAGCAAAACTCAACTTTACGTTTGTAAGATTAGGTACATTTTCGTTCGCAGCGTCCATCGACTTGAAAGTGTAGGCTATTATAGCGGTAGGTATTGAACATTTTGTATGGAGTGAGTTATATGTAATATGTGGTATCGGCAACATACTGAGACAAGACCTCCACTGGTCAACACTCATGGGCTTGTTTGGTTAGGAGGATATCAAAAGATAAATCGCCGATCAAAAGTGGCCAATATCGCCTTATCAATTATTTATTCCACTTCAACAAAGTTGATACATAGTGTCTTCATTTCACTTCGGAAACCCAGGTGAACAAAGCAAATTTTCATGATTTTGAATGACAAGAATGCCAAAATAACAGGCAACTTAATATTTAAAATGTACTAGGAGAACAGGATCATGAAGAAGGGGTTAGTGATACCACTCTGTTTAAATTTTTCGAGGTGATGTGTGGACGACAATGAATGAAGTGAAATGTATGAATAGACTGGCTCATACTCAGTTTGCCCAAATTTCGTTAATGTTTTATTGCTTTTCGACGCCAAATCCATACCTTATAAAGATGTTTAAATTATTTAGATTAATGCAATATTATCAAAATCGATTAGATAAATAATCCAGATAGTATTGCACAGGTACTTCGTTATCAGCAAAACGTATACGTACAAAGTGATTATTTATTTCCACTTCAGAATCACTAGATAAATTAATCCAGTCTGCATGTAACAGTCGATTTCATAGTTATCATAACTAAGATCGATTTAAAATGTTTAAGTTTATTTTATTAGGTTTAGTTCTAATTTTACCAATAAATGTTTTAAGTGAAAAGGTTCGTTTCGACAACTATACTTTGTACAAAGTTTTTCTAAATAATGCTGAACAATTAAAATTGCTTAAAGATTTATATGAAAATGATATCAGATACGATTTCTGGACGGATCCGTCTCCTTATGCTCAGTTTGTGAATGTACTTTCATGTCCCAAACATAAAAGTGAATTTGAAAACATTTTGAAGTCCAAAAATGTGAATTTCGATATAGCGATGCCAAATATTCAAGAGTAAGTACATCACCATCTATTGCATAAGCTCAATTTACATTACTTTGGAATGAATTAAAAAACTCGCTTAGAATTTGTAACGAAAGTTCACAAAGCATTCTAAACTTTGTTTATTATACAATTATCTAATTTATACATTACACGATACATAAATTTTCATTATGCTTTGTTGCAAGAAATTGAACCTAAATCATTATCATCACAGCTGAGGACAGTGCAATCATTCTTAATTAATTTGACATTATCAATTATGTCTTTCTTCAGCACATCAGTTTTCAGTCATCTCAGTACACCTTTTTTACTCATAACAATTATCATCTCCACATACTAAGTTCATCTTTTGATGGTCTCCTTATAAAGTCTAGTAACTTATTCTCAAACCTTACATTAGTATAATAAAAGCAAACATTACTGCTGCCAGCCTACAATCAGGATTTGGAAAATAAAACCAATGATCTGCTGCTGTACCTAACTAATTACATTATTAACATTGTCAACAGAGCAATAGACAAAGAAGTAGTACACACATACACAAAAAGGAACCTAAGAAGTATGTTGTGGACTGGCTATTATCGCATGGATGATATCAATACTTGGATCGACGATCTAGCCCAAAGGTTTCCTGATATAGTGACCGTAGTCATCGGAGGCACAACATTTGAAGGCCGACAAATCAAAGGGTTTAAGATATCCCACGGCGAAGGGAGAAGAGCGATCTTTTTGGAAGGTGGAATCCACTCCAGAGAATGGATATCGCCAGCGACTGTCAACTTTATTGCTAATGAACTGCTAACAAGTGATTTTGAAGAGACAAAAGCAGCTGCGAATGATTATGACTGGTATATTTTTCCAGTCACAAATCCTGATGGCTATGTGTTTAGTCATGACTATGTGAGTAGACATTTTTGAATGTAAGATGATAAACATGTTATGCGTAATAATGATTAAACAAGAATGGACCAAAAGAGCTCCCCAGACAAACTCCCTAGAGTTTGTTTTACTAGGGAGTTTGTTCCGACTCTTATTTTCTCAGCTAAAACAACAGAATGTGGCTAAGGATGACCTGTTTGAGGGACTGTCTTATATTAAATGTCCTTCAAAGTATGCTATCAGCTATGTATAATTATCAAGTTACAATTATATAGATTAAAAGGCCAGACATAACTTCAAAGATATTGTGAAATTCAACAACTCACAATTTGCCCATAATGGCAGAATGTTGCCCATTTTCCCTGTCATAGAGAGGAGGCCTGTGTCCCTGCCGTGGAAATACTATAGTTTGGCAGTATAGGATAGTTTTGTAGTGTGGGACGCCCTGCGTCACGATGGTTGATTTGAAGAAGGTAGCTGTGGATAGATACTTTCTGCCCAGGATCGGAATGGTCAAAGCCTGCCGAGGTCGCGAGACTTACGAATTACTGTGACCCCGGAACGGAAAAGGGCTATTGAAGGACACCGTGGATTTTAGTCAGTACGAGTCTGACAGTTTCTCCCGCCCAGCCCTGGGTGGGAGGACTCATTTAATGATTTTACCAGGATATAAAAAAGGACCGGGATGGTTGTGGCGTTCTTTGGGAGGCTTTTATCCAGTAGTGTAAAGAAATTAGATGAAAAGAGAGAATTGTGGATTATATTTTATTTCTCAGATCTCGTTTATATTGAATCGAGTTGCGTTGTTATTGATTATATTTCCTTTGCTTTCCAGAATAGAAATTGGCGCAAAAACAGGCGTCCTGTTAGTGGCACTATTTATGGCGTTGACTTGAACAGAAATTGGAATAACAATTGGCTTGGTAATGATTTTGCTTTATTAGTTGCGTGCTTTAGGATAATTATAAATAATAGTCTAAGTTACTGTACTTTTAATGTAATTGTATTTTAACACAATCGCCAATTTTATTAAATCTTCTATCAATCATACTAGTCAATGAAGATTACTGTGGCAGAATGCATTCTTGAAAAAGTAAAGTAACCTAAATTGTGATAAAGTACATTTTCTAAAATATAATATTCGACCTTCTTGCTATACGCTATTTGCTGATAATATAAAATTATGACTAGTCATCCAGTGATACAAAATTTAATTTCAACCATTAATTAAATCATTGATTCAAAATAGTCAATTAGAGATTCATGTGATTAAGAGAGTGATGAGTATGAATGTTGATGGATGGAGAGGAAGAGGAAGGCCAAAGGAAAGATGAATGGATTGTCTAAGGAATGATATAAATGAAATGAAATGATGTTTACTTATGCAAGTAGGTTATATCAACACGTCTTTTCATAAAACTAGGAGGGGCCGGTGTTTCGTACCTGACTACTCTGAGAAGAAACATCCGAAACAAACTCAGAGGTCACAGTCTCTTATAAAGTCCAGACATCATAAATGTAGAACAGTTTATACGAGGAACATGCAGGCAATGTCTGAAATGGTCTCTTGAAGAAAGAACCACACAAATTCTAGTTGACCTGTCCAGTCAGTGCAAGCATTTGTCAGTTATCATGGAGCTCAACTTATAACACAAGGAGCTCAGACACGACAAACAATACCAAAGAAAGGACTGAAAAAGGGAGGAATGAAAAAGGAGTAAATGATACTGTGACGTCTGATAGGGGAGAATGGAAGAAAAAAACGTGTTGCGCCGACCACAAGTAAAATGGGATAAGGGCAGGATGATGATGATTAAAAGTAGTCAATTACTTTAATATTTGTAATGATTAAGCATACTACATACTATAATATATAATAAGCTTCCAAAGGGATGGAGGGAACTAAGCGCACATCTATTAAAAAAGCGGCTAAAATTATTTTTAATTAAGAAAGCACACAGTATTTTAGAATTTTTAAATGACAGAGAGTGACATTGCAAATTGTTTAAGAAGTTATTGTTATAAATTTTCTTTCATTTTTTATTATATTTGCCTACTAAATTTTGAGATTTTATGAAAAAAAAATATGATGTTTGTTATCTTTAATTTATTATGATGAAATGTCGTAATATAATTTAAAAAATGTCTTTTATCTTTTTTTAATGTTTATTTTTGTATGCCTTATAGGCCGAACATGACAGAACTCTTTTATATTTTTATGAACAACTTGCATGCCTTGTATGTATACTCATGTTTCTACCAATAAATGTCTTGTCTTGTCTGGTCTTGTCTTACACACTGTACATACAGTACATTCAGTAATTCTACTTTTGGGTGGAAAATTTTCATACTCATAATTTTTATAATGCAACTATTCATGAAATCATAGGAACGATGACCGGGCTACGTGTTCTCAAGTGGAGACCGCAAATCGGCAAACGTAAGGTCGCCTTCAGGCAAGGTTGAGTGACGATCTTATCAAGGTAGCCGGTAACAGCTGGGTCAGAGTAGCCGTTGATCGATTGAAAGGGCCAGCAGTGTTATAGGACGATGATGATAATGATGCAACTATAACTCTTATGTCAACAGCTGAAGGTGCAAGCACAAATCCTGCAAGAGATGACTACGCAGGCTTAGGACCGTTCTCGGAGCCAGAGTCCAGGACCCTCTCAACATTCATAGAGTCTATTGGTGACAAGATCGACATGTATATATCTTTCCACTCCTTCGGCCAGATGCTGCTGTTGCCTTTTGGAAATACTACGGAACCGCTGGCTAACTATGAAGATGCTGTAAGTTATTTTTTTAATCGACTGAACGTCTCAGCAGTACGGCAATTTGAGCCAGCGCTATATAATGTATTCGTATTCATCAATGTGTTTAAAATTAAACACATCAAATATTTTTTTATACTTACATTTGTGTATAGTCGAAGCAGGATACTGTGGTATTTAAACGAAAAGGGAAACCGAATAGAGCAAATTTTTTTTCAGCTAAACTCTGACAGTCCATTTCACCAATAATGAGAAGTCAAAGCTCAATATAGTATTTGACAATCCCTGAAAACAACTTTTCTAATCCACTATTTTTACAGTCATCAGAATTTTACAACGATATTTAAGCCGTTTGGTGTTGAAACAATAGGGCTATGGAATTCGAGTGTCCAAATTTTATAACGACATCTCCAAGCACTTAGTCGACATTTTGCGTGAACTTTTTTCTTGGTAAAAAATCAGCGGGTTGTTAAGTTCGCCATAAAAATAATTCCCCACGAAAAAAGAATGTACAAATTAGCCAAAAGTTTTTGTTTTTTTTTTTTTTGACTATTGTACATTCGACATTTTTTTCCGCACGGGGATAGCAGAAAAATAAAATTATAAAATCCAGTACAAAACTACCGAAAACGAGGACACAATGTGGAATCTGAACAGAAAGTACAGGATTGAAACTTTTTTTCGAGGGGAATAATTTTTGTGGCGAACTTATTACAACGACCTAAGGCCCGTCATCCACCAAAGCGGAGAGGAGAGGAGATGTGTTTGAATAACCAATCAGATGTCTGTAATAAGCGTCTGTCAATAAGCGGAGAGGAGATGTGGACATATTATTATGATTGGTTATTCAAACACATCTCCTCTCCTCTCCGCTTTGGTGGATGACGGGCCTAAATCAGCATGCCTTCCGTGCACTTTTTCCGTTGACTGCGATGTGGATGAATTTTATGACGGCCTCTAACTTCTTTAATATTTTTTCTTAAATATTTTGTAATCAATCAATATAGGTATATAAAGATAACATCCAATATAAAGTTTTGGAAGATAATTCGTGCCGATACTGATTTTCGTGAGCTTCTCACCGTTATTTTCATCTCAATTTTCAGAAGAACATTGGTGTACGAGCTATGGGTGCTTTGGCGTTTAGAAACGGAACACGGTACACAACGGGGAATATTGCAGAAACCATCTGTAAGTTTCTAAAAAACGTATTTTTGAGGGTTCTGTATTATATTTGAAGGTCAGACATGGCGGTCAATTTTGGGAAGGTTTCCGCTTAAATTTTTATGTAAAAAATTAACAATTATAAGGCTCCTTTCAGAAAGCAATGTTAGTAGACACAAACAACAAATATTCGTTTGATTAATATTTAATTTAATTATTCAAATGAAAATAATGGGATAACAATGTACTACATTACTAATTAAAGTAAAATAAACTTAACTTAACACCTCTATAAAAATTGAATTTACTTATTCGCATATTATGAAGAAAGTTTGTATTTGTAATTTGTTAAGAGTCCCATAAATATAAAAACTCTTTCACGCAAAAACTACTTAACGGTTTTGAATAAAATTTTGTATACCAAATGAAGTTTATAACCAGGATTGATACACAGGATAGTTTTTATCCCGATGTTATATTCCCGTGGGATAATTTTCAACTGTAATTCTGCCCGCTAGCAGCAGCTAGTCATCATCATCAGCCTATAATGTTCCCACTGCTGGGACACAGGCCTCCTTTCTGTGAGAGGGAGTGGGCCATAATCCACCACGCGGGCCCAGTGCGGGTTGGCAGATGTCACATGTCTTCGATTTTTTTTTCTAGGACATGCCGGTTTCCTCACGATGTTTCCCTTTACCGTTTTGAGAGCAGTGGTGTTGAAATAAATTACACAAAGTAATGCGCCTGGCGGGGTTCGAACCCACGACCTACAACTCGTAAGTCGGGCAGCAGCTAGTACATATAATAATTCTACGTTTTCAGACTTAGCAACTGGAGGCAGTATCGATTGGGTGAAAGAATTCCTGAAAATCCCTCTAGTCTACTGCTACGAACTTCGTGATAATGGAACCTATGGGTTCAACCTCCCACCGGAGCAGATCCTGCCCAATGGCCAGGAAGTCATGGACTCTGTCCTGGAACTGATATTCCAGGGTAAGAGGTATGGTTATTTGATTCCGCAATCTGCAAGTAGTGGATATGGCGTAAATGCTTCGTTTGCATTAATTTTTGTGGCTGTTCTTGCTAAAATGTTGCAATATTGATTTTGTTGTATTTTTTATTAAAGGTTTTCATTGTTTTTATTGTGTCTTTTTCATTTCGTATTTGTCACCACCCTTGTACGAGTATATGCGAAAGATATTTTATAACTTGGATGGTACCTATACGTAAGCCAAAATTGATGGAGGTACGACGATTTTAAAATAAACAATACCTCACTCGTAGGTATGATCCTGATTTTCAATAGTTGTGACGTCACGAGATCCAGTCATGAGTTTTTGATGCGATAGAAAAAAAAATCATTGATTTATGAACTTAAAAAATACGTGTCCATTATTTTTTAATGGCATTTGCAATTTTTTGATGCTGCCATCATGTTTATTTTTACCAAACTTAATGATGGAAAAACCCTGGTTTAATGCTATCTACACTAACCTTTAACTGTGGACCTTCTATTTTTGTTACACTACTATGGACGTGCGGCCTCAGAGACCGCTTTCTTTACGGGCTGATTTCTATCTTGATGCGTAAGAATTGTGTATTTTTTTGTTTTTATCACTTAGAAGAGTTTTTAAATATACATTAAAGATGTAATTTTAATGAAAAATGTATTTATTATAAACTATTATGTAACGATATAACAATCAAAGGCGCTATTCCGACTTTTTATCTTGAGATCACTTTATAGGTATATAACCGGAGAAAAATGACTTTTTTAGTTAATTTAAATTCTTTTACAATAAAATATGAAGAACAAAGGACATAAAAATATTAAATTAATTTTCTCAAAACTAAACATTAAAATTTTGACAAGGGCCTGACTTGGTCATATTTATTGACAGAATGATTGACAGTCTTTTTGTAGCGGCTTAGAGCATTGTCTACAGAAGTGTGGGTTCTCTTTCTTTTTTATATTTGGTGGGCACAGATTATACGTTTTACGTTTAGGAACTGCATTTACTTCACTTGGTGGCCCTTGGGATGGCATAGCAGGGCCCAAAACTCGTTTCAGCCATGTCACGGCAAATGAGTGTTTATAACTCGTCTTTGTTATGTGGAACCACCAGAGATCGTGGAAATTTCTTCAGAAATTGACCTCTTTCTAGTTCTTTGTCTTGGTGTTGATTGAATAGAGAGTAGGCATTAATTCCACACAAGTCCAGAACTCTGTGGAAAATCACCACCAGGCCATCTTCTTGTTCGGCGACGTCTCGAATAAATTGAACATATCTTGTCCGTTTCATCTACCCCCCTTTGGTGGAATTATCCGATCTTCGTATGTCACCGTCGGCTCTAGTAGTACTATCACTCTCTTCAATAATCTATCGCTCACTCGAGTGATTTTTTTCAATGTCAGCTTCATAAAACAAACAATCATCAACATCCCCATCTCTGTTGCACTGAACCGATTCTAAAAGCAATGGTTGACTCTCGTTTTCAAAAGAATGATCATCTAATCGCAATATTTTACCGCTATCTAAGTAGACGAACTCGATGTTCCTTTGCCTAAAGTCGTTGATTGATCATTTTTTGACATTTCAGCTTATAAAATTTAAAACAAACAAAATCATCGTGACATACATTGACGCTAAGTCAATGTATAACACAAATGTGGACGCGCGGTCTCATAGACCGCACTCAAAATATAAAGCGAAATTACTCACGCAGTATTTAGCCGATTACGTAACCTTCACTCTTAACTGTCGTTTAGTAACTAAAACCGAAGCTACTGAGGCGTGTATACGTGTAGGGTACACAGGAGGAGAGGGGTACGAGAATCACAAACTGCACGCGGTCTGTGAGACCGCACGTCCATAGTTAAAGGCTAATAAATTATATGGACGAAAAATCAGGTTCTTTGTTGGTAATTATAAACAGCTAATAAATCTAATGACATCTAGGTACCCCAAAACCAGCCAATATCCATTCTCTGGCACACAGCACAAATGCAGCACTACTTTTACGATTAAAGCTAGAAGAGGCTCCTATTGACGGAGACTGTAAAACACCATGTGAAGATTTAGCCGCTGGCCATTAGGCTATATGAGAGCGCGGTCAGCTATGCTTGGATCACGTCATGTGAGATGTGGCCAAGGTATTATTAATTGCAGGAATGTTGGTTCTATGTGGAGAGTTGTTCAATTTGATGGTTTGTAGTTGAAACCGTATTTATTTTATCTCAGTTTCAAAATTAAATAATAGAGTAAGTAACCATGTCAGTAAACATTTACGAATTAAAGGGTTTATATACCCTATAATTCGTAAATGTTTACTGACATGATAGGTCGCCCTAGTTGACAAAACGCCCCATCATTTTAGCACTCAAAATTACTGCTCCGAACCACACGTGAGGGTTGAAGTACATCATAGCCCTCGACCTCGGCCATGTTATTCGCCAACAGTTACAGATCATAATATTTAGATTTTTGTGTGGAAAGTAAAATCCGATTGTGTGCAGGTTTTCAACTTGAGACCTCCGGATTCAATACACCCGATGCTCTTATCAACCAAGCAATCAAGATCTTACCATCAAAATTAATCCACTTGCTAACGTCTGTCCAAAGAAAAATCTTTAAAATTCGTGGTTGCGTTGAATGCGTTTAATATAATTATGTGGAATTTTCAACTGATTAGTCAGAGAAGCTATTAGTAGTTTGCATCAGGAAACATTTAAAAAAACATCTCAAAGAGAACTCTTGTAAAGACATACAAAAAACCTCTTATTTCATTACTTGCTATTTACACTTTATCTTAAAAACACCCATAACCACAACAGAATAAATTCACTTCAACTGTTCAATATCCAATTCTACCCCAAAAAAAAAAACGAAAACACAAACCAACCGCTAGACTCCAGAAACCACATCCCAACCGTTATTCAATCCAAAACTTAAATTAAAACGCATAAATTGTTCACTCTAGCATAAGCCACGTACGGAACCCCGTCTGCTCACGTTATCGCGATCTAGCTCTTTGAGCCCCGAGCCACGAGTCACTAGGAAGTTCGCAAGGATTCACTACAACCTTTGTGTGGATAAATTTATAAGCTTACTGCAGATATAGGTAGGATATACCAATGCGCTGTTGGTATGGTGCCCGGAAATTTTCGCATTGGGAAAATTGGAAGTGTAGTTCATTGAATTAAGTTCAGTAGTTTCTCCTTATCGATAGAGAAAGTCAACATTGGGTTTCAAACTCTCCGTGTTTCATTTCTAATGCGATTTAGGCTAGCGGGCGGCGAGTAATGGGTAAGTAGTCGTCCGATCAAGGATAGTCTGATTCGACCTCAAGGAGCTGTCAGCAAACTAACGGGACCCTTATAGGGCCAAATTACTCTCTAGAATGCATAGTGGAACCAAACGAAAAGAGTGAATTTTTTGTCAGTTAGATATAATTATAATTATTATATCCTTCCGTTCCACTCAGGCTGAGATAACTAATTTGGTTATTTAACACCATGTAAAAGAAACAAAACAGGACTCTTTCAAAGAAAACTCAATCAGATCAATTCCCAGAATATTCTAGAAACTTGCCAACATCACCTAATCGAACAAACGCAAGTGCGTATGTGAACCCCAAAACCGCCGAATAGCGGATTTCATCAAACCTTCGCAATGGAACAGTTAAAAAAAAGAGACAATCAAATGCAGGCCTACGCCACTTAATATATAGGTACAGAAGATCCATTCCACGTGACGAGTGAAAAGGCACGTACAGACGCCAGCAGGTCCACCTACCTGAATCTGTCAAATTTTACCAATGAAACATTAAAGTTCCACTATTGTGGTAAGATTGAAAATCGACTTAAATATCAATACGTCGAAACGACGTTTGGTTATATTTAGTGTATACTGGAATATATTGTTATGAATATTCGCTGGCGTCTGTACATAGATGAGCATCATCAAATGAGTCCTTGCTACCTTGGGTAACAGTCACGACAAGACTGACTTAGGCCCGGTATCCACCAAAGCGGAGAGGAGAGGAGATGTGTTTGAATAACCAATCAGGATGTCCACATCTCCTCTCCGCTTATTGACAGACGCTTATTACAGATATCTGATTGGTTATTCAAATACATCTCCTCTCCGCTTTGGTGGATACCGGGCCTAACGGTGCCCCTTTAAGATAGTCCCGCGATTTCAGTGTGCAATTTGATCTTGTACCCCTACAAGATTCACGCGTGCCTCAAGAAGCTGTCAGCCACGGGGCCCCCTCCGTGGCTGACAGCTTCGTGAAGCACGCGTGGATCACGAGCGACTTCGTATCAGACTTAGCCCTTGATCGGGCTACCCATTACTCGCCATCCACAAGCACGCACCAACGGTGGCCGGACTCACAACCCAGAAATAAAAAATTGGAGACGATACAATACTGTGCCATCATTGCTGTTGCTTCTAAAAGAGACCAAACGTATGACCCAGCAGTAAGACCGTAAATGATAATGATAATAATGATGGGAGAGGCACGCGGGCACGACTATACTATTAATGTGCAATTTTTGCGTAGCTTATACGACTGAGCTTCTGTAACGTATCTTTCCTGCGTCTGCATACAGTGCTAGATTGATTGGCGAGAGGATATTGCTACCACCTGCCAGGCTTCCGATTGATGGGGAGATCGCAATATGATGTTATGGACAGATACTGTCGCTCTTTCTTGCAAATCTGCAGCTTTAAATATGAGCAGATGGAATTAAAATGTTATGTAGTCTTCACTCATGCACACAAAGAAATAATAATGATTTTAAGAAAGATACGAGTAGAACCATTTTTAGTCAGTTTTTTTTTTTCTTGGGATTTATTCTAAGATTTCTTAGCCCTTATACTATTCATGGCAGCAATTAAGTCATAGTAAAAATGTTAACATGCACATGTAAATGGACTTGGTAAAACTCTCCATACAATGACTGTCCAGCCAATAACTGGGGGTGCAAGGAGGTGCTGGAAAAGAAGTCCTGATTGTAATTAGAAAAGGCCTATGCCCAGCGATGGGACAGTACTATGGGTTAATCAAACAAACGTAAAAATAAGATAAGAAAATAATTAATTTTAAGTCTTCACCGAGCCAAACGCATCTGATCTAATGACGTTTTTTGCCACAACACAGCTGAGCAAAGATATAACTCCATTATAAAAATTCGCAACAAATTGATTAACTGGCATCAAAAGAACTGCATCAAAGTAAGCAACCACAAAGCTTATAGCATTATGATTATTTAAGAGCACAGAGTTATTGTCTAGTAAAAAATGTTATAGAGAAGCATTCAGCGGTAATGGGTTTGGTTTAGAAATTATTTGAGAAAGAAAAAAAAAGAGTCCAGAGATAAGGAGAAGAAAAAGAGACGGGGGTACGCTCTAGACGCGTATTATGAGAATTGACGTAACACAGGAAAAGAAGTCTTTGGCCAGCAGTGGGATGGCCTATGAAAAAGATATAAGAGTAAAATACCTAATGTTAAGACATTGAAATATCTCGCTTCACTGAGTCAAAAGAATTTAATGAAATTACTATGAATACTGTTGACGTTATTTGCCACAATACAGCTGAACAAAGATATAACTCCATTATAAAAATTCGAAACAAATTGATTAACTGGCATCCAAAGAACTGCATTAAAATAAACAACCAGTACAAAGCTTATAGCACTATGATTATTAAAGAGCACAGAGTTATTGTTAAGCCAACAGTTTTATAGAGAAGCACTAAGCGGTAATGGGTTTGGTAGAAATTAATTATTTTCACCGTTGCGTGGGCTCGCTCGTATTTCTAGAATTTTTGATGTGTGAAATTCAAACGATTGGACAGTGAATAGAAATTGGACTTTAAATAAAAGGTGTTGGGGTAAAATTTTGAATGGTTTTCCAGTAGTGGAGGCGTTACCATCGGTTTCGGTGAAATGATTTTATTTGTGGGTGGCAATTTGAGATAATTAGGATGGTTATTTCATCAAAATTATTTAATTTGTTTATGGTAACAGTTCGGTATTTCTTAGAAGCTAATTAATCATTACTTATAATTTACAGGTATTTTTAGCCAGCACTAATACATTTTGTAGGGTAAGTAATACATGATATAACTACAAAATCTCTAAAATTTACAAGAGATAACAACTGAATATATAATTTTATTTGATATAATGATCTGTTAATATAATAAACGATTGACATAATTTTATAATGACTAATTTCTATAAGCATAACAATCAATGAATATAAAATCGTTTTGTATAACACTCAAAAGACATAAAACTTATTTGGTCTAATTTTTTTTTCTTCCTGGCAAGTAATCTAACACTGATGTACCAAGTACTAGTACCACCTGCGATGAATGATTGACGGAGCCCGCTTCGCGGGGCTTCTATTTCTGCGTACAGGGTTTAAAGTAATCTAACACGAAGGGGATGGCGAACCTAACCTCTCCGTGTCGGGGTGCCCCAAGTCCCGAGCTCGCTACGCTCGCTCTTGGATCCTAGGTCAAATAACTGATTACTACCTGTCATGCTGGCTCGACGGAGCCCCGCTTCGCGGGGCTCCTATTTCTGGGTGCAAGGTTTAAAGTAACCTAACACGAAGGGGATGGCGGGGTCTTTCAGACCCCGCCATCCCCTTCGAACTAACCTAACCTGTCCGTGTCGGGGTGCCCCAAGTCCCGAGCTCGCTTCGCTCGCTCTTGGATACTTAATTTTTCTAATAACAATAGCAATCAGGAAGGCAAATAATCAAAATTCAAAGGATAAGTCAAAGTCATCAAAGAAAATAGTTTAAACGTTAAATTATATGTTTCAAACGTTAAATGTAATGATTTTCGGTTAAATAAACGTTATATCAAATAAAATTATATGAAATGAGTTTTAGAATAACACAAACAGTATGTGTAAAGAAATTATATCAACCGTTGGTATATCTCACGTTGATTATATCACGTGAACGTTATTGAAATGAAAATATATCAATTAACTTTATATGAAATGAGACGCACCCCATTTTGTAAATGCATAGCACGTCAAACGAACATAAAAAATATAAAGAAGTTTCAAATCCTTCTACACGATCAGATTCTTATTTCTGGAATTCTGCTAATTCTTTTTCCGCTTCCCGCATAAAATCGATTATAATTATCGAAGATTTAAATAGTGACAATTGCTCTCAATGTATTTGAATCAAGATAAGAAAAGTGTCCTTGGTGAAATCGTGAAATCACGAAGTCTGCAAATGCAATGCAATTTTCAGTATGAGAAAAAAACCAAATTGCAAAATACACAGTAGAACGAATCTAATGATTCAAATCATTGGCCAATACCCATTATGACCGACGAAAAGTCTACAAAGCGATCAATCCTCACTGAAAACCCATTAAGGCGACTGCAACAAATGTTAGGGCCCCAATCGGATGCATGTATCGACATGCACACGCCTGGTAGCCTGTACCGCGGTTTCCGATAAATTTCCCCCTGTATATATGCTACATATTTTATTGTTGCTTTGTTTGCCGGTACGCCCCAAATATGGGCACTACGTACGTTTTGTCCAACAGTTTTTGTCCGGGATACAGCAAATTGAATTTCTACTTTGTATCCAACGGAAAACATTGTTTGTTTTTAGTTGCCTTTAGGGCTGTGGTATTTGGGTTAGATTTTTTTTTGTGGGAAATGTGGACTATTCTGGACTTGTAGGACAAATTAGATCGTTAAAGATGGATTGGACAACATTTTATTTAAAACCTGTGTTTTTCAGTAAATTAAAATTGTTTACTTACTCATAATTTTTGAAGGCTGCATGGGCATCCAGGTTATAAAATAATGGTGAAATTTTCCCCTACTCAGTACAAAAAGCATAAGTCTGAGTAAAAGTTGGAATTTATTCCTTTCCATATTGAGTCTTTATGATTGCCATGAATAATCATATCAATATTCATTGAATTTTCATAAAAAAAGTACTCAAAGCAAACTAGTGCTTGTTCAGATCTTGTTCCACTTGATGGAGGGTCCTAACATTTTTTTTCCCAATTTGCACTTTCGGCCAAAAGTTTGCTACAGCTTACACACCAGTACTTATTGAGTTCAAATATTAAAGTACTTTTAAATAATTAAATTGCTATTCCACTAATGTGCACAGTGTTTCTAAACATCTTACATGTATATATAATGCGAACAGCAAAGGAGTGGAACTTTCTGCCTGCGTCCGTGTTTCCGAACACATACAACCCTAATCTCTTCAAAGTAAGAGTGAACAGGCTTCTTCTGGATAAATCGCTACATCGTCAACCTTGTCTTTGTCCACCTAGACTTAATTCAAAAGCAAACCTGTACATAAAAAAACATGCACAAAAAACACACATAAAAATTGAAACTATCACTCCTACAAGACTATTATAAGCCTCTTATAACACTACTATCGATAAAGTGTGCCGGAGACAGTAACACCCCTATCTTGTTCTAACGCGGGATTGTGACAGTTATGTTATGAAATATCGACAGACCTAGACTCGAGAAATATTGAGTGTAACAGCTGTTTAGAGTGTTAACACTTTAGGTTGTAAGTTTAGGTAGAGCCAATCCATATTGGTGTCTATTTCGATTTTTCAAATATTGCAATTACTCATGTCTTAAAACTTTACCACGGCAATGAAATAGAAAAGTCAAATAATAATATTCCACAACTATCACACAACGCCATCTAGTCCCAAGCTAAGCAGAGCTATGTGTTATAATTAGACAACTGATAAACATACTTATATATTTCTAAATACATACATATTATAGATAAATTACACCCAGACACAGAACAAATGATCGTGCTCATCACACAAACATTTGTCCTGGGTGGGAATCAAACCCACGACCTCCGGCATAGCAGTCAGGGTCACTAACCACTAGCCAACAGGCCGGTCGAAAAAATAAAAAAATTGAAGGAATAGTGTTTTTTTTCTTATCGTTATTTGAGTCCTCCCACCACGTTAGGCGGGAGGGACTTTCAGACTTGTACTGACTAAATCCACGGTGTCCTACAATAGCCTTTTATGTTTCAGCGTCGCGGCTACTTGAGACAGTCCCGCTCGAAGGAATTGTGTGGATTTCGGTGCTAGTCTAACAGTCCCTTTCTGCTCGGGCGGGAAGACTCATAATCATAAAGTTGAAAGTCCACTCTCTTTAGTGGATTTTAACGTCAGTGCTGCCGCGGCGCTAAGTCTTATACCGCTTTATTCATAAACGTGGACTAAAGTTACGCCAAGGTTAATCCTTAAAAAATGTATGGTTAATCCGAGGATTATCCTGTTTGTAACTTTAGTCCACGTTTATTAATAAGCGGGATAGAGTATAGCATAGCTAGTTCTTGATTGTACGGCGAGCTAAACATTACTCGCCGTCTGGAAGCCAAGATGTCTGTTGTTTTGTAAAACGGATTCAAAGCTAAAGCTAAAAGGTGTCGAAATTCAAATAAATTTATTTAAATCGTATCACTGTGAGCTAAAACGTTTTAGGCAGATACAATCGTATTCAAAAGTGTTGACTCATCACCAAACATAGATGTATTGGTGATAAACTGTTAATGGTGTCGGTAACCGTTTCATTTCGGACTGCTGTGTGAAAAAAATAAGGTGTGTTCGGATGTTTTTGTGTATTGATAGTGATGCTTTGAATATTATCTCTATACATATTATTATGAAATTGTGTTGCTTTTTTAGTGATGTTACGTATGTTGATGCGAGCAATAAAAGAAAGATTTTAGACAGCTTTATTATGATTTTTTTGAATTGTTGATATTTCACTTTTCGTTTGATTGGTAAATATTCATCAATGCAATGATGACAATGTGGAGCAAAAGGGACTTTTCTATTTTTTGGGATTGACTCTATAAAAACCTCCCTTCTGCCCACTATTCCCAAACCACTTCAACTCCTGAAATCCAGAATCAACAGTGGCACCACCAGAAAGCACTTACTAACACAATGAAGTTCAACGTAGTCCCAGAGAATTGATTTAAATGTCTTTTTTTATCGTGGTAAAATCATCAAATGATTTCTTCTACCCAGGGCAGGCGGGAGGGACTATCAGTCTCATACTGACTAAAATCCACGGTGATCCTACGATAGGCCTTTGCGTTCCAGGGCCACGGTTAACTGATAAAACAGTCTCTCGACGCCGCCTGCTGTTTGTAGTAGCCTTCAGATTGCTGACTGTTTTATTTGAAAAAAAAAAACGATATTACATTATAAAGAAAACTTATCGTTGAGCTCCTTGTGTTCTAAGTCGAGCTACACGATAACCGACAAATGCTTGCACTGACTGGACAGGTCCACTCAAATATGTGTGGCTCTTTCCTCAAAAGACCATCTCAGACACCCGCATGGTCCTCGATGACCTCAGAGTAGTCAGGTACGAAACACCGGCCCCATCTAGCTTTAAAAATATTGGTTGTGACGTGTAAAAGTGTTTTTATGCGATGGGGTATAAAGTTGAAAATGTATTAGCGACTGCAGAACGTTAACGATTGTCGCTTGCCGTTTGGCTACAGGCTCTGTACTGTTACTGTAGAAGAATTAAAGCGAAAGGGACTGTCAAACTCTTAAAAGTCCACCCTGTTTCTTTGGTTGCGTTCCTGCCAATGTATTCTGCTTAGACAGTCACGTGACCGCGGCAAAAATTTACAGTGTACAGAAAAAAAGCTATGTGCTTCTGTTTTTTTTTTTTCTAAAAGTTGTCCCACACTAGGAATTTCTCATGTATCGTGGGTGCGTTTACAAATATAGAAACTCACATACACAAACACCCAGACCCGGAACAACTACTTTTAGGTCATATAAATATTCGTCCCGTGCGGGGATTGAACCCACGACACGCTGTGCAGCAGTCAATCGCTCAACCGCTGCGCCAACCGTGCCGTCAAACATTTTTTATTGTACTAGCTGACTTTGTTGCCCGTGACTTCGTTCGCGTGGATGTCGGAACTTAACAATGTATTTTCTATAAAATTGACATAGTTTCATACAAACTTAACTTTCTTCCCCTATTTTATCCCCTTGGGGGTAGAATGGATCAAAATCCTTTCTTAGCGGATGCCTACGTCATAATGTCATATACCTGCATGCCAATTTTCAGCCCGATTCGTCCAGTGGTTTGGGCTGTGCGTTGATAGATCACTATGCCAGTCAGTCACCTTTGAGTTATATTTATTTAGATTCGGGTAATTATTTGCTTTTAATGCTAAAAGTACTAATGTTACTGCTTGATAGAGGTATAAAGTGAACCCAGCTAAATAAATCATACATAATTATCTACTTATTTAAATTGTGTACTACCGATATTTTAGGTATTCACCACTTTCTATGAAAAGAGTGCTTAAACCAAATTCACATAACGTAGGTGCCACTGTTAAGGAGATGTTGTCCTGCTATAAGATTCCTGTTTCGAAAATGCCTACCTGCTCATCAACGCTCAGGATTCGGGAGAACCTCCGTCAAAATAGAAAAACCGTCAAACAATAGGTACTCCCCCGGGTATTGCATATCGGAACAAAAACCATTAAAACAAAAAACAAAGTTAACGCGTTGAGCGTATCGCAGTGTCGATCAATTACATTCGAAATAAGAGCATTTCTTATCAATAATGGATCAATCAATGTAGTCACGATTATCTGAATTGGCATCGAAGAAAAAAATTAGAAAAAAAAGCAAAATTACTCCACGTCAAACATTTATTAAAGTGGACTATTGTACGAGTATGCATAAAATGTTTCCAAAAATAGATTTTGGAAAAAAGCCTGTGTGCTAATTTAAATAACTATTGTAGGTATGTAGCAAGTAATTAAAAAGTTAAACGGGTGCAGCCAAAAGGCAGCTAATCACATTATAATAATTATGTGCTTAAATTCGCGGATTCATCACCTCATACAGCCTTTAACCTATTTGGTACGGTTTATTCTCGTTGGAACAGTGAGCACTGGTGGCCGAGTGGTATCGGCCCCGACTTACGAGTTGTAGGTCGTGGGTTCGAACCCAGGCAGGCGCATTACTTTGTGTAGGTAATTTATTTCATCACCACTGCTCTCAAAACGGTGAAGGAAAACATCGTGAGGAAACCGTCATGTCCTAGAACCAAAAATTCGAAGACATGTGACATTCTACCAACCCGCACTGGGCCCGCGTGGTGGATTATGGCCCACTCCCTCTCACAGAGAGGAGGCCTGTGTCCCAGCAGTGGGAACATTATAGGCTGATGATGATGATTCTCGTTGGATCCCACTTTTACTATTGCATGCACTTTTATATGCAACAGTAAAAGTGGGATTCAAAAGTGGGATCCAACGGGAATAAATCTTTGGTTCTCTAGGTCTGTAGTAAAATTAAGCTGTTTTTTTGTTTTACAAATAGGTACTCGAATGTACGACAAAGACACTGTTCGTTTTGATGAATCATTATTTCGGCCCATAAATGTATCATAATTAACCTTAGCGGGGCTCATTCGATTTTCCTTATTGGGTGGTAATCAGTAACAAAACAAACTTTAGGACTTATGTATTTTATGGCAATCAGTTTTATGTATTTTTTTTAGCAATTAATTTATATCTATACTAGCTGACCCCGCAAACGTTGTTTTGCCATATAAATTAAAAAAAATAATAGATAGTAGCCGATTCTCAGACCTACTGAATACGCATAATTATAAAATTTGGTAAAAATCGGTAGAGCCGTTTCGGAGGAGTACGGTAACTAACATTGTGACACGGAAATTTTATATATAAGAAGAAGATTATTTAGTAACATTACCTACACAAATAATTAATTGAAACAATAAAACAATTAATCCAATGAATTAATCTATCTTTATTGTGTAAACCTCCTTTCTGATTTATACTTTTACTCCTTTACGACATAATAATGATTGAAGTTTGTAAAAACATTAGAACTTGCATGATCTCCAAATGCAAATTGCATTTAATCTTAGTATTTATTACCTAATAACTAAAAAAATAATAATTTATGATTCCATTTTTTTGGTTCAGTCCAAAAGTTTATAGTCGACTTCCAGTTCATCATAATTTATAATGTTTAATCGTACTTAAAAACATAAGGAAAACTGACTCATAATTTAGACACCAGTTGTTTTTAGGGTTCATTTTCAACAAAGTTAAACAGCAGCTTACACTAAAGATGAGTACTAAAAGTCTGGGAGCGGTCCTAAATTGCAGTACCAAATGCCTTTTACACCATATCTTGAGTTTCTCGGAAAACATTCGTGATGCTTACAAATAACTTTCTTCTCTTAAATGTGCTTTTATGATATTTATTTTTGAAGATTTCACTTTGTGATGCGTCATTAACTTTGGTCGATTTTGCTTTAGTTTATCTATGGCTCATCAAGATTTGTCATGTTGGTATATTATTTTCAAATAAATTTCAATTAGTATGTAAGTAAATAATTGCAAAGTGAAAGTTAGCTAGCGTTTTTGTTTATTTAGTAAATAAATATTTGCTACGTGAAAGTTGTATAAATTAAAAGTGGTGCAATATTGGAGACGTATAACTGGTGCAATATGGAATATGTTTTTTTTTCTAATAGAGGTACCACTGTGTCAACAACCAGACTCGAAACAACTACTTGTGGATCATACAAAATTTTGTTCCATACGGGGATCGAACCCGCGACACATGCAGCAGTCGTTCGCTCAGCCACTATTTTAAAACAATAGAGGTTTTTTTTTTCTCCAAAATTTCATTCCACTGACGTAGATTCAATATTTTTTATCATTTCGGAATCTATTGTTAAACGCCATCGGCTAAAAATAAAAAAATACACTTTTTTTCGTTTGAATTGAAAGTCTTATTGACTTTGACAACACATCGTGGCCAATACACCACACCCTCACTATACACTACAGAGAAAATAAACATAATCATTCACACGGCCCAATCTACCGGACCGACAGTGCACGGTCGCTAATTGGTATAGATATGTTTGTAACGGAACCGATAATGGCGAACCGTTTTATTATACATGACTTCTTATTTTGTTCTACTTTGATCGATAAGATTAGGTGCGTGTTGTTCGAATAAGTTATAAGATCATAATTTGTTTCCTTTAGACGCAATGAAATTAGCTAAGAAACAGGTCTACTTTTAAACGTTGCTCCACGTTGTATATTCAAAAATATTAAAACTCACATATTTACCTAGAAAAACACCCAGACCCGGAAAATCTACCTGAAGATCCTTGCCTGTAATTCCCGAAGAATTTAGGCATACATAACTAATAGGCCTCCCATATATTGTCAGTTGGGTGTAAGTTACTTGTAATTTGGGCGAGCCTTCTGCCATCAATCCGGCATCTATCCAGGCTCCGTGGCAGCAGGAAATTCCTCATAGAAAAACTCTCTATTACTTTACTAGACCTGGGCATCGAACCCAGGACCTCAAGCTTTACAGTCACGCTTGCGACCACTACTCCCGAGTGAGCGTAAAATCAAACTTCATTTTCTTAAGTAAATCATCGCTGATTCTGAACTGTACCCTTAGCACGAATTTTCACTCTTTTACTTTACAGCGTCTTTCCAGTATTTACAGCGTTTTTGTATGAAAAAATGGAACAGCGCCTCTGGTGTGCGAAGCCAGAACTAATTTTTCCCTTGAAAATTGTCAGTTTGAAATTGTCAAAGTTCCAGTTTACTTTACGTCTCAAATACTGAAAATTCGTGCTAAGGGTACAGAAATGTGGTTTGTGGTCTAGTTAGAAAGTGCGATGATCTATTTGGGTGAAGTTAGCCCTTAAACGTTATAGAATAGTACTACAGTGAGGCATACTTTATCGAAGAGATATCTTTTCTTTGATTATATTATTGTATTTTTTGATTATTGTATTTACACGACACAGATTATTATCACTAATGACCACTTTGACAACATTAATTTCATAATAAATAACAAAACTACAATTTTACGATTGACAAAAAGCAAACAATACAAAAATTACGACCAAATCCCCTCAAAACTGTGTAAGGTAATTACTTCGCATTATATCCATCAAATTGTTTCCCATAGTTACCCCATTTCAATGGTTCTGGCTATTTATTAGTTCCTCTAATGACAGTTATGCGTGATATTTCAATATAATAAACCTTTAATTTGAATTTTCACACGAGAACTATAATATTGATCTTTGGACTTGTAGACGTAAGCCATTACTGAATTTGAAGTCCTGTTTTCAATCTCTGGACCTGGGGGGGGGGTTTTACAACGTCTTAAAACCAAGCTTATTCCGGCGTGTGAAAGTGACAGAGCTATACAAGTTGTCTAGCGCCATCTCGTTCACTCACTGGAACAAGCCTGGTTTTTTTTATGATGTTGTAATACCCCCCCTGGACTTATACAAAGAAATATTGTGTTTTCCACCACTCTTTTCCGGAGGTCACAAATTACAACCACAACAAACGTCATGTGGTTCGTGTAGAAATAGTGAAATGTACAGACGCCAGGCACATCAACCAACCTCAATCTGTCAAATTTCTTTTACAGATTGTCAACCTTATCACAATAGGGGAAGATAAATATTCGATTGGTAAAATGTGACAGATTGGGATAGGTAAACCTGCTGGCGTCTGTACCAAGGATACACCTCTGTTCCGCTATTTGAGGATAACAAACGTAATTTTATAAAGAGTTTCAGTATTTAATCTTTTATACTATTTTTCCATAAATAAAATGTAATATTTTTGTTGATTGGATTTCGTGGTTTGAACCGAAAAAAAGTATGAAGTATGAAAACAATCAAGTGAATTACTTTAGTGTAGCTTTTAGTTAGATTGGATATAAAAATACGGCCCTATGGATCAGAAATACAATATTTATTTAGACTAGAGTTCGTCCATGTGGCATTATTAATATTATTATAATTCATGTACAACTTTATTATAATTAACGGTATTTTCCGTTAGTGTGGCCCTAATGTTAAGGCATTAATAATAATGTTAGCGTTCTCCACTTTTGTTCTACATAAACTTTAACTGTGACTAAATTCTATAGCCATACTCCTCCATCTTATAAAGTTTTTAATATCACAATGCAAAAGCAAGTAATAGGTACACAAATGTTTATATACTGTTTTGTACAAAAACTTTCAGGGGATTTAAGGAGTTCAACGTAATAATTAATTATCATTGATAATAATTACAGGAATATGTCAATATAATTATTTTTTTATAATAATGTTTTTAACGTATGTCACTTCCGCGCAATAATTTAAAAACCGGTCCAAATCATAACATCGACCCATATTCACAATCGTAAGTCCCTAACAATACTAACGACGTAGTTATTTGTAAACAAATAATGTCAGTAGCTTCAATTATTTTCACATTTGTTTACTAAGGCCCCTTCGTTGGCCATTATAATGGAATGGACTACAAATAGAACTGGAGAGGACGCGAGGGATGAAGAAATGGAGGAGGTATATTAACATTTTTAATACACATTGGCTTACAAAAACGATCGCTAGGATAAATTGTCATAATCAAAAAATAAACTGTATACCCCACAGGAGAAAACCATTGCACATAATAACAAAACAGACAAAGTCTGGTCCAATAGATAGTAATTAGTGGGTTGTTTGTTGCAAATTTGCCACAAAATAATTCCCCACGAAAAAAAGTATGTATAAATTAGCCTACGGTTACGGTACGGTTTTTATGGTAATTTTTTATTATTGTGAATTCGCCCATTTCTTTTTTCGCACGGATAGCAGAACAATTAAATAATGCAATCCAGCAGAAAACTACCGAAAACGAGGACATGATGTAGAATCTGAAGAGAAAGTAGTAGGAGAACTGACAGGATCAATACTATTTTTCGTGGGGAATTAATTTAGTGGCGAATTTACGACAACCCGTCCTTGTAATACCTACATGATGAAGGTTCCAGACTTCTAAGAATTAGTGCAAATCTAGATATCTTAAATAGTGTACATATATTATTAATTACATCATCTCTTCATCTGTATCTGTACCGTAGAAAGCGGCATAGCATCAATCAGCCATTTACTTTTTCATTATTGGGATACAGTAAAATCTGCTCATGGCTTTCAGTTCAGCGTTTTTCTGTCAGTAAGAGGAACAGTAACTTGCGACGAAAATTGGGATCTATAGGTCCTTCGTCACAAAAACCTATCTTTAAAAGCCATAGCTGCAAAACATATCATCTACATAAACCACTGCAAATGTCTATTTGCTCTACTCATAATACCGCATCCATACATAAAACAAATACTTCTTCAAGTAATCTAGTGAGAGCGAACAATAGATTTTTATTTGTAGGAAGCCACTCGACTCGGTTACCCACGTCCGCTTACCAACAATTTTACTTAAAACGCTGACCTGATCATATCCAGCTGCCAGTACCGTTGGCAACGCAACTGTTTCTACTGTCAAAGGAATATTAAATGTTAATAAGGCTGAATAATCGATGTTCTTAGATATCGAGGACTTGGGCGTAAAATTTTGAGTGAAACTGATCAGTATTTTGATGTCACGTTTTGTGGATTTAGGTTGGTCAGCAAATGGTTTTCTATCTTTTTATTTAGTTTTTACAATAATTTATTAATTACTGTTTTATTATACAACTTTAGAAAATCATAAATTAGATACTTTTATAATTAAATTCACAGTTCTTATTATTTATGACCCCATTGTTTGGTCAGGTAGTTAAAAATTTCAATACATTAGTTAAAACATGCATCTTATTGATTATGACATGTTGTGTCAAGCTATTGTCAAATAAACTTATTTTCATTCTTTCTAGTAGATATTATCATAATGTATCAACAAAGAAAAAGTGAGTGGACATGCCAAAAAGGGACATCCTAGAATGTTGAACACAGACCATCAGAATGTGTAAGAGCGAACACGAAGCATCATGTAAAGAGCAAGTATTTGGAAGTTTTTGCCTACCCCGAGTTTAAATGATGGTAATACAATGAATAAAAACCAAGAAACTATTGTTGACAGTACTCACAGAGAAAATATTAGAGTAAGCATTACTACAAAAACTCAAGTAAGATATCGCGAAAGAAATTATTCAGTCGGAGAATGATTCGATAGAACAGGCAATCTAGATAAAATTCTATTAAAAGAACGCCTGCAGTTATTTGATGGAATAAAAACTGGATTAATATAATAGATTGAAGAGATTTTTATTACATTTTACTATTAGATAGTTTCAAATGAATGGAGTTGCCACTGCATCATTTCTTTCCATCCAATATTTTCTTGGCAAGGTCAACAAAGGTGTAATAACTCAATTTATTTGTTTGAATTAAAGTGATTGGTACATTTATGTTCGTGAACAAAACAAATCTTAAAATAATAATATTCTTAGAGACCGACTTCATTTCAATAAATGTTTAGCTATAACAGTCTCGACACATGGTGTAAGCAGATTTTTCAATTCATTTAATCGTAACAACATGTATTTTCGATGCCTGCACCTGTTTGGCAGGTAATATACACCAATATAAATTATAACACTAACACCAAACAATAGAAATCTTCTTTAGTCATTCTATGCCATGAAATATTGTTATAATTTATGCGATCCTGAAGTGACATTATAGATAATAGAAGAACTAAAGATAATAACGGTTAAGACTACTCAGATCCCTAAGTGGTCTGGAATTTCTCCCGTCTAAGAAATATATCCCACAACTTAGATGAAATAAGACTTATTATAATAAATTCTAGACCACTTCATTGCCGTTCCAGATCCATAAAAACGACTCCACAGACACAAATCAAGTCGGAATTTTCCATATCTGGGTCAATCGTGGTTCAAGCCCGATATTCAATTACGTTGTTAGGCCGATATCTGGCCTTTACGTTTGCTCCCATCTCAGTATTACCTACATCTCAGGATCTTCTGCTATAAGGCTTTGAGGCTTAGTGTCTACTGGTTTAGGTCCGTTTTAGTTTGCCAGGATCTCGTCTTTGAGGTCACGAGCCTTTGATTGGTTATCTAAACGGTGCTTGCCAATTACTTAGGGTAAGTGATTGTTTCGCGTGGTCGGATGCAAATTTTGATGGGTATTCAAGGGATTTTTGGAATGTATCGTGGTTTTAGGTACATTGAAATGTTCTTGTGTTCGCATATGAAACTGGAATATTGGTTGGAGTGCAAAGGGATGTTGGAATGGAATTCTGTTTCGTGTTTATGGTGAAATGCTTTCAAATAATAGAAACAATGGGTTTTGGAACTGATAGGAGATTGAAAAGCTGAGTTGCCATTGTTTTGAGTGTGTATGATAGTTTCTGCGAAATGATGCTAGTTGGGCTTTATGGATTCTAAAGGTATCGAGATTTTGATGACGATGGCTTCTAATGGTAGCTTGAAGAAGAATGTTCGAGAATAATTTTATTGATGTATTTATAAGAAAACTAAAACGGATAGGAAGTGTTGTAAGGTGAATCGTCTTGGATGACGGTCGTAAGTAATTTTGGGGTTCAAAAACGTTTTTTCTAATAACATGGAAGAAAGTAAACCAATTAATTAATTGATCTATTAAAACGGTAATCTTAGATTGGAAGACAACAAAATAATCACTAAGAAGGAATCCAAGCCATCCAAAACAGAGACAACGAAATAAACGTTTAATAATCACATCAAAAACGGGAAACCGTATATTGTGAAGGAATGTAAACAAAAAACAAAGTGAATAGTATATAGTAACGTGAGTTTCAGTGGATATCCTAATAATTTGAGCCACTCAGAATGTTGGAAACGAAGTTATTTTGAGCCGAGATTTCTACCGATTAGGCTGTTTGCATCAGTCGCGCTTTTAATTTCGGAAGGGTCTATGATTGAATAGCAGATATTAATTTATTGGTTTTAAATACGTAGAAAATTTTGTGACAAAGTTACGAGCAATTTAAGCTGCAATTATTTAATATTATAGTTTCGGTTATTATTGGGTAGATTTTTAAAAGAAATAGAATATTTTATACATTTTGAGAAAACTTTATTGTTATGCAAACGCATACTTACTTTTCTCACGTGACTTAGGTATTAAATTTTCTCTGTATAATAAATAATTGGCTGCAATTGACTTTTCGGGCTCAGTACGGATTCATTTTATTCATTTGCTATCTCACAATTAGTCCCAACACCAACACAGGGCGCTCTTCCTAAAATTGGAAATCTCGTAAACTACACGAATACCCGTTCAAAATCGCTTCAACATGACAGTTACAACAAAAAAAAGTCGTGCGTCTGCAACGAACCTGTGGGATCTAGAGAAGTGGACTGTAATTACTGGTTTTCAAAAATAAGAAGAGAATAAAAGGGATGCGAGGAGCTCTGTATGAACGGCTTTTTCCCGTTCGCCCAATCCAGAACAAATTCAGCTGCAAAAATCGTAGTACGACTAACCTTTTCGCCGGCTGCAGTAGACCACCAATCCTCGCACGCGAACTGCTGGCTGGGTCACTGGCGTCACCTCACAACACGGTTATGATACGCTTAGTCCTGGATTTTCCTGATTTACGCACGGCGTTGCAAAATAATGTTTGCGGGCGGGGGGCACAGAACACACTACTCGAGAGGGCGTGAACCGGACACTCGTTCGTGCTTTCTCCCACTTCCTGTCGCGTGTGCGGAAGTTCCGCGGGATTGGTTTTTGGCATGGATAGTTTTTGACCTCCAGCCAATCACAGACCGACTACTCGGTTTGCGTACACAGATAATTACAAACGATTCGTTCAGGAATGGGCTAAGTACAGAACATACCCCCTACCGAAACCATAGTGATGGTTTCTAGAAACTAAAATTACCTTATTAATTAAACTTACTCGTTGAAAGACTCTAAATTAAATATTGAACTAAGCTTTAAATATACAAAAGGTTTGGTATGAAGCTAGTTAGTATAAGGTAATGGACAGAGTTTATTAGTTGGTCTTTGGAAGACACCCTTTTCGGTGCGCAATGTCACACATCGAACTATATCATCTGAACCCGGATGCAATTTCTCTATTTTTCCAAGAGGCCAACTACATGAGGGGATATTATCCGTTTTTATTAATACTAAATCTCCCACCTTAGGGTTAGGGGAGGATGTAAACCACTTAGCTTTCTGCTGAAGGGTATTTAAATATTCGTGACTCCAACGTTTCCAGAAAAGTTGAGAACATCTCTGAATATATTGCCAACGTGACAATCTATTAATATTAATGTCTTGAACGTTATACTCGGGTATTGACGTCAAGCTTCGACCAATGAGAAAGTGTCCAGCAGTTAAAACATTAAACTCGTTAGGATTATCGCTAGCCGGTAGTGGACACAATGGACGTGAATTTAAAACGGCTTCTGCCTTACAAAATATAGTGGAAAGTTCTTCAAACGTTAAAGGTTTCTCTCCTACACTTCGTACTAAGTGATATTTTGCTGACTTTATGCCAGCTTCCCAGAGCCCGCCCATATGCGGAGCACTGGGTACATTAAATTTCCAGTCTATCTGCCTTTTAGCGCAGCCATCAGAGATGCTATCTTGACTCTCGCGCAAAAACTTTTGGATTTCAGACAGATGTTTACTTGCGCCAACAAAATTAGTACCGCAATCAGAATAGAGCACTGCGCAGAGCCCTCTACGGGCTACGAATCTATCCAAGCACGCAAGAAAACAGTCAGCGGAGAGGGAAGATAACACCTCTAAATGGACTGCTTTTGTGGAAAAGCAGATAAACAATGCTAAATACGCTTTGGTTACTTTAGCATTGCGAAGTAAACTTTCTTTAATTAAAAAAGGCCCCCCGAGGTCAACTCCGACGTTAGAAAATACCGTATTAGGTATTAACCGAGTTGGTGGCAAGGATGCCATTTCGGGTTGCAGTAAACACGGTTTACACTTGAAGCATGTTTTACACTTAGATAAAACAGCACGAATGACGCTACGAGCAGACAATATCCAAAAATTCTCATTAATTATACTTTGCAGTGTTCTCGGACCTACATGTAAGTATTTTTTATGTAAATAAATTATCAACAGTTTAGTGAAAAAACTACGTTTTGGAAGAAGACGCGGATGTTTAGCATTATACGGCAATTCGGAATGACCGAGGCGACCCCCTACCCTGAGGAAGTCGTCGCTATCGATAAATGGAGATAATTTTCGTAATGATGGAACAAATTTTTTATCTTTAATCATTTTAATCTCATTTTCAAAATAAGCATGTTGGACTAATTTTATCAATTTATCGCAAGCTACTTTTAATTCACTAGTCGATAATACACTCAATCTATAAGTGGGGTTCAAATCACCCTTTTTGCGAATAAATCTAAAAATCCAAGCAAAAGAGCGTTGTAATTTTGAAAATGACGAAAATTGTTGAAATATTCTTTCACAAAATTCAATTTTGGATTCATTAAAATTATCATTAATTTTAGTTTCAGTGAACAAATTAACGGATGATTTTAATTCCGGTAGTTTATCATTACTTTCATTAACAAATACTGTCATAGGCCAATGTGAATAATGCTGGTACATCCAATCAGCTCCCTGTAACCAACGTTGATTACAACTAACAAGTTGCGCTGGAGACGCTCCGCGCGATCCAATATCGGCTAAATTATGTTCACTACACACGTGCCGCCAAAAGTGAGGGGGTAAAACTTCAATAACTTGCGTAACACGATGACAAACAAAGGTTTTTAATTTATACGGTTCCGTCTGAAGCCACGACAGTACGACTGTCGAGTCAGAAGCGGCCGTTATTTTGTTAATTTTAACGCGAGTAAAAGTGTCAACTACAAATTTTATTAATTTGCTCAACAAAACAGCTCCCATTAACTCTAACCGAGGAATAGTTAAGGGTTTTATTGGTGCAACTTTAGATTTTGCGGTTACTAGGCGAACTTTTACATTACCCGTTTGGTCACGACTTATGACATAAACACAAGCCGCGTAGCCACGAACTGAAGCGTCACAAAATCCGACTAAGTCACATTCCGTCTCACCTGGTAATAACATGTGACGCTCTATACGTAACTCCTTTAGCAAGGGAAGTTCTAATAAAAAGTTTTGCCACGATTTTTTGACGTTATCTGGTAACTTTTCATCCCAACCAATACCTAGCTTCCACAGTTCTTGCATGAGCTGCTTCGCCATAAAAGTGCATGGTGCGATAAAACCCACGGGATCGTAAATCGATGCTAGTAATTTTAGTACCGATCGTTTAGTTGACTCGTTGTCGGTTAAATTAACTGAGAAAATAAAATTATCGGATTTAGCAATCCATTGAAGACCTAAAACCTTAATTGTGGTATCATTTTCATCCTTGACAAATGTTACAGAGTTGCACGCCCTATCTTCAGAGGACACGCGTTGTAGTAACTTCTCAGTGTTACTCATCCACTTTTTTAACGTGAAGTTGGCACTTTGAAAAATACCTATTAATTGATCCTGTACTAAGCAAGCTTGCTCCATCGTTTGACATGAATATAAAATGTCATCCATGTAAATACCCTCACGGATGACCTGAGCAGCGAAGGGAAAACGTTTTCCTTCATCGTTAGCTAACTGAAGTAGCGTCCGAATTGCTAAGAAAGGTGAACAACTAAGTCCGTACGTCACGGTTTTTAATTCAAATAATTTTATCGGGTCGTTAGGCGACTCGCGATATAAAATGTGTTGAAATAAGCGATCTTCTTGCCGTAAAGCAATAGCACGATACATTTTACAAACATCACTAACTAGACAATATTCAAATAAGCGGAATTTTAAGATAATTGCTGAAATATCAGGATATAGTTTAGGGCCGACTAATAAGTTTTCATTTAGTGACACGTTGTTACTACTCTTTGCCGACGCGTCGAACACTACACGTAAAGGAGTGGAGGAACTACTAGGTCGTAAAATACTGTGATGTGGAATAATGTATTTACTAGGCTGATCACCTTGATAAAGTTCCATGTGACCGAGATCTTCATATTCCCGCATAAATTCCTTGTACTTATTACTTAAATCCGGAGTGCGCGCGAGCTTACGTTCCGTGTATAGCAAGTGGCGCTCGGCCGCGGTACGTGATTCCCCCAGCGGCACGCGATTAGGATTAAACGGCAGCGGAACGATGTATTGACCGTTCGAATCTCGTGTATGTTCTTTAGCGAATATATCCTCGGCTAACTGATCTAATGGATTTATTGTAGGTGTGCACGGCACTTCCTCAATTTCCCAAAAATCGCGTAAAGTTTTTTCAATCGATTGTTCTTCGTCATAAGAAACCGATAAATGAAAATTTTGCGAATTTTTATTTTTCTGATATAATTTTCCGCTAATAACATAACCGAAAACTGTTTGAATAACACTTGGAATACCATCCTTAATTACTAAAGGTTTGTCCGTAATGATGTCTGGAACTATATCGTTACCTAATAAAATATCTACTCGCGAACGCTTAAAAAACAATGGATCTGCTAACCTACTAGTGTATTCACCATACTCGTTAATTACGTCTTTTGTGAATGGAACATTAGGCATATCCGCAGACACCTTTGAAATAACTACTAAGTTAACTGTAAATGTCGGACCAGTCGCATGTCTTGGTTTTAACGTACACGTAACCATACCTTGATTTTTAACTATTCCTCCACCAATCCCTTGAATGGAGAAAGGGCATTTTTTACGCGGTAATCCTAATTTCTGAGCACATTCAGTAGTTATAAATGAACTCTGAGCTCCGGAATCAATAACTGCACGGCAATCTTGGTATTGACCCACGCAATCTATTATTTGTGTAAGCGTAGTACCTAACACTACTCCGTATTCGTCATTATTTGAAATTAATACGTCATGAATTGGAGAGACCGCTGTGTCACTTACGAAGTGAGACGAAACTAGCGCGTGTGAAAGAGACGCCTGCGGTTGCGCGGTTGATGTACTCGCCACGGACGATTTACCCGCGCAATTCGAATGCACGTTATCTTTATGCAATAGATAATGATGCTTTCCCGCACACACTCCACAATTCATGGTACTTTTACAGTCTGAAAGCTGATGATCAGATTTAAGACAATTCTGACACAGTTTTAGTGACTTGACGCTATTCATTCTTTCATCGATCGACAATTTACGAAATTGATCGCACCGATAAATTAAAAATGATTTTGTTTACAAATCACACAAGTTAAATTAGCAGTATTATTACGGTTGCTATTATTATTAGCCCGTGTAGTGTTGAGAACCGACTTAGATGAGGATTTATTTTGACCTTTATTTTGTGAGTTACTAGACCTCGGCGAGTTATTTGAAGAGCTGTTCGTGAACGTACTGTGTTCTAAAACTTTTATTTGTTTGTTTACAAAAGTCATTAATTCCGCGAATGTAGGTATTAACTTTTGATCACGGCTTTCTTCGAATAACTTTCGTGTATGAGGATCGAGTTTTTGTAATGCTACATGACACAATAAAAAGTCTCCCAAGTTCTTAATGTTTAAGGCTTGAATCGCTTTAAGTGAATAATCAAAAGTTTCTACAAATGTAACTAAGTTAGACGTAGTGTCTTTTGTCAACGGCGAAAAGTTCAACATTTTATCGAAATACCTACATGTTAGTGTTCTGTGGTCGTGATATTTATCAATGAGACTTTGCCAAACTAATGTATAATTAGCGGCCGTAATAGGTAGATTTTTGACCATATTTAACGCAGAACCTTTAACACTTGAAAGTAAATAATGGAATTTATCGATATTCGAGAAGTTTCTGTTATGAACTAATGAAGAGAACGTGTCGTAGAACGTTGTCCAGTTTTCGATTTCTCCGTCAAATTGAAACAATGAAATTGTAGGTAACGCGGGCACCGCTAAATCCTTTTTGTTTGACGCAGAAGCCGACTCGGATTTGCCTTTAGAATATTCGTTTGCAATTAATTGGCATACAACATACATCTCATTAAATGCTTCGAGTTCATTAGTCGACATTTTTGCCGTTGGTTTTATTTGCATTTCAATTTCGTACAATTCAAAGATGGTGGATTCGAATGTCGCTCGAACACTTTCTATTTCCGACCATAATACCGTAAACAATTGTAATTTCTCAGGTTCAGTTCTCAACTTTTGGGAATAGTCATATAACTTCTGTATTTTTGTGAATAAATATTCCTTTTTACTAATTAGAGTCTTTCGTTTCGTTTCTAAAACTTCCGCCATTTTGGACGCTTGGTTTTAGATGGAAAAAATCAGAAAATATGTGGCTCGAATGGCCAGAATGTGGGATCTAGAGAAGTGGACTGTAATTACTGGTTTTCAAAAATAAGAAGAGAATAAAAGGGATGCGAGGAGCTCTGTATGAACGGCTTTTTCCCGTTCGCCCAATCCAGAACAAATTCAGCTGCAAAAATCGTAGTACGACTAACCTTTTCGCCGGCTGCAGTAGACCACCAATCCTCGCACGCGAACTGCTGGCTGGGTCACTGGCGTCACCTCACAACACGGTTATGATACGCTTAGTCCTGGATTTTCCTGATTTACGCACGGCGTTGCAAAATAATGTTTGCGGGCGGGGGGCACAGAACACACTACTCGAGAGGGCGTGAACCGGACACTCGTTCGTGCTTTCTCCCACTTCCTGTCGCGTGTGCGGAAGTTCCGCGGGATTGGTTTTTGGCATGGATAGTTTTTGACCTCCAGCCAATCACAGACCGACTACTCGGTTTGCGTACACAGATAATTACAAACGATTCGTTCAGGAATGGGCTAAGTACAGAACAGAACCTAACCGACAACGACGTGTCAACTGCGCGTAAATGTCGCCGAGCTAAACGCGCCTGATTTATTTTATTGGACCGATAAATGAGTGCGCTTCACTCCGGCGCAAATAAATCGTAAAGCAACGGCACTGCGACCAGTCGTGTCGCAGGGGAATTCTTGCTTGTCGCACGGTTTAAGTCGTGATTTTAAACTGTTTAAATTAGAAGTTAGTTTTGTGGTAGTGGAAGTAAGAAATAGTTGGTAAGGGATATAGAAGCTACTTGTTTTGTGTGACAAAGTAGTCTAAGTATTTTTCATTATTTGCGAAGTGGTTAGAAAGATTTTTTGTTATGAATTTATGACGTACCTATTTACTCATTCTTTTTTGAGCTAAAGTTCAAGTAAAAAGAAATAAAGCTCTCATTAAAAAAAAACCTAGAGCAGGTGGATTAGTCGCCTATAACTCTTATTTTCATAGGTTTATCTGAAACTTTGGTTCTTTCCGCGAATTAAAATAAAAACATTTAAAAGCAGATTGTTTTGTTTTTAATCCCCTGAAAATTCGACTACTGCACATACTAGACCAGCTTTTTCAGACAAAAACAAACATAAATCATTAACAAAGACTACCCTGAAAAAATCTCAAGGGAATTATAACTTATTCAGGATTTCAGCTATTTAAATTATCTGTATGCATTGTTGTAGGATCCTGAGACACAGTATGAATTTACGACTAGAACACAACACTATGTGCTGATAAAAATCTGGTCACGTTTTCAAGAACCGAAACTAGTTCCCGATTCCTGAAACATGAATACTGAATTGCGGATAGGATGGTACGTTGTCGTAATGAGAATATTCTTGATTAATTGGTAATAAAATGTGAAGTGACAGCGCACATCTAGTTTAACAAAATCTAAAAGTAAGTACCAGAGGGCTGGTATATTTCTTGGCCAAAGGATCAGCATTGCCATCCAACGTGGCAATGCTGCCAGCGTTCTGAGCACTTTCCCCATTGACAGCGATGTGGATGAGTTTTTTGACGCCCTTTTAAATTTTTAATTTTAGTTTTAGTTTAGTTATAGCTGTAAATATTTTACTTTTAATTTTAGTTTTTATATGTAGTATGTATATATAGGTATTTTTTAAATTAATTAATTAATAATCTTGTTATAGTTGTACCTATAAATATGTATAAATAAAAAGATGATTAATAAAGTAAGTATAAATTTTCTAACCTATTTTTCTCCAATATACACTACAATGGGTGTAGCTGGGATCAATTTTAATTTGTTTTGACGTACAAAAATGTCATTATAAAAGGAGAAATGTGAAAAAGTATCATCTTCTCTTAAAATGACTTGAAGAAGATAAGAAAAGAGAAATTATCATAACTTGAAAAGAGCTCGACCGGTTTGCCAAAAGGACTGTCATACACTTTCCAAGAAATAATTATCACCGTTTTTTGCATTTCTGGCTATGGATTCATGTGTGCATGTGTTGAACTTTGTCTCATAGGATTGGAGTCAGTCGTTCCATGAAATGCTGCATTCGGTTACACTGGTAGTTAACCCCAACACAGTTGGTAAAAGAGGCAGGTGATAAGTTCAGATTTCCTCCCAAACAAAACCTACATTACGACGCGTCTGTATCCAACCAATCACAATTTCATTCTGGGTGTAAGGGACAGCCCTCCACAAACTTTCAGGGTTTGCTCAGTAGACGAAACTGAACAATCTTCCACATTTTTTTTTTGTCAGGAAATTAAAAAAAAATCAACCTCTCCAAACAAACTGTCCAATCAAGTTTATAAATTTCTATGGTGAGGCTGATTTTTTTTTCTTTCCTGGAAAAAAAAAATGTGGAAGATTGTTCAGTTTCGTCTACTGAGCAAGCCCTGAAAGTTTGTGGAGGGCTGTCCCTTACACCATGTATACAATCCTGCATCATTATACAGGTGCAATTGAAGTTGTGGGCAATATTTCAAACTAAGGCACTACTCATGATACTAATTGCATTAGGCCTAATAATAAGCAAATCAAAAATATTATTAATGCGAGTAAGTCATATTACATACATAGCAAAAGGCTTATTAATGCAAATAAACACTAAAAGTAATAAAAAAATACATCAAGTAAAACCCCAATAAGTTTTCAAGTACACACATCAAAAGTGTCTAGGGATCAACATATATTTTTGCAATAACTTTTCTCCTGATTGATATTAATTAAAATGTTCTTTAAGGATTCATCAAATAAAGTGTTATCGTTTGTCACAGTAACGATAAACCAAGTCACCTTTGCATTCATAAAGAAATTTGCCATTTTCCTAATAAAGGGATTTTTGACATTTGAACCACTAACATTAAAGTTCGAAAAAAAGACTGAAATAACAGTTTTCTTTAAAATTTTATTGGGTAACTTAAACAATTAATAATCCGTGTTTCTACCGCGAACACTAACAACACAAGAACATCGGTTTGGCATACTCAAAATGAGTTCATCCAAATCACGCTGTGGAATGGCCGCCCATGTTCGTTGCAACAACAAAAAAAGGTCTTCTTGCGACTGGATACCCTCCATATTCGGCAGAGCTCTTCTCTGTAGCATATCCCATGCATGCTCAATCGGGTTCAAGTCTGGCGACTGAGCAGGCCAAGGCAGGACATTGATGTTAGCTGCGGCGAAAGTCTGTCTTACAACTCTTGCGGTGTGCGGTCGTGCATTATCATGCATTAACTGAAATAAGGGACCGATTTGCACTTGTAGAGGAACGCTGACGTCTGATACAATCGTCTCAGCATAAATTTGAGCGTTGAGGTTGCCTCTGATCCAAATCAACTCAGTTCTTCCGCCGATCCAAATACCCGCCCATACCATGATGGTTCCACCACTATAAGGATGGACTTCCTGGCAGGATTTTAATCGCTGTTGGCGTCCAGGGGTTCTCCAGTGTCGTATACGTCTTGTATCCGGTCTCATACCAAAACGAGACTCATCAGAAAAGCACACGAAACGCCATTGTTCTTCTGCCCAATTTCTGTGTTCAAGAGCCCATTGATATCGAATCCTACGATTGTGCATTGCTATAGGTGGTACCCGTAGCGGTCTTCGGGAATGAAGGTTCACTTCATGCAAGCGGTTTCTGACTGTTTGGTCGCTAATTAAGTTCCCTGAAGAGTGATGAAGCCTCACGGCTAACATCATGGCGGTTATTGTTGGAGCTCTTCGAGTTAAGATTTGAATGTATCGGTCTTGTCTCCGTGTGGTGCAGCGATACCGTCCTCCATGGATGGCGCTCAGCCACGGTACCAGTGCTTCGGTAACGTGTCCAAAGTCGACTGATAACACTCTGACTTGTATTCAGAGCTAAAGCCACAGTACGTTGCCGGGAACCAGCTTCTATCATTCCCACGGCTCTGAGCATTTCTTCCCTGCTTAAATGACGTCGCCGCTCCATAATAACGTTGGTTTTAATCAGTAGTAGGGAAACAGTAGCACTAATAATGTCTTCAATGCGTTGTATGTTTTTATAGGGAAAATATTGACAGCTGATTTTCATCTTTTACTCGAATTTGATTTACAGTTCCTGATTCAAATTATGAAATGCACCAAAAAGGATCCATATAAATTTATAAAATCATAAATTTATTACAAAGCCACATCTCAATCTCAAGAAATCCGCATAAAAATGCTTGATCCCTAGACACTTTTGATGTGTGTATCAAAATCAAAATCTCGAGCGCAGTACAGCGCGTAACGAAAAGTAAACAAACATCAAAATACTAACTTGCACTTATAACATTTTTGATTTGCGTAATGCAATTAGTATCATGAGTAGTGTTTTGGTTTAAAATAATGCCCATGAATTCAATTCCACCCTGTACATATAATTAGTGTTAATTGTGAATGCGAAGAGTTATGTCGGTCACGCTTTCTTTCCAGTTTACTTATACTGATTGTCTGACAACTTGAGTAACTTATGCAGCTAACACAAATGTCCTTTCATGGGTTATTGTTCGTAGTGTCGTGAGCTCCTTGAGTTATGAGTCGAGCTACACGATAACTGACAAATGCTTGCACTGACTGGACAGGTCCCCTCGTATCAGTATGTTCTTCAAAAGACCATCACTGTCAGACACTAAGCTAATACATGGTCCTCGTATGACTTGACTAATATGTCTGGACTTTAAAAGAGACAGTGACCCTTGTTTCGGCTGCTTCTTCTCAGAGTAGTCAGGTACGTAACACCGGCTTCATCCATTTTGTAAAAAGACGTCGTGTAAAAGTGTTTATAATAAGTACTTGCAAAACTAAATTTCATTAATTTCACATCAAAGAACATAAAAGTATGTCTAAAATATAAGTCACTTCAACAAGACATATCCAAGAAACTCCTCGAGTTCCCTTGAGAACGTCTAGACACGGTGATCCATCACAATACGACTGGAACGGAGAAAAACTAGCTTCACTCTCTTACTCCGGTTAGTATTGTGTGTTAGCCGAGTTGATGGCTTTATTATTGATGGCAACTGCTTATTTGTTTTGGACGATTTGATGGAATAAAATTTCGATAAAGTATTGCCTCTTATATTTGAAGGAAAATTTTCCTTCTGGGAGCCCCAGGTGGAGAAGAAGCGACTGGACTCTTACTGACTAAACGTCCACCTTGTCCCTTCAGTAGCTCTTAGTGTTCCAAAATCACGGTCGAAAAACCGCCCATTAAGGTATCGTTCTACGACCAAGAAAATTTTACATCGCTTAGGCCTTTGTCAAACAGACAGGCGATAGCGAACCGAACCGAATCATGTCATATAAAAATGCGAAAGCGATCCGATACTCTATGTGACAGGCTTCAAACAGTTCCATACATTACAAACAAAAACGCTACGCCACGCATTCGGTTCGTCTGTCAGTTTGACAAAGGCATTATGGAATTTCTCCTACATCGTGGGTGCGTTTATAAATCGAACTCAAAATACACAAGCAACCAGACATGAATCTAGCTTTTTTCCAATTTGCTTTTGGATCAGTTTTCAATTTTTTTAGTAACGTTTATTGACGTGGATTATAGAGATTACTTTACTTAGACGTAACACTAACTATACGATCCAATCGATTATTAAATTTTCTACTTTCAGCGTTGTGTGGAAAGTTGAAAATCCAACAGCTTAGAACATTAACTTAAACGTTGTTCATGATGTGGTAATCTATGATTACCTATTTATGAAAATCGAGTGGTAACTGTGTGGGTACTTATTGGTTGGAAAGAGGATTATATTGTGCTACCATCAACCACTATGGTAGGCGCACATTAAATATTATTTTTGTTCAGATTAGGGTTAGGGATGTCAAAATGTTGGGTGGAACTAGGAGAAGGATTTTTTAAAAGAAAGATCTAGTAGGGCATCAAAGAGCTGCACTATGCGCCTGTCAATAGTTACATTGGTTACTGCGGGATAGTGTTACAAAATATTATGTCCATCCATGAATGGATGGACATTTTGTAACTCCATGCTGACTTTCCACTTTTAATAATTATAAAAAATGTAGTAAGATTTGGTTTGGTACTTCATTAAATTAAAAATTTGCCAGGTTTAACAAGAAAATTTAAGTTCTTTTTACATATTTTATTTTTTTGAGTTATATCAGTTCACAGACGTAACGAACGCCCGTTTTCATTACGTAGTGACACTTAAACTGAAGCGTAGATATTTATTATTGGATTATCAACTTTCGACTCACAAGATGAAGTTGAAAATCGAACTAAGTATCTACCAAATTATAACGACAGAGGCAACGTTTAAAAACTTCTTTAGTTATCATTGTTACACTATTGCAATTTAAACTCTCAACTTCCTACGATGGAGTTGAAAATCGAACTAGGAGTAATTTTATATGTGGTTCAACCTCTTTATTTAACCTAGAGAGGGATAAACTACTTCTTTTTCTAATTTAGAAAGTAATTAGAGCCAGAAGTGTTCGATAACTGAGTGGTCACACCGGAATAAAACTGTTTTCTTTTTCTCTGAAGTTTTTAATGCAGTTCCGATGTCTATTGAATTAACTTGGAGCAAAATGGAGGGTATCGAAGCAAGAAATATTTGTGGAAATTTTATTTTCGTGGTTTTATTGTTTACTTACTTACGGGTCTTTACTTTTAGATTTGGTATTCTGGTTCGATATCTTATATATAAAATTTCCGTGTCACAATGTTAGTTACCGTACTCCTCCGAAACGGCTCTACCGATTTTTACCAAATTTTATATGCGTATTCAGTAGGTCTGAGAATCGGCTACTATCTATTTTTTTTTATTTATTTGGCAAAACAACGTTTGCGGGGTCAGCTAGTATCTAGATAATTATGAAGCTGAGTTATCGTTTGTATACCTACTTAAAATACATACCTTGTCAATGAGATTTACATTTTATTATTTTATTTTTCTTCCAGGTATGAGATACTCGATTCTAAGACACGCAGGTTTACCTATTATAATTTATTTTGTTTGTTTGAGAGCAGTGTCAATGAAACACAGTCTGGACTCAAAGTCATTGGGGTTGGGGGGAACAAACGCGAGGATTGCTATCATAATTGTAATAAAGGAGAACATTCAGGCTCCATACATTTTTGG
Organism: Agrotis clavis; assembly: GCA_954870645.1. Lineage (NCBI taxonomy): Eukaryota > Metazoa > Arthropoda > Insecta > Lepidoptera > Noctuidae > Agrotis > Agrotis clavis. The sequence goes on from OX940937.1 coordinate 4,413,092, forward strand.
GCCTTTTCTGAAAGTGCCGGCCAACGAAAAAAATTGGTACCTATAGGTAGTACTAGTCATTTGGAGCAATAGTTACTATGGCACAAAAGTTGTAGGATTGCTCTCGGCCAAGTTATACAAGTTCGAAGATTCGTAATTCTCATACATTTTTGAATTTCTGAAAGTGCCGAGAATCACCAAATAATGATAAGTATTGCTAGAACTAGCGACCTCAAGTAATTTAACATAACGCCTAAAATCCCTGAGGGGTTGGGCAGAGGAGTACCTAATAAAAATGAATAATAATCTGTTTATTTTTTGTGAAAAGTAATAAAAACATTTTTAACATACAAATCTGCTGGTGGGACCAGCATCGGGAACAGAACCGAGGTTGCCTGTGGTTAGGGGTCTTGGGAGAGGAATCTCCTAACAATACGAGACGTGATCAGCACTGCTGCTTTTTGAATCAACCCTTTTTAGGGGGAAATAAAATCATCAAATAAGTTATCTCGCTCTGGGCTGAGCTGTAGAGACTGTCAGACTCCTGCTGACTAAAAGTCCACCCTCTTCATTCGGTTGCCCTTTGCGTTCCAAATACTAAGATAGTCGACGAGCCGGTACCTACATTTCATTCATACATTTGTTGTTTTCTCAAAGAGCCTCATAGCTTTTGGAACGCGATACTGTCGGGTCCACAATTAGCGGTGAGACGGGTTTGCCTCACCGTCCAGTCAACAAGACTCGACTGATACTCGTCCTTGACATCCCGTGGAACTTCAAGGAGCATTTCCGATCAAAAACAGGATCGAGCCGGGGCTGCCTTCAAGCTGTTACCCAACCTTCCGAGGCAAACGCCGCTTTCTGAAGGCCGATTCCGGCTTTTTTTTTTTACGTGGCAAAATCATCAAATGAGTCCTCCCACCCCGGGCAGGGCGGGAGGGACTGTCAGACTCGTACTGACTAAAATCCACGGTGTCCTTCGGTAGCCCTTTATGTGCCGAAGTCGCGGTATACGTATAAACCCCGGCAGGACAGTGGCACTCTATAGGGGGGCCCCGTCATTATGCTGACGCTCCTTGAGGCGCGTGTGGGACACAACGCGCCGTCAACCCGGGCATGGTCCATGGTCGGACAGCGAGTTGCCCTTTACTCGCCGCCCGCATGCCCGCGCCTACGGTGGCCGGAGATCGTCCCGCGACATCCGTCCGTCCGTCCGTGGGCGTCTACCACTGCATCTCGGGCGGAGGGAGGACGGTATCCTCTCCCTCAAGCGGCCCGCCTCCTTCGTGAGCACGACTGTTTCGCAGAAGGAGGCGACCGCCTCCCACTCCGTCTCGCCCCGCAGCATGGCCGCGACCAATGCCGGGCGCGAGAGGTCTCCGCCTATCGCTGCCGTGAGGACACGGCGGTGCTCCGCCCAAGCAGGGCAGTCCTGCACCGTATGCTCCACCGTGTCCTCCGGGCGATCCTCGCAGTGGTGACACCCGGGCGTTTCCTCCTTTTTTATCATGCACAGGTACCTCCCGAAGCTGCCATGTCCGGTGAGGACCTGTGTCATGTGGTAGGTGAGGACGCCGTGGGACCTATCCAGCCACTCCTCAAAAAGGGGTCTTACAGCCGCGATTGCGGCTAGCCCGTACCTCGGTTGCGACAGTCGTTCTCTCCAAACTGCCCTGAGATCGCGCCGGAGCTCTTCCCGCCGCGCCTCGACTTCTCGAGGCAGCGGGGTTACACCCCGACGCTGCGCCTCCACGCGCCACTCATAGACGCGCAGGAGGGCAGTCGCCTCCAGATCCCAGGGCAGCGATCCGGCAAGAAGGTTGGCCGATTCGCCGGCGATCGTGCGGTATCCTCGGATCATTCGGATTGCCATGACCCTCTGGCATGCGACCAACTTTGCCGGCCGCGTCCGAATGCTCAGGGCCCACACGGGGGCCCCGTAGAGGGCCATGGACCGCACGACGCCGGCGTGCAGCCTCCGGCAGGGGGCATTTGGCCCGCCGATATTGGGCAGGAGCCGCCTGAGGGCGGCTGATGCCCGGTTCAGCCTTGGGGCCAAACGCGAGAAATGTTCCCCGAAGTTCCATCGGCTGTCGAGGACGAGTCCCAGGTACTTCATCGTTCCCGCGACGCCGATGCGAACCCCCCCCCACCGTTATGTGGGACTCTGTCAGTGGCGCATTCAGATGGCCATGAAAACTCATGGCCTCTGTCTTGTGCAGCGCCACTTCGAGTCCCAACTGCCGGATCCTTTCGACGACTGTCGCAACCGCTCGCGTCGCCAAGTCGGCCGCCGCCTGGTGCAACACTCCCTCCGCCAGGACGAGCGTGTCGTCAGCGTAACATATTACGCTGACGTCTAGAGGGAGGTTGCCGCGCAGCACCCAGTCGAAACCGATGTCCCACAGGTGCGGTCCCAAGACCGATCCCTGTGGGACACCGCACGACACCTCTCGCCGGTTCCACTCTCCCCGGTGACCGGGGTAAGGCCGATTCCAGCTTGCGGGACTATCTCAGCAAGATAGGTACCGTAGCGCGGTTGATCATTTTATTACCCGAAAAACATGGTTGATTCAGAAAGCAGTACTTTTGGTCGCGACTCGTATTGTTAGGAGGTTGCTCTCCCAAGAGGCCTACCACAGGCAGCTTCGATTCTGTTCCCGATGCTGGTCCCACCAGCTGATTTGTATATTTTAAAATGTTTTTATTACTATTCACAAAAAATAAACAGATTATTATTCATTTTAATTCGTACTAGTTGTACTAGTTCTAGCAATACTTATCATTATTTGGTGATTCTCGGCAGTTACAGAAATTAAAAAATGTATGAAAATTACGAATCTTCGAACTTGTATAACTTGGCCGAGAGCAATCCTACAACTTTTGTGCCATAGTAACTATTGCTCCAAATGACTAGTACTACCCATGGGTACCAATTTTTTTCGTTGGCCGGCACTTTCAGAAAAGGCCCAAAAAAAATGATGTCCTTAGGCATCCAAATATTTTCACATGAAATTATCAAATCAAAAAAAATCAAAGTCAAGTGAACATAATTGTGTTACATAACTTATTATTAATTTAAAAAATACCTATTTTATTTATTTAGTATGTATATCATACTACATTTAAAAACTAAAATTAATACTTAATTATTTACAAAAATTACTTAAATAAAACTAACATTAAAAATTTGCAGGGCGTCAAAAAATTCATCGAAAATTAATTAAAAAAGACATCGGCAGGTTTTACCCTTTTCTCCGATTACTAATTTCAGTTTTAGATAAAAGCGATTGCAAAATGAAAACTTAACACTTTTAAAAGTCTTTCGTTAAGCTAACATTTTCAGAAACTGTACAAACACACTGCTCTACTAAATACCTGTTCAAATAAACCACAGATTCAATTACACCTCTATAAAGTGCTAAAATAGAGCTGCACCGAAGAGCGTAACAAAAGGATACCGTAAAAAGAACGGTGCACCTCTAATAAAAGAATCGAATCTATCTATCATTGAGAAAGTAAAAAGAGACTGAAATCAGTGCAGTCGCGGCGTTCTGGGGTTAGACGTGCCCCGCATGGTCTTTGTGAGGTTGTGTTTAATTTATAAGCGGTTAGCGATTTTAAATATACCTGTTTGCAGTTCATTTAATGAAACTAATTCAAGAGCTAATAACACATAGATTTTTTACATACGTATTAACAAGGTCACCACATTTTCTTTTAGCGTGTTAGCACGAGGTAAATGGCCGCGCAAGGAAACTGTTGTCATAATAATTCTAAGTGGCAGTAGTTCGGTTCACGATGACAAAGTTGCCTACATAGGTTCATACCTAACTATGTAGGTAGAAGTAAGTAGGATGTAGATGTAAATAAAATCAACTTATAAAGTTCTAGGACATATGCCTCCTCTCCATTTAATTTCTCAAAAATTGTGGGCCGTACTACAGCTACTAAAGAGTATCAGTTTTGTGATTTTTATCAACCGAACAACAAGAAAGTTGTCTTATGTCAGCCAACCTGTTGTTTATAGAAATAACGATTCTTTTGTATGTTTTGTCATTCTGCTTGTTTTGAAGCAACAAAGCTGTTTTTGATCAGCACTACACTACGAATACTGCTAAATTAACTCAGCCAGCTGTTCATTTAGCAGTTTCTAAGTACCAAATGTTTATGAATTGCACCAATCGGCTGCACCACACAACGTAAAGTGCTGCGTAAAATCATTAGCTGGAAAATTATTGAGTGCAGAAAATATTTTCTATATTTCTAACGAGACTTTGTTAACATTTAACTTTTCTTACTCTTCTAATTTCTTGGAAAAATATTGTACTGCAGCGTTGCTCTCCTGAGGTTCGATATATAATTAATCCCACGGAAACACAATACCAAGATAAAAATATGGTATGTGATGATCTAGTTTATTGACTGGCCTGTTGGTCTAGTGGTTAGTGACCCTGACTGCTATGCCGGAGGTCGTGGGTTCGATTCCCACCCAGGACAAATGTTTGTGTGATGAGCATGATCATTTGTTCTGTGTCTGGGTGTCATTTATCTATAGTATGTATGTATTTAGAAATATATAAGTATGTTTATCAGTTGTCTAGTACCCATAACACAAGCCCTGCTTAGCTTGGGACTAGATGGCGTTGTGTGATAGTTGTGGAATATTATTATTATTATATTATTAACTATCTCTATACTACATTCAAATTGTTTCTATAATTTTTATGTGAAAGAGTAACAAACATTGCGACTTTCGCATTTATCCAATTACGAATTATGATAATAATTTGTGTACCTATCATTGAGTTTCAGTCAGAATTAGCATAATTATATAGTATGCATATTGCGGTAGTGATGTTATAAATACTAGAGTATCAGTTCTTCACCTTCTTCATAAAGCTTTTATCGGAAAGAAAAATATTGTTTGCGACAAGCATTTGAACCTGCAATCATCTGATACATCAGAAGCTTCAAAATTCACTAAGCAGACAAAAATTAAAAAAAAAACCACTCTAGCTTTAAAAATCTCCCAAAAAATAATTGAAAAAATCCACTCCATTCACAAAACGCAGTCCACTACACGCTATCTCTAGAGGAAGCTTACGGTGGCTGCGCTCGAACCTATTTCCGACCCGGACACGCCACCTGAAGCGGGGGGCACTTTTTTACCCCTGTATCATTCATATGCTAATGTTGCCAGAATATTTGCCAGAGCCTTTCATAATGCCACTACTATCGGCAATGGCACGGAAGAGTTTTTAGCTTTCAATGGCATGATTTAGGGGATTTCTGAAAGGTGTTCCGCTGAATGGGTGTTGTGTTTCGTTTTATTTAGGATGTCCAGTAGTTTTTTGTTGGACGTGTCGTTGGTGATGAGTTGCTATAGTTTATTTTCCTGAAATGTTTTTTTTGTTATTGTTTTTGAATTCAGAACTCAATTTAAAGTATCATACACATTACCTAACATTTTTTAAATCTTTTTCGACATGCCTGTACTGAATAATGAAACATTCTTTTGACCATCGGGTCTCGACCAATGAAAATATCATGAATTAGTTCAATCATCCCGCGGGTCCCTACTGAGCGCTATCATCGACCAATATTTTGGAATGACTTATTCAGAACTTAACTTAAAGTTTAGTCACTAGACATTGCTTTGCATTGCAATGACTGATAATTATATTTAGAATGACTAAAACAGGATTAATTCCTAGTGTGGAGGCAATGTTATTTTTTTAAAACAACTTTTGATAATGTAGGCCCCGCATAATATTATCCACAGCTCTCAACAAAACTCATTTACAGGGTGTAACCAAGACCTACACCTCAACAATTCCTAAAAATTACCTCGCACCATTACACACAAAATTACATTCGCTTAACTGCACAAACGGGCACATTTATAACTACCCACACGAGCAAAGGAACCGAATAAAATCTTAGTACTGGGCATATTAAATAAACACGAGGGGATAATTAAATTCAAATGAGGCAATTTCTGCCAGGCGATTGTTTTTAGAAGATTGTGAGGATTTACTGGATGGGTTCTGTGCGGAGTGGTAGGAAGGGATTGGACGGAGATGACCTTTAGAATGGTTTTATGCATCACGATCTGTTTGTAGGAGTTTGTTGCTGATGGCGAAAATGCCTTATTTTTCTAGTTTTAGTTCTTCCTTACACAAAAATAGTTTAGGTATATCACCAGTCGAAATATCATAGCCTGATTATGCTTAGTTATTGTTTTTTTTTCACGTATTTAAACATGTAAATACATAAATAAGGAAACTGTGATATTTTGATCTAGTTCTTAAAAATGCTTTCAAAATATTTTCGTCAAGTAAAACCATAATATTTGCAACATAACAAAAATATTATTGGCCCTAAAAACTATTCATCCTCACAAGCCGATCTTTAAAATAAAATACCTCCACTCTTTATACGGACCTATAAAATCCACCAGACCATGGCGTTCCTTAGTGCTAACATCTCACTTATCTCGAACCAAAGAGTGAGCAATACAGACCGAAGATTACTCTATAAATCTGCAAAAATATTCTAAGATAAACACGGAAAAGGCGCCGGCGGTGGTGGCATCGATTTTTCAAGAGGACCCCAGGGAATATGGGGATTGGATATGGTATATTAGATGATCGTTGTATTTAAGTATTGGTTTATAGTTTTTGATGTTTGTTTGTAAATATGGATAGATAGAATACACTTAACCCATTACAGCATAACGTCCAAATTGCATACCATACAAAGTTTATAGTAAAAATAGGATGAAGTAATGGGACGTCTTATCACTGAATAGACTTTAAGAATCGAGATGGAAGTCGTAGTACATTGTAAACAGAAAAAACTGATAAAATAAATCTGAATAAAGTTATCACATCATATTATTTTATCAATATAAATCATTACATTGATAAATTAATCTAAACTGACTTTATCAATAATATAATGCATATTTGTTGCCACTTCTGAATTTTACGTGAATATGAGGCATAATAATAATATAATCGGCTCATCCATCACTTCCATCTCTTCACCCTCGCTATCAAACATAGTCAGAACAAAATTAAATTTTTCATCTCGAAGAATTCATTCAAAAACCTCAATACCTTCTCCCTTATTTCTTAAATCTCTTCGAATACCAAGATCAACGGTAGCACGACAAACTTGCGCCTCCGTACCAAGTTATTTACATAAGATCTTAAAACAGCAATCGGCTGATCGCTAACATTTTAGCCCCGAGTCAACACTGAGACACTTCCAGTTGAAATATTTATTCAGAGTGAGCATAGTATATGTGAGTTTGCTTTGGTGTCAGATGCTTTAGAGTGAAATTATGTGGGTTTTTTATTCAATTTAATATGAAAACTGCACGATTCAACAAAATAGTTAAAAATGCTATCGTTTTAAGTCTTCAATCACGAACCTCACTTGCTGCTATTCAATGCTGGATAGCATATTAACTATTTATTTGTCATTTCACATTTAATTTATTAATTTATAATTTATTTATATATTTATTAAATTATATTGATCGTAGTCAAAGTTTCTCAACTTTCTCATATCGACACCAAAGAAAAAAGAAGACACCAACAAAGCAAAGAAAGCAAAGGCTAGACTAATCAAAATCATACGAAAATCCTAAATAAGACTCGCTCACACGAACTTCTTAACTATTTTGGACCAAACTCACACGTTATTGTAGAATTGTCACGAGACATGGCGTGACCGTCCAACTCCTGAACTTAATATTAGAAAAGGGTCTTGGTGTACAACTATTATGTATTACAGATTTTATAAATATTTGTTCTGAGTGAAAATCGAACCCGTGATATGCAGTGCAGAAATAATTACTGGATCACTGCGGTAACTGCCGTAAAAATAAGATAATAATTGCCGAAAGATTAGATGGAAGTTATTCCTAATGAGTCTAATAAGTACATTCACATTTCGCTAGTTATGTTTAAGTTCAGGCCCGGACTCAGAATTAATTTAGATTATCTAGCTTTCTATCATACATATACCTACTGTATCTTCAGCGTATTGAGTAATTCCTCGAGCTATCTGAAGCACGCAACGCGTTAATATTATGTTGCTGCGGTAATTTACCGACTGTGTCATAATAAAGACGGTATGCTGTTCAAATATTCTGTTGATATTGAGGATATTATGATTTGGTTATATTTTCGCAAGGATCTCTATAGAAATGCTTGGTGTCAAGTGAGTATGTTAGAAGGTACTTTTGTACTGAACTTCCCTATTTGTCTTTGAAAAACCGGCCAAGTGCGTGTCGGGCCACGCACAGTGTAGGGTTCCGTAGTTGCCCATCAAAATACTTATGCGAACTAACTAAACTGATTCGCTGAATTTAATTTTAAAAAGAAGAATTTTCAAAATCGGTCCAGGCGTCTTTGAGAAATCGGGGAAAATACATAAAAACAAGATTACGACGAATTTAGAACCTCCTCCTTTTTTTTAAGTTAGTTAAAAATAGTTGACAATAAAAACCTACCTCACCCCAAAACATACCCACCTATTATAGCTGTAAAAATAAAGTTGACAAACTTACATTTGCAGTTGAAGAACTTGTTCTCCGATACCGTTTGTTTAGGAAAATATGTTATCCAAGTACATTTTATAAGTTGGTCGACTATTACTCGTAAACTTGTAAGGCCTACTTAGACATGATAATTTTCTTTTAAACTTCGTTATATATACTACTATTGTGAATTTTTTCACACCCCTAAACATAACCGTTTAGCTGGTAGAGGGGGGGGACACTCGAGTCGAGCAAAAATTAGCACTTTAAAGCTTAATATTTCACAAACGAATCTCTTTATCAAAAAGTTGTTCATGGAAACTATCAATATTTTTTAAAGACCTATTTAATGATACCCCACACTAAGCGGTAAGCGAGAAAAAAAAACAACGTCCCCACATTACGTGTACAGGAGGTACCCTAAAAAAAAATATTTTACGAGATTTTATTTCACCACTTTTGCGGCGCAACAAATCCGTATATTTATACCAAATTACAGCTCTCTAGTACTGTGCGTCTTTGAGCTAAACTGCGGACAGACGGACGGACGGACGGACGGACGGACATGGCGAAACTATAAGGGTTCCTTGTTGACTACGGAACCCTAAAAACTACATCGGACACTGATATAAGAATCACTGTTGGTATTTGAGAACGTCCCTCAACACTCAAGCATTACCTAAAACTAGATTTAAAAGCCATTTGATTGGTTGAAATTAGTATTAAGTAACGTTTGTGTCTTGAGGGACGTTCTGTACTATGGGTGTTAGAGTTCTGATTCCACACACAATTTGACTATAGCTTTTAGGTTCATAGAAGGGTGATTGCTTTTTAAAAAGCCCGATGATAAGTAAAACAGAACTGTGACAATCTTTGTATTTAAACACCAAACAGAAAAGTTTTAAAAGATATATGAGTATTTTTCTTTTCGGTGGCAGTATCATCTCAATTTAATGGTTCCTCTTATCCAGAGCGCGACGTGATGGACTGTCAGACTCATACTGATTAAATTCTACGGTGACGGCTATTAGAAGGGTCTAATAGCTGTTTCAGGGTTACGCTCACCTGATAAGACAGTTCTGTGATCCTATCACAACGAAGGATAAAAATCCTGCAAATATCCAGAATCGTATAACATTTGTGATCAAAATCAAAATATTTTATTTTAATGGGCCTCAATGGGCACTTTTAAAACGTCGAGAAGAAAAAAAAATAGCAAGGTTTTCGGGTTGGTGGTTTCCATGGAGAAGAACCGGCAAGAAACTCCATGGTTGATGAGATAAAAAGCATTATTCTTAATTGTTTTTCTATGGAAAAAAGTTTTATTAAGAAAGTAAAGACACCAATTAACAGATTGAATAACTATTTGAAAATTATAAAAAAAACACATAATTTCAAAGCCAGTTCAAAATTGCATTTTATTTATGTACTACGCTCATGCAAGAACGTTGGATGTGAAGCCATATTAGTATCCACAGTAGTTCCAGGTATCCGACAAACAGCACTTAGCCAATGACATCACAGACCCCGCGTCAGCAGTCAAAGGGTAATGCTGACATCAACGTCATTTGGATTTGCCTGTATCCTGCGCTATGCGTAGGGCTGACATTACTTCAAGTACACACAATGAGCTGAGTGCATTTCGCCAGTAAACGCTTTTAATTAATCATTCTATGAATTCAACTGTTACACAATGCTTTTGATGCTGAATTTTCTAATGAAAACCCCAATACTAAATAGTATTAGTTCAAATCCAGGGCCTAATTCTTGGCAACCCTGCTTACAACCACCCGACTAAAACTGCAGTATAAACATTCCTGTCTTAAAAAAATCTAGTCCTTGTTACTTTAAGTTTTAAATTAAAAAAAAAAGGTTGCACTCCAGGAGTGCCGGTAGAAGTGAAAACTTTTTTGTTACTATGTTTTATTTTTAATTTGAATGACGTCTTACTCATTTTCGATCAGGGTCACGTGACCCTGACGGTCACGTGACCCTGACGGTCACGTGACCCTGACGCGAGTTTTAAATTTTTTACCCATTACAGAAAAAGTGTACAACGCCGCTAAAGAAGTTTTCACTTCAAAAATACGAAACACCTGAGTTTTTTTACACAGCGCAGCGTCTGAAAAGCACTACCGCTAGATACGTAATTTAGATAAACTTCAAGGCAACATAGTTGATCGTGGCTGACGTTCACTTCTTTTAAAAGTATTAAAGTTTTAAAATTAACTTCTGATCCTGATTCAGCGCAGCATAAAGTTTCGTTTAGAATTTTTCTAAACAATATATTTTCATTATGACAAGTTAACTTTGTTGGGAAAACTAATAACGATTATTTATGTTTTATAGTTTTAGAGGCGAGTTGAACTGAATTTTATGCAGCTTTCTGAGCTACCATTTTTGGTCGTCATCTCTGTTTTACCCCATCTTGGGCTGCAGCTGAAAATCTGCTCGGGCATGGTCTGGCGGGCATTAAAAACGAAAAGAATGTAAAAGAAAATGTATTCAAACCACTTCTAAAAATAGAAATCATTAAGTAAGGGTCTTTACCCATGGCGCGATGCAACGCAATGCGACGCGATTTGAAACTACAAGTGAAAATCAACCTTGCCACTAAGAAATAATGTTGCAATTCGATTTACTTGACGTCGTCATGGCCATCGTGTTTTGTTTTTCATCTACCCATAGATAGCAACGTGTTTTATGTCATACTTATATGTCATAGTGGTAAGGTTGATTTTCACTTGTAGTTGGAATTCGTTCGAATCGCGTCGCATTGCGTCGCATCGCGCCATGGTTAAAGTTCCTAACTTCTCCCGACCTGTGTGTGAATCGAAAGGGATTATCAGAATCTTATCTTTCAGAGCTGTCATTCACTGAGTACCTACGTCTCTTGTTGACTTGGATGACCCTGGCGGCTGAGAGTGTGTCATGCTCACTCAAATGTCTCGCTGATGGTGGCGCGTGTGTCGGATCATTTAGCTCCCTCCAAAATGGTTGAGCTGAGTGGTGCTGATGCATGTGTCATGTTCGTGAACGGGCGCTGTCAGTTGAGACTGGTCATCTCTTAGCTGCCACGGCTTATTTTAATAATTATTGATCATTTTGTTTTTGAATTGTCTTTGTTTTAATTGTTACTCTGGACACTTTTAATCAAAAACTTGTTACATCGTTCTCACATAATGTACCACCTCAAATGAATGATGTAACAAAGGTTCTGTAATAATTCTGGCGATCTAAAAAGAGTGTCCATAGAGTTTCTTGCACGTTCTTCTCCATAGAGATCTACTTCTTGGAACGGGCATCTACGGTACTTTCACAGTTTTTATGTCTTGTGACTGGGACTGTAGCACCATAACTTTTGTAGTGTTTAATAATATTCCTTTGATTGTCTATGACAATTCAAAAGTGCCTGTAACTGGCCTACTTGAAATAAATGCTTTGATTTTGATTTTGATCTTACCGAATAAAAAGCTCCCTGTTCCTTAACATGCCCTTTGCGTTCCATGGTACCTTTATAAGGCAGTCCTGCGACACAAGAGAGTCCTTGCAACCTGGCTACCTCAGCCTTGCGATTATGAAACACATTTGCTTATACAAGGAAAACTCTACCTTACAGTCAAGAAAACCTTAGATTTAGACAATGTATCAGTCGAGGTCATAACTATTGAGACATAGAGACTAGTGGTTCAACCTGAATCAGTCGAACTCAATAATGGCATCATACCGCAATCACTGGTCCGCCTCTGCAAGGCAATTATTGCATTGAGCCAAGCAATGTGTGGTGAGTCACCAATATGAATCAGAATATAACGTCTAAGAGGGATTATATTTTGATAACTAAGTCCATTCGTACAGGGGGATACAAGTCTTTGATAGCTTAATTACGACTTTGGCATCCATTGACGCATATAATTATGGATTTGTATTGCGATGGTCAAGTGGATACCGAAGTCGTAAGGTATCAGAGACCTGCATCGCCTAAAAAAGAAAAAAAAAAAAGAAAAACTTTTATTGGCACTCGCTAAAAGTTCTCACAGTAATCACTCAGTGATGACAGAGTTAAATCAAAAAAGTATTTAATTGATAGGGGATTTACATGGGTCGAGTTTCTCCACACGGCAAAAATAGATTGTCTAAAGTGACAAGTCGACTAAGCCGCAAGTGATCTAAATGGACCGTGCCAAGTTCTTAAGCAACTTTTGAATGACTGTATAATACGAAACATTAATTTCTTGAATTGGCTACCTACATTACAATTTATTGTTTCTTTTTTATTATTCAGAATTTATCTATAGTATATCAGATGGCACGGTTGAAGAACTGGCTGTTTGCGTTAACATAGTGTTTGAGATCGCACAAATTAATACAGGAAAAAAATCTCTTAAGCAAGGACGCCATATAACTGAAAAAACACAAAAAGCCCCACAACCACATTTTTAAAACCAGTTCACAATTATATTGATCCGGCGAACATAATAAAAGTAACAGACCATTTCAACAAAATACATGAACATGATGATCATGATTGTTTAAATCATGATCATAATATCAGCCGTAAGACGTTCACTGTTGAACATGGACTTCCCCCATGACATAGGCGTCCCCCATAAAATACATGAAGTAAACAATAAAATTATCTAAAAATATCAATAACATAAAACAGACAGCCATTACAAAGTGTAGCAAAGCAATTCGCGTCGGCGGCGGCGTCTCTGAGATGCGCAGACGCAATCCTAGATTTGCGCCGGTGACTCATAACGAGCGACAACTAGCATTAGACTACGACACCAATTGGAAACAACTTATCATCACCCTACATCACATACTTACGTCTTTGATGTAGGGTTGGTACAAAGAACACTTTTTTTAAACAGTGAAAAACTTTGAGACAAAGATTAGTCATGCCTAAGTTCTATTTATAGGGGTCGAGCGTATTGTCAATCGAGCCGTACAGACTCCCTGGCTGAAGAAAAAAAATGAAATCAAAGGCAGAGTCTTCACAAAAAAAGCATAGTGTTAAAACCCCATATACTGCCAGCACAGCATGCAAAAACATGACAAGGCTATCAGTCTTTGATGACGACATGGAAAGGGCCAAGTTCCTAGCTATCAGAACATAAATACTATGTACCAACGTTATGGAGACAAATCCAAGTCGAGCAAAACATCGCACAAAAAATTTAGAGCTCCATCAATCAATCTGTTCAGTGACAAAATCTAAGCTGAATCAAAGAAATCTCCGCGAAAAGTTCTCATCCTAAACGCAAACTGAAATACTTCCCAACATACCAATACATTTTTAAAGAACTCCGATAATAACCGAAGCAATTTCACCTCCCCACAGACGTATACTTCAAACTAAGATAAATTCCACAGTCTCTGTATTGACAGATCATCCATAGAGTTGTCACAGTGTCCAAGAAGAGAAATCTCACTGATGGTCCCGACGAAAAGGAACTTTAGAAAGCCAAAGACAGGGTCGAAAATTAAGTAGCAGAAGATAAAGTAAAGGATAATAATTTAAAAGGAGAGCTACTTGAAATGGCAACTATCGATCATTTCGCAAAGGAATTGTATTAACAGATATTTAAAACGAAAACTATGAGGGATAATGGTTTCTGGTGTGGGTCCATTGAGGATTTAAAATTGACTGGATCGGGAATCGATTTGTGACAGAAATTGATGATGGAGCTCAAGATGGTGATAAGCAAAGAGCAACTTTTTTCTTTTGTAGTAATTTGATGTCATTTAAAATGATTGTTGTAAAAAAAATGTAGTGAGTGACTTTTGTACGTTTTTAGAAAACTTTCTAGAGGAAACTAGTTTTTTTCGGTTTTAGCAGGTGGGTTATTGACGTTAAATACTTACTCTGGATCGGTTTACATCAACGAAATAGTTGCAGGATTGGCTCAGTGGCCGAGCGGTCGTCTGCTGCGTTGCCTGTCGTTGTTTCGATTCCCTAATGGAGCAAATATTTGAATGATCTACAAGCAGTTGTTAAGTCTGTATGTTTGTGCATTTGAGAGTACAATATTCATATGCGCATCCACGATACAGGATAAATTCCTAGGTGTGACGCAAAGTCAAAAACACTGCAATTCTGGATTAGTTCACATCAACAAAACCTTCCATCAACATTAAGTCCAGAACACAAAGCCATTTTACAGAAGTATAGATGCGACGTCACAGATTCTGAAGTGATTTATAGTACGCTGTGTAGAAGCCAATAATATCCATTTCAGTAATTACTGGCTGCAGAACTGATGATGGAACGACGCTCAGTAGGAGATACTGCAGTTGTTTCCCAGTTATTCTTCCAATAACACACGCAATACTAAATAAAACTCTATTATTACAAAGATAAAGTTCATTGCTGCAGAAGATTTAGGCTTTAATGATCATTCGAGCTCAATTGAAAACACTACAGCGTTTTCATTATTATTTTGCCTCTGACAGCTGCAGTTCAAAAGCAACCTTGTGAACACGAAAATAAAGATTACTTTAATTTTAATTTGGAAGCACTTTTTTTACTTTTAAAAGAGCTTATGTACTCGCTAATGCTTGTAGCTTGTATAAAGTTATAAGTAATGAAAAGATAGTGAGCACTGAGTAGCGGAGGTGTCCAATTTTTTTAATTTAAGTCATTGTTTTTTTAATAACTTACCTAAATAAAGGCTTTGCCAAACAACAAGGCGTGGCTTGCTAAATTACTATTTTTAACCGACTTCAAAAAAAAGAAGAGGTACTCAATTTTATGTTTCTTACCTCATATCTAACTACTGAGTGAACCGATTATGTTGATTAAATTTTTGTTCGATGCAGTTTATCTGTCACTTGGTCTCACATAAGTTTGGTATAATATTTTTGAATTTAATGAGCATTTTCCGCTAATTGTGTACTTGGACAATGTTATTACTGGTACTTTGGATTACGTATTTGACAAGAAAATCACAACATAAAAGTGTAAAATAACTTTTGATATCGGAAGTCGGTGGCAAAAATGGTAGAAAAAAAACACAGCTAAATCGCGCCCTGCTGAGCTCGCATTTTGCAAAGCCTGCCAACAGAAAACAAAATTCACTATAATTTTGACAGATTTGTCAATGACAGCAACAATGGAGAGGCCAATAATTTCCATTTTAATAATTACTAGCCAGCAAGACAGATGATGGAACGAGGCTCAGTTGAAACAACGGCTATCTATTTTGCTTTTAAAAAAGCTGTTGCCTTTTGCATTGCCTTGTCTATGGATTTGAGTAATGAAAGGATTGTTAGCACTGGGTAGCGAAGGAGTATCGTTGTTTTTATTCTTTCTTTAAATAATCGAAGAAAGACAATTGTATGGCCTTACTTATTTTGTTTTAATAAAATGACAACCGAGAAAACCAATAATTACTCGTATTTGGTGATCAATACTTCCATATTCATAATATTTTTTGTTCTTGAAGCATCACACTGCGATATAAAATACCAGTTATGTGGCCAAATATCATCAAAGTTTGTTGAACAGCTTTTTCATTTTTGTTAAAGAGTAATATAAATCCATTTATTTACCCTCACAAACCTTCACATCTGATTTATGTGAGATATTTCTCAGGTATTTATGAATTGTAATTTATTTCTGACATAACAAATAATTCCCACTTCGCAAGGTGCACTTACTTTACCAACAACCTGATCAATTTAAAAACCAGAATAAACAAAAAAAAAAAAAACAATTCGCCTTGTGCACGCGCAGCCCTAAATTTTACGCGCAATTTTAAATTCCGAACGTCCATTGTTGTCGCCTATCCACTCCTATATCGGCCATATTTTATTCCTGTAACACCACCAATGTATCAAGACCCATGAGAACTCGAAACATAAGTGGCAATTACATTGAGGTCCGCAAATTGTTCGGAGTTTTAAGGGTCGTGGTAATTTGGTCTTGTAATCTCTATAATGTTCAAGCCATCCCTGCCCTAATAAGGCTCGGTTCTACATAGTTTGCAGTTTTGGCATTGAGATTAGCTCTGAAATTGTATTATTGAAAGAGAAATAGTAACGTATTGCGTGTTTGTTAAACGAGGAATGATTTGTGATGTAGAGCAAAATAGTCGATAATTCGGATTATCTTCTACTTGTGGGGATCATGGAATTAAATCCTAGTAAAGGCAGATAATGCCTTCATGAAATTCCTTTTACACGTATTGAAGATTATTTTTGTAGCAGTGGAGTATGAATTTTTGCTTCTGAATCCTACTAACATCAGCATAAATTAAGAATAAGTTTTAAATTAGTTTCACAAATCATGGGACACTGAGTATCGAGGCGTTTCTTCCAAAATACAACACAACCATTGGCTTCTGTATCCAATACCATGAGGTTTGCATGATATTCCATGTATCTAAGTCAAGGTAGGCCCTAGTTATGAATCCCAAAAACGATTTTATGTGCTACGAGCTTAATCCTGAACGAAGCCGTTTTAGCATGTTTGGTAGCAAAGTTTTTATTTTTTTCATCAAGTGCCATTGATACGCCATTGTTCTGCATAATTACATCCAGGCCGACCTTCTTCGTCTTTTTTTTCTGATATTATGGGAAAGGATTTAAAACTGTTTCTACTTGCTTGAAGGATTTTAATTTAGTCCAAACTTTGGTTAAAAAAGGGTGTGACTAAACAGTTGCTAGCAGGTCAACCTACCCGTCTGTCAAATTTTACCAATCGAATATTAACTCTCCACTATTGTGTTATGTGTTTACTCCTCATAAGAAAATAGCACAAAGTCTGCGTTCCCCCAAGGATAAAATTCCATTTGAACATCCTGGGGTTTATAAAATTGATTGCAGCTGTGGCAGCTCATACATAGGTCAGACGAAGCGAACTGTCTCATGCCGCATTAAAGAGCACATCAAGGCTGTCAAAAACAATGATGAGCAAAAATCTGCCATAGCTGAACATCTACTGCATTCAGGGCCCAATCACTGGATCGAATTCCACAAGCCAAGTGTTTTGTCCACGGACAAACATTACATACCCAGACTGACAAGAGAAGCAATTGAAATAAGGAAGCAGAAAAATTTCAATCGAGAGGATGGTTTCAAATTGTCAAGTACGTGGAATCCAGTTGTTAACATGATAAAAAGTGGGATCCGGCATCATAATAAAGACTTTCAACTTGGTGATACTGTGAGTGTGTTTTGCCGTGACTTAGTGTCGAGTTCCAGTAGTGCGCGTAGCAAGAGACAGAGAAAGAGGGTAGACAGATTTGTCTGCTCTTAACAATTTATTTCCATCCACCCGCACTCACCAGTCATCCCGCGATCATGGCGCTTGCAACAGCGTCGAAATATCGGGAACTCAAAATCATAAATAATCACGGAAGATATCCCGTAAGTGACATTTTAAATTCTGAAAATAACCGTGATAGCCTAAAACTGTGTTCTCCACTATTGTGATAAGGTTGAAAGTCTATAAAAAAAAATTGACGGATGGTGGTAGCTTGATGTGCTGGCGTCTGTACGTTTGGCACCTTATCTCAATCTAAGTGCGGATATGAAAATTTTTCCAGTGATGCGGTTTGATGGATGAATTTTTAAACATATTTTATCTAAATCGGTACAGTAGTAATAATAATATAATAATATTCCACAACTATCACACAACGCCATATAGTCCCAAGCTAAGCAGAGCTTGTGTTATGGGTACTAGACAACTGATAAACATACTTATATATTTCTAAATACATACATAATATAGATAAATTACACCCAGACACAGAACAAATGATCGTGCTCATCACACAAACATTTGTCCTGGGTGGGAATCGAACCCACGACCTCCGGCATAGCAGTCAGGGTCACTAACCACTAGACCAACAGGCCAGTCACTAGACCAACAGGCCAGTCCGTAGTCATTCAGGTTCAAGGTCATCATCATCGGCATTGTTATTTACAGTGCTTTTTTTTTTAAATTAACCCATGAACTTGTAAACAAAGTTAAATCATTTTTCAGCATACGTGTATTCATCCATAATAATTGTCTATAGCATACCCACTGATACTCCAGGTTCGAAGATTTATACTTGAAGTCGATACCAATACAGCTGGGTAAAGTCTAGGTAGATGACGTTGCTACTACGACTTCTTCCGCGCGAGATTTAGGGAATTTTGTCTACCACTTGGGCTCTGAAATGGAACAAAGAGGTTGTTTGGATTTGAAGTATTCGAAGCCTGCTGATTTTTGTTTGCCAGATATTTGGGTTTTCGAATACCATGACCCCGGAACGTAAAGGGGTCTTGAAGGACACCGTGGATTTTAGTAAGTACAAGCCTGACAGTCCCTCCTGCCCTGCCCTGGGAGGGAGGACTTATTTCACGATTAACAACGCTAAAAAAAGATATTTGGGTTTGGATTCGCACCTGTTGGCGAGTAAATCGGCATTGTGACCACTGGACTACTACTATTCAACAATACCATTATACAATCACCATATTCTAAGCTCGACCAAAAAAACACTGGCGGAATAAACACAGCACATTCTCCGAAAAAATATTATTAAAAACCAAAAAAGAATGAACATATTCCTTTACATACAGGAACCAAAATAATGAACGAAAACTTTATCGTTCCCGGCGGTCAGTGGGAACATTTTTATTTTTGACAAGTACCATCTGTACTTCGATACTTGCCATTGTTCTGAGCGATGGCTTCTGCTCGTAACCTTCCAGAATAGCGTAATGATACAGGTGCTTTGGTACTTTTTTATGGTGGTTGTATTTTTCGCCAGTATAAAGGACTTCTAAAAATTGCATCATCATCATCATCAGCGTATATTGTTCACACTGCTGCGACACAGGCCTCCTCTCTGTGAGAGGGAGTGGGCCATAATCCACCGAGCAGGCCCAGTGCGGGTTGGTGGATGTCACATGTCTTCGAATTTTTGGTTCTAGGACATGCCGGTTTCCTCACGATGTTTTCCTTCAGCGTTTTGAGAGCAGTGGTGATGAAACAAATTACACAAAGTAATGCGCCTGGCGGGGTTCGAACCCACGACCTACAACTCGTAAATCGGGACCGATACCACTGTGCCAACACTGCTCATTGCAAAAAAAAATGCATAGATTAGCCCAATCAGCATATTGGGATACAGGCCTCCTCCTCTTTTTGAGAGTCGCTGTAATCAACCACGCGTGCCCCACTGCCCAATGAGGGTTAGCCAAAAAATCATTGCGTTTCTTGACTATGTTCATTATTATTTGCGGATGCTTCTTCGAATTCTTAAATAGGTACACATTATTATAATAACCCTCGTTTCCCAATACACCAACTTTCGAACCAACTTTCAACTTATTCAATACGATAAGCAGTTCTTCCAAAAACGTCAGACAATCAAAAATCCCCGAAGCATAACCGTGCGCGGGCGCATCCGAATTCGTTTTCGATTCAATCGGAATAAATTTTTGACGTAGTCGATTTTCGATATATTTCTTTGGTTTCGTATGCTTTTTTAGCTCTTTTCTACCACAAGGCGAGGACAATGCGGTTGGGGCGTAACGAATAACTTGATTTATAAGTATGCGTGTGCGCCGCCGGCCTTGCTTTGGCCACCACTACTAAAAATAAGTCTGTGAGTAGTATGATATCCCTTGTATGTGATTTTGTAAATGTATGGGAGGTTTACTTTATGTGGTTGAAATGAAGCGGTTTGATTGAAGATTGCTTTTGAGTTTTTTTTTTTTTGGGAAATACTTGATTCGTTAAAAATTGTTTTTACTTATTTTTCGGGTTTATTTAATCTTTTATGTCTTTATCTGCTATTTAGCAAGTTACAAGAAAAAACATGCACGATGGGATTAGCCAATCACAACGCAGTACCCCGTCCCCCTCGCTTACGTAGTACCTCAGCGAGTTGGCAGAATAGTTTTGTTCGTTAGATCGTGCAACGCGTAGTCTAGTATTATATCGTCGTTGGCTGAGCCATTGACTGCATATCGCATGTTTGGTTCTCGCACAACAATATTATTCATAATTCGTATGTGGTTCCGGGTCTAGCTAATTATGTATGTGAGTTTTAAATATTTGTAGACACACAAGAAGACCTCCTCAAGTGGGACAAAACCGTTTGCAACTACATGTTGAATTTGACATAGATAACATCAGTCAAAATTAATGAAATCATATCCAGATCACAAAATCAGAAATCAAATCCCGCCACACAAAAACCCACAATCAATTCACCAAGCGAATCCACATCCACAACGTAGTCAAGAGTAAAACCATGATTTGTTCAACACAATACTGGTCTATAAGGGAGGCTTATGCATTTTGTAGGCGCAAATACCACTTCAATCGCTTTTATGGTGTCCTGTGTTGTTCTTAAGGGGAATTATAGCGACTTAGTGCAGATTAATGCTAGGTTTAGCTGCTGATTTGATGTGGGTTTCAAGTGATTTAGTGAGACTGTTACGGACAATGAAAAGGTATTTGTGGAGTATTGGATGTCCAAATGATGGTGGATTGGATTTCTGACTGTTTCGTTCTGGAAGTTTCGTGAGATGTAGTTATTGGTGTTGTCTATGGTTTATTTTTGAACGTTTTATAGAAGATTCATGTTTCTTTTTAAAGATGGCTGTTTTCAAAATTTGTGCTTATTCGATTGTTGTGGTAAACTTAGCCCCTTCGTACAGAAGGCGATGCAATTTTTCGGTATCCAGGTGGCTATCGATACAAATCCATAAAGGGTATGAACCTTACAACTTTAACATCCACGGACGTGAGTCAAAGTCGTAAGGTTTCCTTGAGTACGAAGGTGCTAACTCTTCGTAGAATAACAATAAAATTATGATCTCATCTTCTACAGTCAAAGGGTTACAGTTCAATATTTCTGCTACCTTTCCATTGGTTTCGAAGAATTGGTCAAACGCCTTGAAAGTGCTTTCACCTTGTACTTAGATCATGATGTGAACCCAATTACACCCACGTTTTCGAATAAAATCCACTGTTTTGAAGTGCAATATATCAAGATTGGGCGACCCATTAATGTAAAAATCAGGTTGCAAAGCTGATAGAGAAACTTCAATAACTCTTAGCCCAATCTATGATTTGATCCCAGGACCTCAAGAATAGTTCTCTTCTAGCTCTTGCCACTACTAGTACAGTGGGGTCTAGTTCTTCTCAGAATAATATCACTACATTTATTTTGGCCAACTATACAGCTAATAGTTTGCAACCGCACTCACGATACAGGAGAAATTCTTAGTTTCGGGCAAAGTTTACTTAAATAAAAAACAATATCTATTTATTTTCACAGAACTGCAAAAGTTCTTTTGTTCCTTTCTTCAGCTATAGGTACTGTACCTATTAACATTTATCTCAAGTTCCCAAAGAAAAAATTCCAGCCAATCATAATACATCCTTATTCCCATCTTTGCCAGCAGCATCGCCCATCGGCGTCTCTTATACATTCGCGTTGCAAAATTGGTAGTCACTGAGTGTTGAATACAGTAGGTGGTATTATAAATTTAAAACGAGGGCCTCGTTAAAATATCGAGTTTTGTCCTTTGTTTGTCTGTGCGCAGGGTGACGTCATGGACGGCTTGTTTCGTATCGTCAAGGACTTTTGAAGTGGGTAGATTTAGATTATCATAATTTTTGTTGTGTGTGGACAGATAAAAGGATTCTTGTGGGGTCGTAAAATATATGATTTAGGTTAGTTTATCATTTGCTGATATCAAAGGTTTACAACTTTTGTTAAGGTCCGACTGAGAAACCTGATAATTAAATCAGCATTGAGTACAAAACTGAAGAAGCCTAAGAAAAGAGCCATGGTAGTTAGAATCACGCATACATTAGGGCAGTTTAATAGCTGCCGGGGTCGCGGGACGATATAAGCAGTATGCAGTGGTCATGAAACACAAATGGCAATTACTGAAGGAACATAATGCTGGACTCTTAGTCAGAGTCTGACAGTTCCCTCTGCTCCATTTAGAGTGGGATAAACCATTTGATGACACTAAATAAAGCCTCCAAAGTTGAAGACAAAACAGGAATGTCCCTTGATTTCTATGATCACGAAGATCATAAGGCAATTCAAGTGCATAAAACCTAGTAATAATAAAACTTAAAACACCAAAACATTGACAAAAGCAAGAGTTCATTCACGCCTTTTATCCCCCAGAGGATCAACAGAACCGTTTTGTTAAGTAAATTTACTTTTTGCGGTATGTAAGAAGCCGTGTTTGTATAAAAACATGGTTTTTGTGACGACAATAAGGCACTTAGATGATGTATGTTGTCAAATATATTTATGAATATTAGAGATTCAATCAATCAAGTGCGTGTGTTGGTCATGGGAATTACAAATTGAAATCTCTCTTGTGCATTCATGTATTTGCAGAAAAGAGTTTTTTTTTATGTTTACTAGCTACAAAGGTTAATGATTGCCAAATGCCAGTGTGATTTGTGCGCATCTTTAAAATATGTGTTTTGAATGTCGTTTTGCTTCAGCACAGTGAACTTGATTTTAACCCAGTACCATCAGATAAGAGAAGAAAAGATTTGGTATGTGCTAACCCTCAGACTAAACATGCTTACGCTAGACGATTTTATTTCTTTTTAGGACCATATATACTTGTATTGTCACTTCAACAGACTGCTAAAGATTTATAATTTAACCTATAAAATATGTAATTTACGAATGCAGGAATATTTGGGAACACTTAATTACACAGACACAGAAAAATTGCTGGAAATATTGCTATTGTCATAAATTATTCGTAAATGTATTTTTATATAAAACATGTCTCTAAAATCTAGTTTTAATATTTTTTACCCAAAAATACCTAGTTATTTTAGTCATTGAATGTTAATTATCTTCTTGTTTATTTGTCATCTTTAAATATGAAAATATTGTCGTTCTTTTCAAATGTTAATTGTAAAGCGATGACCTAAAACACGGGTTTTAATAAACCTAGATCAGGCAGACCGCTACATGACACTAAGAATTATTGTACATCTTTAATTATGAAAATCTTTATATTGACCTAATTCTTGAATAAAATTTATTATTACCTATTTATTATTATTCTTTGGAAAAATCCCCCAAAAATACCAAATCAAAAAAGTTGTGAAATAGAGTAGACTACGTTGATTGCATTCCATCAGGCGTGCCGTATTCTTGCTTGTTACTTTTCATTCATCATAGTCTTCATCATCATAATCTTGCCCAAGGTATGTCTACTAGTTCAATCGGATGCAGCTGAACATCAGTATCAGTATGCTGAATATCAGTTACATGAAGAGACTGCCTATCGGACCTCCACAACCCGGTAACTGGGTAATACGAAACACTTTATGGGAAGACTGGTTAACAGACTTTCGAGCTTCTGATTAACAGTAAATACTGTCATAGATCTACAATGACAGCCTGGAGCAACGGCTTTACGAGCTTTTCGAGGCACAGAGGAACTCGCTTTGAAATTTAGGGTCAATTTGGCTTATCCTTAAAGATTCCTACGAGTTCCAAGGTTGTTTGTCACCTTTAAGGGACAAAAAGAATACCACGGAAAATTATTTTCTAAACACAAACAGCTCAAATCCTCATCTCAACTCCGTGAATCAGACTCTCAAAGGCGTAATGGAACCGATCTCTTCCCACATAAGTTCATAATTAAGATATTGATGACGAGATGATTATGCGTGCACATTGAATCCAGTTAAAGGTCACAGACCTTGTTCAGCTTTTATTTTAGCGGATACGGCTGCGGCCTATGTTTCGGTACGGTTCGCAAATTAAGGCCTGTATTACAGAACGTCACTCAATACTCAAACATTACTTGACAGTAGATTCAAGGCATTTGATTGGTTGAAACTAGTTTTTTGAAGTGTGTTTACAGAATACACCTCAAAACTACATACTGCACTATAACTAAACAACGGGCCTTAGAGGAATTGGAAGTGAGTAAAGACGGTACAATATGAATATTTGAATATCTTTAAAGTTGGAGTGAACGCGGGTTGCTTCTAGGCAAGCTCACTCTATCGTAGATTTTGTCTCTGTCACCTAAGTAAACCCAACTCAAATAAAAACTATAATTTTTAGATCGTTTGTAAGGTTCTAAAAGCCAATATGTTAGTAAAGACGGTAAAATAATGAATATTTGGATATCTTTAAAGTTACAGTGAACAGGCTTCTTCTGGTTAGATCACTCTACTTTAAACTTTGTCTCTGTCACGTGTTACCTAGACTAGAATTAAAAGTAAACACAACTCAAATAAAAACTATGATTTTTTAGATCGTTTGTAAGGTTCTAAAAGCTGAAAGCCAATAAGACAATCATTTGAAATTCAGTGTGAGTAAAATGCAAGGTTTGTGTGACACCCTGCTTATTATAATTTAAAACGCAAGGTTTGTGTGACACCCTGCTTATTGTAATTTAAATGGATTCCATTTCTACAAAGTTAGAATTTAAGGAAATGTACGAGTAAGTATACAAGGCAATTTACGTGGTTCTGGATGGTTAATTTTAATGATCAAGTTTTTAAAAATCCATTGTTCCAGATCTGGAATTGGATGGACTATCATTCTCGTACTGACTAAAATCCACGGTGTTCTTTCAAAAACGCCATAACCAACGACGATATAATACTAGACTCCTAATAACAGGCGACCGATGTCTGTCAACACATTAGGCAAAAAAGTCTTATATCCGTCTCATTTCGACCTCTCCTGTGAGCCGTAAACATACGTTGAGACACAACAGACCTTGAGTTAGCCAATCACAACGCAGTACCCCGTCCCCCTCGCTTACGTAGTACCTCAGCGAGTTGACAGAATAGTTTTTGTTCCTTAGATCGTGCATGCGGAGTCTAGTATTATATCGTCGTTGGCCATAACTTATGTTCCTCAGACACGTTTAGCTATTTAGACAGTTCTCTCGACCAGATTTTTAGGTCTTAAATAAAATAAATCTCAACATTATTCGCAAACTGTTCTGCTAACCGTATCCCCACGGTGGCCAAAGCGAGGGTATATTGCGAACCGGTCTGGCCCACCAGTGCGTTCCGTCTCGAACACATGCTTATCCGAACACCGCTTACATACTTAACATAAAGGTATTTTAACACTTTATTTACATCATGATATGGTGGAGAATGGAATAAGCGAAACGAAATACTGAATCTTTAAAAGTGATGATGGAATGTGCGATTTTCTGACTGATGTGTCGTTTTAGACTCAACCTAGTTTTAAAGATTATGTAAATGAAGATCTTTCACTCTCATTCAACTTTAATTTTTGTACTTATAGTAGCCATACACCATCCTGCCTATCGACGATCGATTTGACGCTTGCAATTGTTTTATTGTATTTGATGGCAACATGACATGCCAATTTGATAGGTCATCAAATCGATTTGACACAACGTCAAATCGGCAGCAGTGATGCATTTGGCTATTATTCGGTGACGACAGCTACAATTTTATAAATTTGTAGCTATCGGTCACCGAATAATACGCTATGCGTCATACGATAGGCAGGATGGTGTATGGCTACCATGTCATATTCGCATTGGCGAAAATACTCTTTATATAAAATGAGTAATATTACAGAAGTCTTATCAATTAAGACAACTAAAAGGGGTGGCTAGAAACGGCGTATTCTAATCCTTACCAGATTTAACAAAACCTTTATACCGTTACATTTAAACCACAAAAAACCCAAAAAAATGTTATGAAACCAACCCTCGTACAAAGAAGTGATACTTTCAACACCCACATAATTAACAAAATAAACAAGAACAGACATAAAAACTCGCGAATTCTGACAAAGTAAGTTAATGTTATAAACAAACAATGTTCTTTACGATATTAATTAGCAGGTCCTTGCTAAATACTTTGTATTGTAAGGATTTTTCTTATATTATTATTTTATGATTTGTCACTAAGGCATTTGTCATAAATTAATATGCTTACCCCAGCGTCCATGACAATACCTATTGATTTTAAGATCAATTTATAGTTTTAGATATGAATTTCTTGTTAATTACCTATATTTTGGTTATAATAATAATATAATAATATATTTATTCAGCATTCAAAGTGGCACAATACAACAAAAGGTATATAAAATAATTTTAGTCTAACAAGTTCAATGCCTGTACTAGGTTAAATTAATACCTGTATCACAGGCGCACTAGAGCAATTTATAATTACTACTTGGACAACAGATTTCTTAACAATATTTAACAACTTAAAATAGTGAAACAATTATGACATTTTATATTATTAAAACTAACCTACTTAAACTCTATCACAACCGAGACAAAAACAAAAAAGGGCCCTTACACGTCTATATAATATTCTGTATATTATGTAATTTTACTGTTGCACAATAATAAATTGTCAGCAGAATTGTTAATACAGACAAAACTGATCGTCATGTCATGTTTTTAGCGGTGGAATAATTTACTCATGCAGCGACAAAATGATGGTAAGTAGGACAACGCAGAGCACAGTGGTCTCGTATAAGTATTGATGAGTTAGCAACAATATTATACGGAAGTCTGGCCTTAGTGTGACACACTAGGTACTTTCGTAATCGATTGAATTTATGTATCTGTGCTCTGCTATTTTCCTAGCTGGGCATTCAGCGTCTCCCGTTTTGTGGTCACTGGGTTTTTTAAAACGTGAACAAGTCGCGCACTTGGAAGGGTCGGATTTCTTCATGCATTCGGACATCATATGACCTGTTTCCCCGCAGTGACCGCACGTAGAATTCACCTCTCTGCATGATTTCGCTGCATGGCCATACTGTTGGCATTTGTAACAAGTGAAGAAAAAAAGCACTAATCATGACATAGATGTGTTTGATATTCTTCTAACTTGAGCAATTTGGATCAAGGTTGAGTTGATAGGTCCCTTGTTTAGGCCAAATAAACTAATCTGCGCATCTACATATTGTCATGTATTTCAAAAGTGTCACTGCTATGTATATTCCCAAAATTATTGGCTTAAATGTCATGGCTTAGATACTATGTATTTCGTTGGTTAGTTTCATTATGTTACACGTATGTTTCATCCGCATTATACCTACGTCTATTTACTATTTAAATCTTACTCACAAAGCTTGGCATATTCGGGTTTAATAATTAGGTATTGCGGCCCAAATTAAAGTCCCATAGAATTCCAAAAAAATAACGCAAATATGACTAGGCGTATTACCCTGAAAGATACTTTACAACAGCTGAAAATAAACAACCAGCCAGCTACTGTTCATAATTGTAATGTTCATAATAGCTTAACTATAAGGCAGTGAACATACGGTAGTTATTCAAATATAAGGCGTAGTACATAACAGAGACAGTTGGTTACGCTGTAGGTGGCTAACGTGTGTACCACCCGGATGTATTTGTGCTTAAGGATGTGGACACATGGGTTAAGATGGCTGTTTTAGGGAAATTCTTTAGTACTTTTTTTTTTAACGTGGTAAAATCATCAAGGGACTGTCAGACTCGTACTGACTAAAATCCATGTTGTCCTTCAATAGCCCTTTATGTTCCGGGGCCACGGTGATGGAATAAGCCCCGCGACCCCGGCAGGCTTTGGCCCTCTGAGAGGGGGCCCCGTCATTATGCTGACGCTCTTTGAGGCGCGCGTGGGACACAACGCGCCGTCGACCCGGGGCATGGTCCATGGTCGGGCAGCGAGTTGCCCTTTACTCGCTGCCCGCATGCCCGCGCCTATGGTGGCCGGAGATCGTCTGCTGACGTCCGACGCCGCGGGCGCCTATCACTGCAGTTGGGGCGGAGGGAGGACGCTGTCCTCTCTCTCTCGCGGCCCGCCTCCTCCTTCACGAGCATTACTGCTTCGCAGAAGGAGGCGACCGCTTCCCACTCCGTCTCGCCCCGCAGCATGGCCGCAACCAATGCCGGGGTTTGAGAGGTCTCCGCCTAAAATGCTTTAGTAGGTACTTAGGCTCCTTTTTCTTTCGTGTCTATGATACTTACGGCTTTACCGGGTAATTGATGATCCAACGTATGATCAAATGCATAAAGTTGGAAATCTACTAAAGACAAACCGTAGTTTCAGCCTTGCCGCGGCGCTGAGTCTTATAAGGAATGGCAATACTAAGCAGCTTGGTAAATGCTACAAATCTTCGATAATTTGGTACTAGGACATGCCAGCGGTATCTTTCACAATTTTCATTTTTAATGTTTTAAAACGCAAAAGAGTTTATACTATTTGTTGTGTACGCAAAATGTTTTCAACATAATTACCAATAAATTCACAAAACAAACAATATGATACGAACATAATGCCTTATCAGTACCACCCCTTATAACACATTCGTTCCGAAACTGAATATATTACAAAACTATAACACAACACTTTTCCCGCGGCTTCGCCCGCTTTGAGTCTTTTTTCTGAGTGCAAAATTTAACGGGATCTATTCAACAATTTATGGTGTAAAATATAAAAGAAAACATACAGACAAAATATAGACAATCATAGTTATTTTCTTTTAATAATAAATATGTTTTGCCCGCAAATTCATCTGCGTGATAGCAATGGAACGTAAGATCCGGATCAAAAATATTTTTTTTTACCAGAAAAACCGTTCCATGATCTATATTTTACGTGCCTTTCACACTAATTGGGCAAGCCGTTTTTGCATAACTGAGTAAGCAAACATACAGACAGTCTTTCACGTACTTAGCCTAGGATAGTACTGTAGGATAATATTACAATGAATATATTCAGTTTTCGAAACATGGTCGAGCCCTTACAAATATATTAAATCATTTATGTAAATGAGGCCTGTTAAAACTTGTGTAAGCGATTTAACACAATGCGAATGCAGTCGCCAACGAGAATAACGACTATTATGTCATTGGTCGTAACTCATACACTGGATGTTGTTCTGGTTGCTACGAGTATGCAGTATCTATGGCTTTATTTGACGACTAAAGGGCTGATTTTTCAAAAAAAAAGATAAAAATGGCGGTTTGACAGCTTATCTATAGAAAATATGACAAACCGCTTTCTTTATTCCTCAGATAAAAGATAGCTGACTATTAAAAAATCAGCCCTAAATGTTATAATGTAGTTCCGAAAATAAAGTATAGATCTACACATTAATGATAAACCTTTTGCTACAAATTGTCATTTTCACAGTTTCGGCAGTGATCATTCGCTGAACTGCTGCTCTGCCTGTTGCGGGTATAATTCTTGCACGGAACAAATAATTGATGTTTGTATAACCGAAGAAGTCTTCTATGTGAGAAAACGTCTAAAAAAACCTATAATGCAGCTCAGTACCCTTAGCACGAATTTTCACTCTTTTACTTTACAGTATTTACAGCGTTTCTTGTATGAAAAAATGGAACAGCGCCTCTGG
Source organism: Agrotis clavis (assembly GCA_954870645.1). Classification (NCBI taxonomy): domain Eukaryota; kingdom Metazoa; phylum Arthropoda; class Insecta; order Lepidoptera; family Noctuidae; genus Agrotis; species Agrotis clavis. The sequence goes on from OX940937.1 coordinate 4,443,005, forward strand.
TGCGCGAAGCCGGAACTAATTTTTTCATTGAAAAATGTCAACTTGAAATTGTCAAAGTTCCAGTTTACTTTACGTCTCAAATACTGAAAATTCGTGCTAAGGGTACTGAACGAAATAAGTAAATAAGTTTATATCGACAGAATAATGATAAAATTTTTGCTGTACTCATTCACCATTCACTCATTCATCTCACCTTTGTTCTATTTTATTTAATTGGTTTCAACGCAGCAGTGGTAAAAAGCCTTGGTTCTTGAGTTGTAAATCGTGGGTTTGAAACCAGCTACTTAGTGTCATTTATTTCATCATCACTGCTCTCAAAAAGGTGAAAAAAAATTTTTTTTTGTTTAATGATTAAAATGGGTTTCTTCTTGGCCCTGGCGAGCCCTACCATCGTAATCAGGATCACTCTGCTGTCACTGCAGGTTACAGGTAGCCTGTGATGCCGTTGTTCCAGGTGTATCTACTACTAGGAGGTGGATCCCATCCAAATTTTAGATTTCTTTCTGATGCTCCGTCGACTTTACACCTAATATAAACATTGCTTTCACTGCTATTTATAAATACAAATAAAATAACTTTACTGTCAGGCAACGAGGCCCATAGACATCAATATAAGTTAAAATTATACAATAAGAAAAATTATAATTTAAAATCCAGATTAAAATTATCAATTAACATAATAATGAAAAATAAAATTTGAAATAATAAAACCCGAAATTAAATTATAAATAAAATTTGATTTATAGTCTCTTATATGTGACACTTTATTGTTACTTGTCTGTCACAGCAGTGTCGCACATAAGGACAGTCCAGCCTATTCGCTATCATTTTCAGAACGGCGTTGGAGCTGGCCCGCACTCTACGCACTAGTGATGCGCAGCGCTTCCGCATGGTCGCATAGAAACAATCTGGTGCGTGCTAACGCGAACATACCTGAAGCACTGCAGTAGCGCTGCAGCCCCAAAACCGCCCTGAAAGCATTATTAAATTGGACACGAAGGGTACTGTATCTTTTCTGTGTGTAATTAAAATAAAATCGTAAATATCTTACCTTCGCTTTTCTCCACAAAATCGATCACCAACCTCGAAATACATCAATTTCCCGCAGCTTCCACCGTTATTTAAAACACAGGGTTACCAATCAATGGAACAACGAGGTTAGCACCTCCCTTTGTGCTCACCCCAGCTCCAGATAATCTATTCCACGATACACTAGATAGATTGTAATCGAATGCTGGATAGATTTATATTGAACTACATTCGAGACTAAGTGAACGGTAAGTAGAAATGGGGAGAAGTGGTAGTTGGCAACGTACATAAATGTGCGAAATATGTGTATTTTGGAAAAGATATTGTGTGTTTATAGGGATTGTTTGGCAGAGGAATAAATTGGCCCATTTGAGATCATTTAAGGCTAAGCTATTGTCAAACAGACAGGCGTGGCGAACTCGAAGCGAAGCGTTTTTGTTTGTAATGTATGGAATTGCCAATCACATAGACTATCGGATCGCTTTCGCTTTTCTATGTGACTGGATTCAAACAATTCCATACATTACAAATAAAACGCTTAAGATCGCATTCGCTTCGCCTGTCTGTTTGACAATACCTTTAGGGCCTTATAAAGTTTTCTTTCCTGAGCAGAGTTCGGGCCACTATAGTCAAAACCCCAACCTTTAAATAGGTTCTTAATTTTTTATTTACGTTATGTCAGATTTTTAGGGAATAACTTTTTTTTTTTTTTTAAGATAATAAATTCTCTATTTTTTCGATCAGAGCTCGCTCAACCAGCTGGTTAACAGATATTTGTTGATAATAAAAGACAAGTTATGAAGCTAATAGGAACTTCAGTTTTCAAAATTCAGAATTTATATCACTTCGAACCTTTCGAGGTAGCTGCATTCGCTCATGAAAATTTTATTTATTTACAAAACAATTTCATTAATACCATAACCGCGAAAGTTGCTCCCAATCATCTTTATAATTATTATCTAAATGTTTAATTAAACGTGAAGTAAAATTATTTTCTTCATAAAATTAAACGCAAAAATTCGACAAATTAACATTAGCCGCCATTACTTATGTAATTCGAGACATTTTTCTACGAAAAAACGAAAAAGGAGCACAATCACACACGTCTTCCACGAATAAGATACCTCCCCATTCAAAATTTAACTGTAACGGTTATAAAATAAGGTTTAATTTATGTTGACGAGTGCATTCTGGGAACAAAATGATAAAAAGCATAAAGTCCTTAATCACTGGAAACAAGACATCTTAATTAAAAAACCTGAATCTTAACGAACGCATACGAATAAATTAAACTATTAACTCTTAAATAATTTAAGACTGAGATAAATCGCTGTTATTTTTCACAGGTGACCTTAATTTGTTACTTTAATGTGGTCAAATATTTAGTTTTATAAGTGTCGTTAAAATAGGTGTCTTAATTAGGAATATGAATGAAGAATTTATATTATTTATAAAAAAACCAAAATCTAAATTATGTTACGGCAATGCATATAATAAGGAATTAATTATCATCAAACAAATTCATCAAAACCACGTTTTAAAATTATCAAAAAAAATACAATGTGCAGGGATTCATTCTCGTATCGGACCAAAGTTTCAGCCCACATTCCAAAAATCTCGATTTGGCTCTTATCACTATTGAGTCTACCTACTTTAGCGAACAACCAAGTATGAAACAGAAGGGTAATAATTCACAGTACAAGTAAAAAAAAAGAAAAGAAAATTAGAACCGTTACAGTTATTGTTTTACGAGTAGTACTTTATGTATTGTGTTCTTTGGGCTTAGGTGTTGTCTGTTTTTAGGGTTCCGTAGTCAACAAGGAACCCTTATAGTTTCGCCATGTCCGTCCGTCCGTCCGTCCGTCCGTCCGTCCGTCTGTCCGCAGTTTAGCTCAGAGACGCACAGTACTAGAGAGCTGTAATTTAGTGTAAATATACGGATTTGTTGCACCGAAAAAGTGGTAAAATAAAATATCGTAAAATATTTTTTTTTAGGGTACCTCTGTACACGTAAAGTGGGGATGTTTTTTTTTTCTCGCGTACCCCTTAGTGTGGGGTATCATTAAAAAGGTCTTTAAAAAATATTGATAGTTTCCATGAATAATTTTTTGATAAAAATATTCTTTTGTGAAATATTAAGCTTTAAAGTGCTAAATTTTGCTCGACTCGAGTGTCGTCCCCCCTCTACCAGCTAAACGGTTATGTTTGAGGGTGTGAAAAAATTCACAATAGTAGTATATATAACGAAGTTTAAAAGAAAATTATCATGACTAAGTAGGCTTTACAAATTTACGAGTAATAGTCGACCAACTTATAAAATGTACTTGGATAACAATTATTTTCTTAAACAAAATGTATCGGAGAACATGATCTTCAACTGCAAATGTAAGTTTGTCAACTTTATTTTTACAGCTATAAATAGGTGGGTATGTTTTGGGGATGGGTAGGTTTTTTTTGTCAATTATTTTTAACTAACTTCAAAAAAAGAGGAGGGTCTCAATTCGTCGTAATCTTTTTTTTTATGTATTTTCCCCGATTTCTCAAAGACGCTTGGACCGATTTTGAAAATTCTTCTTTTTAAAATTAAATTCAGCGAATCAGTTTAGTTAGTTAGCATAAGTATTTTGATGGGCAACTACGGAACCCTACACTGTGCGTGGCCCGACACGCACTTGGCCGGTTTTTATTAACTAGCACTACGCCCGCGACTTCGTCCGCGTGAGTTTCGAACTTTGCCTTTGTGAATTTCTAGTCCCGGCCACCCTATTATAAATGGGATACTGTTTGAAAAACTCAATCAATATTCAACAAAAATTCTATCAACCCGCAATCATATCAAAATCCTAAAAATTTAATACTCCTAAGTATCAACCCCAATACAAACTTTTAGGGGTCGAATTTCGTATCATCCTCTCATAAGCTATTGTCAAACAGACAGCTGTGACCAACGCTGTGACGAACGCGAAGCGAGGCGTTTTTGTTTGTAATGTATGCAATTGTTTCAAGTAGGTACGTCACATAGACTATCGGATCGCTTTCGCTTTTTCTATGTGACCGGATTCAAACAATTGCATACATTACAAACGAAAACGGCTCGCTTCGCGTTTGTCACGCCTGTCTGTTTGACAATAGCTTTAGTGAGTATCTTTGATGTATCTTGTATCCTAAATAGAACCCCCCCTGCAATGTTGAGTCCTCTAATTACAAACACCAAAGACATTTGTAGAAACGAAGTTTCACAGAAAATATCAACACCTAAATCAACCCCTTGGGGTCTATTTTCACAAAACACCCGCAACTACGTCCAATAAAGAATCTCTATGCAAAATTTGAGTCTCCAAACTATCAACCCCGAAAAAGCCCCTTAGGGGTCGAATTTCGCAAAACCGTCTTAGTGAACATTTAGGTCTTAAAAAGAACCCCTCGCAAAATTCGAGACGCCTAGAGAGCACTTGTAGTAACAAAGTTTCATACAAACTATCAAACACAAAAACAAACCCCTTTGGGGTCAAATTTCGCAAAATCCCGCCATGGTGTCCATCTAAGTCTTATAAAGGAACCCGGTGCAAAATTTGAGGCTCCTCGCACTTATATTGACAGAGTTTCATACAAACTGTCAACCCCAAAAACAACCTCTTAGGGATCGAATTTCGCAAAATTCCGTGTTAGGTATTACTTACGTCCAAAAAAGAACCCCTATGTAAAAATTTGAGTCTCAATTCTATCAACACCAAAAACAACCCCTTAGGGGTCGAATTTCTCAAAATTTCCACCTTGGTGAGCATTTGCATCTTAAAAAATACCACCATGCAAAATTTGAGACGCCTAGCACTTGTACTAAAAAAGTTTCATACAAACTATCAACCCCAAAAACAAACCCCTTAGGGGTCGAATTCGCAAAATCCCGTCATAGTGAGCATCTACGTTCCAAAAAGACACCCCATGCAAAATTTGGAATTCCTAGCACCTGTAGTAGCGAAGTTTCATACAAACTATCAACCCCAAAAACAACCCCTTAGGGGCCGAATTTCGCAAAATCCGTTCTTAGTGCTCACCTACGTGGTATAAGGAGGGCTTATGCCAAATTTCAAGTTTCTAGGCCCACCGGTTTGGGCTGTGCGTTGTCAGATCAGTCAGTCAGTTTTGAATTATATACATATATATAGATTTACATTGCTCTCCCGCCGATAAAGTAACTGTCAAAATGAAAGAGTTTTACGAGATACAACTCTACCATCCTTTCAGAGATTTCAGTCTGAGTAACGAGTAATGTATTTTTAGATAAAAAAAAAAACATTTTTCAACAATCTGCTTTAAATTGAACCAAAATTGAAAGCTTAATGTCCATTATCGACGAATTAAATGGAACCTCCCACGGGTTTATGCAAAAATTAAGAGAAAAAAAATACTTCTCATTAGCATCGCTCCAGGTCGCTTTTAACGTCTTAATTTGAATTTGGAAGCGGTTCCGAGCAAAAAGGTTGAGTATTTAATCAGGTGATACTCCTTGATACTGGCAATGGGTAGAACCCGTTGAATGCCTAAAATTATTTATTTTTTTCCTCTTGATTTTGCAGTACAGTAATCCTTATTGCCATAGATATAAAGTTTACGTCAGCAGCAAAATAATTAAAGGATTTTTCGTGTGTTTAATAGCTGTAATTTTCTTTTAAGTGAAACGTTCTTTTTTTATTTTTGTCGTTGATTACGTTGTAATTATGGGTGCGTTTCGCCGCGAATTCACTTGGCGGTTGATTAAAATTGAATGTGAGATGAGATTTTTAAGTTATATCAGTTTCGTGCGGTAGTTAATCGCGATATCATAATCACAATAGTTTCCTTGCAATGTTTTCGTATCATGATAATAATTATGACACTATAAAGCAGTGTTTTAAAAAGCAGATAAATGTTTATTTACAATGATCGATACTAACAATACGTTATAGAATTTTGAAGTGAAAACTTAGAAGGAATAAATATTTGAAAATCAATAAACAAAATTAACCCTGTTCAAATTACGATAATAATAAACTAGCCAAATAACATGATAACACAAAAAAAACCTTAAGAAAAGCAGTCGGAATGCTAAAAATATAATCACTCAAAACGGTAGCAGTACTTTCGTTCAAAAACGGAAAAAAGAACCAAAACAGTCCAGAGCACAACCAGTTGCACATTTATACGTATAATTAATTAAGAATTCAGTTCTGAGGCGGTGTCGGCCGACTCGACTGAATCGCGATCGTATCGCATCTTAAACCAGAAGTTTAACGGGTTACCGGTGCCATTAGGGATATCAAAACACTGGTTTTTGCACGATAGGGCCTTAAAGACGGTGAAACATGATCAATTTTGCCTGACTTGAAGGCGGTTGAGTCACTCGTAAAACGAAAAGGTGTACTCGAAGTTTTAACTTTTTTTATGTTGTATTGCAGTAAACGGAACCGACTAGAATGACTTCCTAAAAGTTGAAGTCGTACTTATTTTTAACCGACTTCAATAAAGGACTTTTTATTATTATTTTTAACACGCAAAATACGCGCATATGACATGGAGTTGCGGATACCAGCCCGTTATACAATACAATATTATTTTTAATTGTACCTATCTCATAATATTGAAGTCAAATGGACACCTATACGGTGTACTTGTACTGTCATTATGACGCAAACTATTAAACTAAAAAGGTTTCTTATTTTAAACTGACAGTAGGTCAAGTTGTATTACAAAAATAGTCAAGATCAAGAATTAGTAAAGTAACCTACAAAATAACTTTTCTTACGGAAGTCGGTGGCAAAAAGACAACGAAATAAAAAAACAAAGCCACCGACTTCCGAAAGTAAAGTTATTTTGTAGGTTATTTTACCCTTTTTTGTGGTTGTTTTTGAAGGCGGTTAGTTTTTTTTTTAAGTTTTGTTATTTCTTAAAAATTACGTTCGACATTACGTCATTTTTTTTTTAGCAAGGTGAATTCATCAAATGCGTCCTCTCACCCAGAGCAGTTCAGGAGGGACTGTCAGACTCGTACTGACTAAAATCCACGGTGTCCTTCAATAGCCCTTTACGTTCCGGGGTCATGGTAATTCGTTAGTCCCGCGACGCCTGCCACATTTTGACATAGTAAATGTTTATCAATAACGTTCTTGTGTCACCGCTGCGCCGCGGCGTTACGTCCAATGATACTTGTATCACTGACAGGTCCCAGTTATACTATATGTACTATTCAAATACATAGTTGAAATCACGAAGCATTACATTTCCTTGAATATCTGCCACCCTAGTACTTCCACATTGTGTGGCCGTTAGCAAGCAGTGGCTATCAATGTCGATCTCCTGATTAATAGCAACAGTTGCTATCGCGATCGGTCTTCTAATTAATTGGACATCCAGCGGCTTCCTTAAGGGTTTAGAGATATCTTCATTTGGACAGTTTTAGTTTAGTTGTAGAAGGGCACTTGGGGTTTGTAATGGATTATGTTGGTTGTATTCAGAGATATAACATAATGCAAGATACGTATAATATGAGTTATGGTATGGGAAACCAGTGAAGAACTGGGAAACGCTACTAGCGGCTCGACAATTTGCTGAACTGGTCCTATCCGTCGTAGCATAGCGTAGTAAGATAATATCGTGTGTCCCACTACACACAATATTATCTTTGTTACTTCGTTGTTGTTTTTTGACGATTAATGTATTTATTATCATGTTTTTTAAATGTTTTTTTTTGTGTTGTGTGTGCCGGTCTCCTAAATAAAACCCCTTCTACACGATCAACCCGACCGCATGACAGAGGTGAACTTGGTCGTGTCAACTAGTACCCCACCGTCTAGAACACTGTCGGCTGACGGTCGGGTCCCACCGCGGACGCAGCCTGTCTGGACGGCTGCGCTCCCGATTGACTCCGCCCATATTTGGTCGCACGACCAACGTCTACACGGTAGATTTTCATTCCCACCGGACCAAGGTCACCTCTGTCAGGCGTTCAGGTCTGATCGTGTAGAAGGGGTTTAAACGTTTTTTCTTTTTTTTTCTGTTATTGTTTTCTGCCTCTTTTTATGGTTATTGGGCTACCTACATTTTACATAGAGGGACTGAATAAATATTATTTCATATTTAAAAAAGCAACTGGCCTAGAAAACCTTTCAATCCGAACTGTCAAACTGAAAAAAAAAACCTTCAGGCAAAGCTGACGTTCCGGAACAAATCAATTGTCAATTTATGTGTAAAACAAAGTTTCATGGGGCCGAGAGCGATTTCCAATCAAAGTGTGCTAAAAAGTTTTCAGGTAGCATCGGGAAAAATGTAATCAAAGAGATGCCATGCGAGCATTTGATCGAATGTTTTACGGTATCACTGTGTGAAAGAGATTATTTGAAGGACTTTTTTAAGGCGGGCTTACAGTAATTTTTATGATTTTCAAACGTCTGAAAGTCTCATTAACTATGATATTTTTAATAAATAAAAATTATAATATTAAAGTTGAACATATCCTCGAGTGAATGGTAAAGATAGAAACACGAATTGGAATAATTGGCTCGATAGAAAAAAATCTCAAACATGACACTAAATCACAATTTTCAAACATCCACTGCTTAGAGATTTCACAATGAATTTATATGAAACTTATAAAAATAAAAACAGCTCATTATTTAGAAGTGCATGGTAAAAGCAAATTTTAAAATTTCGTTATAATTTTTCTCCAAGAAATAAAATACCCAAAATATTGGCATTATTTCGCTCACCGGGCGCTCGCCAGTACCCGCCGAGGCGTGATAGAGGATGGACGTACGTCGTTGCTGCGCAAAAATTCCCCCCGCGCGGTTACGTAAGCAGGCATAGAACTGAACTCCTACATGGAAACAAAGTCACACACACAAGCGATTACGTGTTAGTTGCGGGAATAGAATAAAAAAGTCAAGTGATCTAATTTTGAAACGATGTAATTTTTTTTTATGGACCACTTATTTTTTAGCTAGGATGCGAACTTGATGGAGTGACCTGAAGGTCTACATCGGTCACTGCCACTGGAACTCGGCGACGGATCGAACTAGATGTGCCGAGTTTGGGCTCGTTTTGTAAGTTATGATGAGATCTTACCACCGAACTTGATGGAGTGACCTGAAGGTCTACATCGGTGACTGTCACTGGAACTCGGCGACTGATCGAACTAGATGTGCCGAGTTTGGGCTCGTTTTGTAAGTTATGATGAGATCTTACCACCGGACTTGATGGAGTGACCTGAAGGTCTACATCGGTGACTGCCGCTGGAACTCGGCGACGGATCGAACTAGATGTGCCAAGTTTGGGCTCGTTTTGTAAGTTATGATGAGATCTTACCACCGGACTTGATGGAGTGACCTGAAGGTCTACATCGGTGACTGCCACTGGAACTCGGCGACGGATCGAACTAGATGTGCCGAGTTTGGGCTCATTTTGTTAGTTATGATGAGATCTTACCTCCGGACTTGATGGAGTGACCTGAAGGTCTACATCGGTGACTGCCACTGGAACTCGGCGACGGATCGAACTAGATGTGCCAAGTTTGGGCTCGTTTTGTAAGTTATGATGAGATCTTACCACCGGACTTGATGGAGTGACCTGAAGGTCTACATCGGTGACTGCCACTGGAACTCGGCGACGGATCGAACTAGATGTGCCGAGTTTGGGCTCATTTTGTTAGTTATGATGAGATCTTACCTCCGGACTTGATGGAGTGACCTGAAGGTCTACATCGGTGACTGCCACTGGAACTCGGCGACGGATCGAACTAGATGTGCCAAGTTTGGGCTCGTTTTGTAAGTTATGATGAGATCTTACCACCGGACTTGATGGAGTGACCTGAAGGTCTACATCGGTGACTGCCGCTGGAACTCGGCGACGGATCGAACTAAATGTGCCGAGCTTGGGCTCGTTCTGTTAGTTATGATGAGATCTTACCTCCGGTCTTGATGGAGTGACCTGAAGGTCTACATCGGTGACTGCCACTGGAACTCGGCGACGGATCGAACTAGATGTGCCAAGTTTGGGCTCGTTTTGTAAGTTATGATGAGATCTTACCACCGGACTTGATGGAGTGACCTGAAGGTCTGCATCGGTGACTGCCACTGGAACTCGGCGACTGATCGAACTAGATGTGCCAAGTTTGGGCTCGTTTTGTAAGTTATGATGAGATCTTACCTCCGGACTTGATGGAGTGACCTGAAGGTCTACATCGGTGACTGCCACTGGAACTCGGCGACGGATCGAACTAGATGTGCCGAGTTTGGGCTCATTTTGTTAGTTATGATGAGATCTTACCTCCGGACTTGATGGAGTGACCTGAAGGTCTACATCGGTGACTGCCACTGGAACTCGGCGACGGATCGAACTAGATGTGCCAAGTTTGGGCTCGTTTTGTAAGTTATGATGAGATCTTACCACCGGACTTGATGGAGTGACCTGAAGGTCTACATCGGTGACTGCCACTGGAACTCGGCGACGGATCGAACTAGATGTGCCGAGTTTGGGCTCATTTTGTTAGTTATGATGAGATCTTACCTCCGGACTTGATGGAGTGACCTGAAGGTCTACATCGGTGACTGCCACTGGAACTCGGCGACGGATCGAACTAGATGTGCCAAGTTTGGGCTCGTTTTGTAAGTTATGATGAGATCTTACCACCGGACTTGATGGAGTGACCTGAAGGTCTACATCGGTGACTGCCGCTGGAACTCGGCGACGGATCGAACTAAATGTGCCGAGCTTGGGCTCGTTCTGTTAGTTATGATGAGATCTTACCTCCGGTCTTGATGGAGTGACCTGAAGGTCTACATCGGTGACTGCCACTGGAACTCGGCGACGGATCGAACTAGATGTGCCAAGTTTGGGCTCGTTTTGTAAGTTATGATGAGATCTTACCACCGGACTTGATGGAGTGACCTGAAGGTCTGCATCGGTGACTGCCACTGGAACTCGGCGACTGATCGAACTAGATGTGCCAAGTTTGGGCTCGTTTTGTAAGTTATGATGAGATCTTACCTCCGGACTTGATGGAGTGACCTGAAGGTCTACATCAGTGGCTGTCACTGGAACTCGGCGACGGATCGAACTAGATGTGCCAAGTTTGGGCTCGTTTAGTAAGTTATGATGAGATCTTACCACCGGACTTGATGGAGTGACCTGAAGGTCTACATCGGTGACTGCCACTGGAACTCGGCGACGGATCGAACTAGATGTGCCGAGTTTGGGCTTGTTTTGTTAGTTATGATGAGATCTTACCTCCGGACTTGATGGAGTGACCTGAAGGTCTACATCAGTGGCTGTCACTGGAACTCGGCGACGGATCGAACTAGATGTGCCAAGTTTGGGCTCGTTTTGTAAGTTATGATGAGATCTTACCACCGGACTTGATGGAGTGACCTGAAGGTCTACATCGGTGACTGCCACTGGAACTCGGCGACGGATCGAACTAGATGTGCCGAGTTTGGGCTCATTTTGTTAGTTATGATGAGATCTTACGTACGGACTTGATGGAGTGACCTGAAGGTCTACATCGGTGACTGCCACTGGAACTCGGCGACGGATCGAACTAGATGTGCCGAATTTGGGCTCATTTTGTTAGTTATGATGAGATCTTACGTACGGACTTGATGGAGTGACCTGAAGGTCTACATCGGTGACTGCCACTGGAACTCGGCGACGGATCGAACTAGATGTGCCGAATTTGGGCTCATTTTGTTAGTTATGATGAGATCTTACCTCCGGACTTGACGAAGTCACCTGAAGGTCTACATCGGTGACTGCCACTGGAACTCGGCGACGGATCGAACTAGATGTGGGCGGTTTGGGCTCGTTTTATTGTTTATGATGATATCTTACCTCCGGACTTAATAGAGTGACCTGAAGGTCTACATCGGTGACTGCCACTGGAACTCGGCGGCGGATTGAACTAGATTTGCCGAGTTTGGGCTCGTTTTGTTAGTTGTGATGAGATCTTACCTCCGAACTTGATGGAATGACCTGAAGGTTTACATCGGGGAGTCGGAAACTCGGCACATCTAGTTCGATCCGTTGCCGAGTGCCAGTGGCAGTCACCGATGTAGACCTTCAGGTCACTCCATCAAGACCGGAGGTAAGATCTCATCATAACTAACAGAACGAGCCCAAGCTCGGCACATTTAGTTCGATCCGTCGCCGGGTTCCAGTGGCAGTCACCGATGTAGACCTTCAGGTCACTCCATCAAGTCTGGTGGTAAGATCTCATCATAACTTACAAAACGAGCCCAAACTCGGCACATCTAGTTCGATCCGTCGCCGAGTTCCAGTGGCAGTCACCGATGTAGACCTTCAGGTCACTCCATCAAGACCGGAGGTAAGATCTCATCATAACTAACAGAACGAGCCCAAGCTCGGCACATCTAGTTCGATCCGTCGCCGAGTTCCAGTGGCAGTCACCGATGTAGACCTTCAGGTCACTCCATCAAGTTCGGTGGTAAGATCTCATCATAACTTACAAAACGTGCCCAAACTTGGAACATCTAGTTCGATCAGTCGCCGAGTTCCAGTGACAGTCACCGATGTAGACCTTCAGGTCACTCCATCAAGTTCGGTGGTAAGATCTCATCATAACTTACAAAACGAGCCCAAACTCGGCACATTTAGTTCGATCCGTCGCCGAGTTCCAGTGGCAGTCACCGATGTAGACCTTCAGGTCACTCTATCAAGTCCGTACGTAAGATCTCATCATAACTAACAAAATGAGCCCAAACTCGGCACATCTAGTTCGATCCGTCGCCGAGTTCCAGTGGCAGTCACCGATGTAGACCTTCAGGTCACTCCATCAAGTCCGGTGGTAAGATCTCATCATAACTTACAAAACGAGCCCAAACTTGGCACATCTAGTTCGATCCGTCGCCGAGTTCCAGTGGCAGTCACCGATGTAGACCTTCAGGTCACTCCATCAAGTCCGGAGGTAAGATCTCATCATAACTAACAAAATGAGCCCAAACTCGGCACATCTAGTTCGATCCGTCGCCGAGTTCCAGTGGCAGTCACCGATGTAGACCTTCAGGTCACTCCATCAAGTCCGGTGGTAAGATCTCATCATAACTTACAAAACGAGCCCAAACTTGGCACATCTAGTTCGATCCGTCGCCGAGTTCCAGTGGCAGTCACCGATGTAGACCTTCAGGTCACTCCATCAAGTCCGGAGGTAAGATCTCATCATAACTAACAAAATGAGCCCAAACTCGGCACATCTAGTTCGATCCGTCGCCGAGTTCCAGTGGCAGTCACCGATGTAGACCTTCAGGTCACTCCATCAAGTCCGGTGGTAAGATCTCATCATAACTTACAAAACGAGCCCAAACTTGGCACATCTAGTTCGATCCGTCGCCGAGTTCCAGTGACAGCCACTGATGTAGACCTTCAGGTCACTCCATCAAGTCCGGAGGTAAGATCTCATCGTAACTAACAAAACGAGCCCAAACTCGGCACATCTATTTCAATCCGTCACCGAGTTCCAGTGGCAGTCACCGATGTAGACCTTCAGGTCATTCCATCAAGTCCGGAGATAAGATCTCATCATAACTAACAAAATGAGCCCAAACTCGGCACATCTAGTTTAATCCGTCGCCGAGTTCCAGTGGCAGTCACCGATGTAGACCTTCAGGTCACTCCATCAAGTCCGGAGGTAAGATCTCATCATAACTAACAAAATGAGCCCAAACTCGGCACATCTAGTTCGATCCGTCGCCGAGTTCCAGTGGCAGTCACCGATGTAGACCTTCAGGTCACTCCATCAAGTCCGCAGGTAAGATGTCATCATAACAAAACGAGCCCAAACTCGGCACATATTAAATATACTGCTGCCTAAGAAAGTACTCCATTGTATGCACTTTGTAAAATCAAAACTATCTCGAATATCATTTTACGAAAATCTAATCCAGACACACTCGTACGTAATTGACTTACTGCATTACGCTACGCTGTGGCATATACACACACGGTCCCTCCCGCCCGCACCGCTGTCGACTTGCCCCGCCCCTTTGCGGGGGCTGAGGTAGTGCGCTCATAGCTGCGGACTGTACTGGAACCTGGCCTTAAGGGAATGGATTAGGAGTTTTTTTTATGGTTTGTCTCTACGAATTAAACTACCTAATTTGTTAAAAGTTATGAAGAAACATTTGTAGTGTACATTTTGTTCTTCATTAAAAGTGCCAAAATTGGGAGGAGCGGCAGGGACTGTCTGACTATTTCTTACTAAAATCCATCATGATCCTTCAGTTAACCTTGTTGCCTTCCAGGACCTATTGCCATATTTGCCTAAAACAATTTACCTAAATTACGAATGACACGCTAAAAGGAAACAGTGAAAGCTAAACGTTTCTTGGCATTTATATAATTTAAACAAAGATAGTTACTTCTCAATTAGATTTAGCAGCTTTTTAATTATCACAGTAACTGGGATAAAAAAATATCCCAGGAACTGTCAGATATACAAACCGTAAATACAGTTACCAAATCAAAGTTTGTATACCATAGACAAACTTAAATCTAACAGGTTTCACATAAGAGATAGTATTATATTTTATAGTCAATGACTGGCTCACAATATAGATATAAATCAGGCGCTGGGCACTGAATAAAATCGCTTATATCTCGTTTTATCGCTCGATCGCTTGCTCCTTCACATTATAGGCTTACATTCTGGTTACAGGGTGTTACAAAAGATCACTAGTGCCAATAAGATAGATTTGTTTTCTTAAGAGGATTATGTTAGCACGTTGCCTAATGTTTGTTGCCTAATTTATAGATGCATGATACACTTGTGGAAGCAATAAATACATTGAGTATTGAGTAAAATAATGGACACAAAATTATTTATTTAATCATTGAATATTGACATCTTAACATACAACTTTCGCATTATTTTATAACATACTCGTATAATTATAAAGATCAAAATGTTACACTTAAACTTAGACCGGGTAAGTATAATTTAACCTCGGGATTTGAAAACGCCACTTTAGCAACATCATAATGATTGCGATAAAATGGTTCTATATTAATTACCTACTCTATTGCTTGAGCAATAGAAATATTCAATTTTACGAAATTTATTGAAATGTGGCCTTTCTAAGATGTACCTAAATCTCACTATATCTCACCATCCAAGTTATCAAACACCCTGTATCTCAGCCGCCCGCGGCGCCAGTCATCGTTGTCCGCCGCTTGGCTGTAAGGTGTTATTTTTGACGTCGCGCAACGCTATGCGTCTCCTAGACTCCGAGGCTATTTACCTTCAAAACTATTGCGGAAGTTTCTAGAAACCTAGAACACTACGCAAGTATGACAAGAAGCACCTGGTGTTCTGATCGAGAAAACTGTTGTTGCAACTGGCTGCTGATGGGGCATATAATTGTACAATAATCTTTTTTTTAAACGTTTCTTCTCACTATTATTTATCCTGTATCGTGGGTGAGGCCTATGTTCAGCAGTGGACGTCTTCCGGCTGATGATGATGTATCGTGGGTGCGTTTACAAACATAGAAACTCACATACACAAACTCTGAGACCCGGAACAACTACTTGCTACTTGTAGGTCATACAAACATTTGTTCCGTTTGGATCGAACTCGTAGCACAGTAATCGATCGTCCAGCCATTGCGCCAGCCGTATCGTCATTTAGTCCTGTAATGTTTTTTGAAATCAACGCATAAATTCTCTTCAAAGTAAGAGTGAACAGGCTTTTTCTGGGTAAGCTCGCTCCACCGTCGACCTTGTCTTAGTCATTCCTGACCTGACCTAGACTAAGGTCAAGAGCAAACCCATCTCACATAAAAAAAAAAAATTGCCAAAGATAATACGCATCAAAAGTCGATGTCTTGTGACGTTAAAATTATGCAAAAAAATGCCTATAAATGACGTACTATGACGTTTAGAAGCGTCGTATGTTATCTTTCTTGTCACCCAAACAACTTAATAATATGGATTGCTATTTATGCTGACTTTACTTACTATAAAAAGCTCAGTGGAATGAATTCGTGGAACGCAGTGGAATAAACAATATGAAACACAACAGTGTCTAAGCCTAAGCAGATTTTGTGTAAACAGATTAGGCTTACCGTCAGTTTGACGCCAATCCGCGCTCATGTCGACGTGTAAGTATAAGGCCCTTCGTACGCAACGCGACGCAAATTTCGGATACCTTACGACTTTGGTTTCCATTGGCGCGTGCCGTGCCCCTGTACGAACCTCTATGGATTTGTATAGCGACAGGCATCTGAATACCAGTGAGTATTGTAACTTTCTAACGATAATGCCGCTCATCGTCTGCCTAGCCTTTTCCCAACTATATTGGAGTCAGCTTCCAGTAGAACCTATTTGACATTGATCGACTGAAATTTGACCTCCACACCAAAACTGAGTAATATGATAAGATATTGATAAGACTGATTGACAGACATAACAGTGACGACTGTCAAAGATCCCGGGCTTAACGTGTTTTCCGAATCACGGAGGAAATCCACTATGGTAGATGGTCACCCATCTACAGATCAAGCTTAGTAAATGCAGCCTGGAAGATCGGCTTTTGCGTCTGTTGTTATTTTTGGTGTGTAGTGCCACTTACCATGTGGCACTACACACCACACTGGTTTATAAATTATAATGTTCAAAGAATTACCGACATATAAAGTAAGTCTGTAAAGGTAAAGTAAATATTAATTCTCTAGTTGGGTTAGCCTACCCAACTAGAGGAATATAATATATTGACGGGAGACCGTATTTTACGCAAACTTTTGATTTGACTCTGTGTCGGTGAATTGTCATTATAGACAGGTAAAAGGGTTTTCTGTTATTTGAGTTACTGCTCATACCTAAGCTTAATTTAGCAGTTATCATGGCAATAGAAATATTCATACCAAGGTTTTGAATGCATTCTTTTTTTGTCCTATCACGTCGAAACGAATAATCAAGTATTTAGCTCAGGGTATCTAAAAAGGCCTCTGCCTTTATTTAGGCAATCTTACTAATAATATGAATTGCGATAAATAAAATAGAATGTTGAATCCTATTGCTTAAACTTCAAAATAGATTTTTAACCGCAGTTCTTATTATACGTCTAATATACTAAAGTGACTTTTTTAGGAACCCAGATAGAATCTCCTCGTTTAATCTCATTTGAAATCATAACTACCGCTAAGCTATGTACGGTCAGCCAAGAAAGTGGTGTACCAGTTTTGATTTAGTTTCCCGGTCATCGAAAATTACAACAAGGTTCGTTATAAAAAGATATTACTGAAAGAGACAACATTATCATGACGTAAACCTATGTATTTAGTATTCATACGTCATATGTCACATATAAGTACATGACATTTTAACCTTTAGTATAAATGAAAAGGACATTAGTTTCTACAAAGCAATTGAAATGTTTCCAAACAAAAGTAATAAAAACTATTTAAATAGACAACCGAATTCCATTTGAAAAAGAAAACTGACAATTGACATTTTGTCAAATATATGCAAAAAATCGATATATTTTCCGTGTTATTTTTCAATCAACTGCATATAAAATCATCTCAATGCCTGCCAACTTGACCATTGCCGAAAGAGCACAAATAATTGCCCAATTTAATGAGGGAAGCAGTATCAGTGCGATATTCCGGAATTTGAATATATCGAGGCGTTCTGTCCGCTTTTGGATTCGTCGTAAAGGAGAGGAGGGAAGTTTGTTGGATCACAGAAGAAGTGGTCGCCGGCCTGCACTCTCCAATAACGATAGAGAATTCATGAGACGGGAATATGAAATCAATGGTTTTAAGCCCACAAAACATTTTGCGGAGATGTTCGATGTGAGTGCCCAAACAATAAGGAATCATCTACATTACATGGGGTTGCACCACAGGCATTACGCCAAGAAAATATATTTGACGGATGCTCACAGACTTGCTCGTCTGAACTTCGCCAGAGAGCACTTAGAGTTTGATTGGTCTAATACAGTGTTTTGTGATGAAAAAACGTTTAAATCCAGTCAGCATGGACGTCTTCACCTTTGGCGATATAATTCAACACGGTATAAAGATGATCATGTAATTCCAAATAGAGAATCAGGTCGAATTTCCGTAAATATTTGGGGCTGGATGAGTGCGGATGGTGTAGGAGAATTGTGTTCTCTACCTCCTCGAGCGACGGCTGTAAATTATATCGACGTGCTTCAGAATGCAATGCTACCGACATTCCGTAATGTTTACCCGGAGAACGAAGTGCCACAATTTGATTTTGTTCAAGATAATTGTTCAATTCATAATGCGAGGATCGTAAGAGCCTGGTTTCGTTCACACACTGACGTAAGGGTAATTCAGTGGCCCTCAAGATCGCCGGACCTCAACCCGATAGAAAATCTTTGGGGCCTTATGGTCCAACGATGGTCGCATCAAAATGAAAGAACCAAACAAGCTCTTATTAGTCACTGTAATTATATTTGGGAGGAAATGCGGGGAACCGATATTTGCTCACGGCTTGTTGGTTCAATGAGGTCTCGTCTTTTAGAGGTTATAGAGGCCAACGGCGGTTACACCCGTTTCTAATTTTTAAAAATTTTCAATATCTTCTAAATATTACTATATATGCTATGTTTTTGTTTGTTATAAGTATTTTAAAATTGATTGTAGAAATTTAATAAAAGGATAAATCTATTTTTAGCTTGTTTTTTATTGATATTGTAATTACAAGTTTACAGAAATTGTAGGTTTGTGGATTCGCCTTGTGCCTTTACAATTTTATGTAACTTGTTGATTACAATTCTGAATTTGTAGATACAATTTTGTCATCAAAATCTACAGCCGTTGATTTTACGACGTCATTGGTTCCATCAAGTTCAAACTAAGAACAGCTGCTGTCACGTTACAAACAGTAATAGTCGTTATCAATAATCAGATAAAGACAGCAATAGAAGTTGTCAGATCGATCTGCAAGCGAAACTAATCTTTATCACCTATGAATCTGCAAGCGATATTCAACCTTAGGGTGGTACACCACTTTCTTGGCCGACTGTACCTCAATTTTCTCAGTATCGCATGCATACTAATTATTATGGACATTCTAAAAAAACTTGTGACATTTAAAGAGTTGAAAGTTAAAAATAACCTTCTCCTATTCAGTTCAAAAGCAAAACCAGAAAAGAAAAACCTCAAATACCCCATTAACATTTCAGAATAATTAAAACACCTTTTTAGGAAACAACCTTTTAATTTGCACATTAATATGAAACGACAAATTTGGCCTTAACTCTTTGTAGGGGTCTGAGAGACCGCAAAAAGCTAACTTTTCTGTGGCGGTGGGGTCTGGGGGTCCCATTTAAATCGTATGGATAATATAAAGTAACCCGTCCCAATAAGAGTAGACGGTTAACCTTGTGGAATGGTTTTCGGTATATCTGTTGTTCACAATGAAAAGCGAATAAATAAAACAATTAATGAGGAAATGGAAAAAATTTCATTTGGAAAAATGAAGAGCCTGTTTCCAATTCAAAATGATAATTTTGGTTAATTCTAGTAGCTGGTCGATATTATTATATCGAGAGGTTTGGGAACTAGGTTATTTAAGAGGATTGTATAGCGACTGCCTTTTCAAAGAATAGGTATTTTGAAAAACTCGTGCTGTCCCTCTCGCGCGTTGAAAAACCCCCGATCGTGCGATAGAGAGCGTTGCAGCTCGCGACTGATTGTGAGTATTTTTTATATGAAATTTGTCTCTCGGGAGAAAACGTTTTTCACATACCAAATCACGTCCAATCTCTTAGATTCTGGTGTCAATCGTTTCAGCATATTATATTCTAGGTTTGTATGTTTTGCTTTTTTTCTAAAACTTCTTTGTTTTTAAAATACGAAGGTTTTACTTCAATGAAGATTTTGTCATAAAAATAGTAACTTTTAGGCGCCTGTTACTTTCAAACTATTATAAATTTTGAAAAAAAGAAAACCTATAAACCTAGTTTTTTACTGTGTCAGTAGCATTCTAAAAAATCATTGAGATAGGATAACATTTAGGGGCAGAAAAACGTTTTCTCTTTTAGTATGGACGAGCGGTCGGTAGACAATAGTCTTAACTTTCTCAAATCATACAGGTTCATGATTGTATAATTATGTCTGTCCCTTTTCTTCTACTCCAATAAATAATATTGAAATAGATAACTGACATGGTGTTAACATAGGTAATCAATTTCAGTTTATTTATCAAGTCTATTACTAGATGGCGTTACTAATTACAAAACAATATTTTAGACTTTTGACAAGAGGGTAGCACTAAAATTAAAATTATATTGAGGAGTTGTCAGTTTGTGAAAGGGAATTATATACTCAGCCTCACGGTAGAAACAACTTTACCAACTACGTAAATTGTATCTCTGTTTACGAGAAAAAACTACCGGTAACTCCGTAATAAATTGCGTCATTTCTAGGAATTAAAGCCAATATTGTTTCGAAATAACAATAAGTGTAGTACATTATACGTGAAATTGTGTGCGGATAGTGGAAGTAACAGGGTAAGTGTTTGCATCTATTTAAAAAGTTTTAGCTGCCTTATTGGAGATGACCGTCTTGTCTGTTAAGCCGGGCATACACCTATCAGTATACATGTGCAGGTGCACTCATCTAGACTTGCACAAACACATGACAGTGACAATTTTATGCCGGTCATACACGGTACTACTGGTACCGTACTTGTGCAAATGTAGACTTGCACAAACACAGGACAGCGACTATGTTATGCCGCCACACACGTTACAGTATACTTGCGCAAGTATACTGTAACGTGTGTGGGAAAATACTTGCACAAACTAACAAAGTCATTGTCCTGTGTTTGTGCAAGTCTAGATTTGCACAAGTATACTGGTATCGTGTATGGCCGGTATTAGTAATTTGCGCAAGTATACTGTAACGTGTGTGGCCGGCATTAGAAATTTGTGCAAGTATCTTCACACACCCGGCATTAGGTATGATTCGGACCGCCTGGAAATAGTTTTTGCAGACGGTCAAACCACCACCACCACCACCTATGATCTATGATCTTCTTTCGTTATTCAATTCACTTGGAACATCACTCACACATCATAATAATAATAATATTCCATATAATATTCCACAACTGTCACACAACGCCATCTAGTCCCAAGCTAAGCAGAGCTTGTGTTATGGGTACTAGACAACTGATAAACATACTTATATATTTCTAACACCCAGACACAGAACAAATGATCGTGCTCATCACACAAACATTTGTCCTGGGTGGGAATCGAACCCACGACCTCCGCCATAGCAGTCAGGGTCACTAACCACTAGACCAACAGGCCTGTCAAAGCAACATTAATACATTATTGTTAAATCATAACATTAATGTTTCGAAACACAGTTAATTTATTCGTGATCCTGGCGCTTGCAATAGCACAAAAACTAAAAAAAAGTGTTATGTTCAAATTATAGTTACTGGAGAATCATTCTTTAAAATTATCCTTGTTCATGGTTTTTCTGTAAATAGAAGAACTAGCAACGTGCTTGGCACCTTACATTACTAAGATTTTCTTTTATTTACAAGAAAAGTTTTTTTTGTCCGTCTTGGCAGTTGGTAACAGCAACTTTGAAAGAAACTGCCCGTGCACACAATATCTTAAATTAAAATCTAGAAAGGAGAGACAGACATCAGCAAGGTACAATATTTTATACGGCTACATCTAGCAGTTTCTTGAAATGGAGTAATAGTTAACTTCGAATTACTTTAAAAACAGTCGAGTATAATTATTAATTATTTTTAAACGCAATAATGCGACGCGCATAGTAAAGATGTTTTTTTACTGAAAAACTTTCAAATACCGGAATAGAGGATTTCAGCTTGCAAGTGTGAGTTGCGAGATGTAAGGTCTGGAGTACTTATCCGGAAGACGCGGGTTCGAATGCCACTGGCTACTGAAGTTTTCTTTCCCCTAAAATCCTACTAATACGAGTATTTTAAATGCGAAAGTTTGTGAGGATGTATGTAGGTATTTTTATTACTCTTTCACGCAAAAACCACTGAACAGATTTGGCTAAAATTTGGTGCACAGATAGTTGATAACCTGGATTAACCCATAGGATAGTTTTGATCCCGATTTTATGTTCCCGTGGGATAATTTTCGAGTTTTAGCGGCTGAAGCCGCTGGCAACAGCTAGTATTAGAAAATGCGATTGTTTGTGAGGATGTATGTGTGTATGTAGGTATGTTTGTTACTCTTTCACGCAAAAACCACTGAACGGATTTGGCTAAAATTTGGTGCACAGATAGTTCATAACCTGGATTAACCCATAGGATAGTTTTGATCCCGATTTTATGTTCCCGTGGGATAATTTTCGAGTTGTAGCGGGTGAAGCCGCTGGCAACAGCTAGTATTAGAAAATGCGATTGTTTGTGAGGATGTATGTGTGTATGTAGGTATGTTTGTTACTCTTTCACGCAAAAACCATTGAACGTTTTGCCTAAAATTTGGTGCACAGATAGTTCATAACCTGGATTAACCCATAGGATAGTTTTGATCCCGATTTTATGTTCCCGTGGGATAATTTTCGAGTTGTAGCGGGTGAAGCCGCTGGCAACAGCTAGTCATTTATAATCGAGTATAATGTCCTATACCTACAACTTTGCACGTAGGGACACCGGGCTGAGATACAAGGTACCAACCAAGGTACCAATACAATTATTAAGAAATTTGTATTATAAAGAGCATAAAATTTAATTAATACCTACTTGTGCGAAAAAACAGCGGAATTATTCTAGACTATTATTTCCACCGCATCAATGGATCGTAGGGAATAATTATTTTATTACAGGACTGCTGTCCTCCTTAAGGGGACTCGTGTAATAAAGACAGCGGGAATACAAACTTTACCTACTGCTGGTCACAAGAAACATAATAAAAACAAACTCAACTCGAAATAATCACAAATATGGCTCATCTCTTAAAAGGTTGCAGACATTTTTTCGTTATTCAATTTAAGAACAAAAATAAATAAAAGGTTGACCCACATAAACTTGATACGGTATCCGCAAACATGTAGATTTATTATTTTCGACAAATCAATGAAAATTACGGAGTATTTAAAAAATCGGAGGGCTTTGGAGAAGGTATTTTTTACTTAAAGTCAATTCGGTAAATTTTGTATGGGTGGGCGGTATCCAAGTCCAATAGCGGTGTATGGTAGTAAGGTTACCACATGACAGATTACCTTTAACCTGCAGTATTTGTTAAGCCATTGTCGGCGATGGACCTCACCATGACCACCTAGCTTACGATCACAATTCCGTCGGAGTCTAGCGCTACACAATTTTTCTCCGTTCCGTTAGTACGCAGGAGGTCCAGTTCGTTTTGAGTTAGCCCGCTCCACCCTAGGTCTCATTTTTTTTTGGGTTTGTAAAAGGTCAAGAGGAAATTCTAAATAAAATAAAAAATATACCTATTTACTTGATTTAAAGACCCCAAGGCTGTATCAGGAAATAAAGGCTCAATCAAAAAAATCCACTCTTTAGCTGTAGACACAGTTAAATATACCGTATCCAAAATTCCTTCGTCACCGCATCTGAGGATCGTTTTAAAATCATTCATCACTCAACAAGGATGATCTTTCTCTACTTGAGATTTATTCGTGTTTGTGTTGCCACTCCCCATTGTAGATCTTCTAATGGCTTCAGAAATGCTGACTCAGAATGATACAATATTTACTTCAGGGGTGAGTGGACGTGGCCACCCTTAGTAAAGATTTACATATGTATGCTGGTTCTCTTTTATGCCTTAAAAATGATAATGGAATGCTTCTATGGTTTGAGTGGCAGTGCAGGGAAGTGCAAAAAAATATTACTGTTGTGAGGGCATTGAACTTAAATACTTTGTATTCGCATTTCCGCCAGCAAAATTCTCATTGCTAGAAATTTTTAGGGTACAATATTCTGTTTCTCTCTAAAGTCGATAACAGGAAGTGTTTTCGAGTTTTTGTTCATGGGAATTCTGGTGTGTCTTTAAACATAACTAAAACATTTTAAAGATAGTATTATATTTTACACAATGCATACGAATAATTACGAAGTTGACTACCAGAATGTTTTATTTTGTTTTTTTTTTTGCACACTGTGACCTGTAACTGAACTTTTTTTCAAACATTACATGATTTTTTTGTCGTTATTTTATTATCACACTTATACACTGTTATCACACTTCATTCCCGTCCAAGTTATTCAAAAGCCACATTTAATTAATTTCTCTACCACAAAATCCTCATTCAGAATTACAAGATCCGCTAAATTAAAACAGACATTATTAAACAATCGGGTCCAGTCCGAAGTGTTTCGGGAACACCTCTCAGTTCTGCACAATGCTGTATTTACATTACAAGTGGACTCTTCCGGATAAGGCCTTCTTGAGGTCGGCAGGCGTAATGTGGAAATCTTTTGTTGGGATCAAGGTGACGCGGATATAGAGTTGATGGAAGTACTTCATAATTTTAATTAAATTTTTGTGATGTTTACATATTTCGAGAACGATAAAAAATAGGGAATTATTCACACCTACAACTACATACAATGAAGTAGTTTCTATTTGTTTATACATTTTAAAGGATTACGGATATTGAATGATTTCTTTTTTACTAACTTATTCTGTGTCGCACTGCTGGGCAATGGTCTCCCCTTTCTTCTTCCAAACCTCTATTTTGGGGGATTTCTGGCCAGTTCGCCCTGCGAACATGATCAGATCGTCACACCACCTCCATCACGGTCAAAGACAGTCGCATTTGAAAGATTTTGGATGGATCATCTGTCATTAGTGTCATCAACATCAGCTCCGTATTTAATATTTAAAGTTAATACTTTAATCAATAGAAACGTGAATATAGTGGTGATATTACATTCCAAATGAACAAAACTTCCCGTGATATTATTCGTAAAAGTTGGATTTGACTGTCTGAAGTATTAGCCGTATTACAAAGCGCAAAGTGAACTTAAGGTCAAAAGTTAAATACCCAGTGTTTTGAAGTAATCAGTGGACTAACATACTCTGTTTTGTTGCGTTTGCTGTAATACGAATCATTCAACTATAAAAAAGTGTCCCAGTGAATTTTAGTTACAACAAAATACGTGACCGTTTTTTCTTACATTCAAAACGTAAACAAATAAAACAGCTGTGTTGACAGTGCTACCAACATAAGCGTGCATATTGACCATAGACTGTCGCCCACTGTCGCCTGTCCTTGAGGGCGCGTTCCAGTAACATCAATCGCACGTTGTCAAGCATAGTATTAAACTGAATCGAGACCGGTCGTTTGGCAAAGCAGTCAAGCCAAAAAAATATTTTTTTTTCTTTCTCCTATAATGTCCGAATCATCATCTCCGGCTTCAAAAGGGAACTCTGAAAATGAAACCCCCATCAGATCAGAAGCAAAAGTTACATCACGCGCCAAAAAAAGAATAGCTCTGTCGTCACCTGAGTGTAGCACTCTGACTAAGGCTGATGTTCAAGGCATAGTAGAGGAAGTGATGAAAACTGCAATGTCTGACATGCTAGCAAAATTAAATGTTATTATGAACTCAGAGCTCAAAACAATCAGAGAAGAACTGAGAGTTTTAACAGAATCTGTCGCTTTTATGAATGATAAATATGAAGCTGCTATCTCGGAAACCAAGAAATATGCACAAACCGCAAAAGATCTTACAACTCAAAATGAGCAAATGTCCAATGCCATTGCAAAGCTTACAAATCGCGTAAACCTGATGGAACAGCATGCTAGATCCAGTAATATAGAAATTCAATGCGTTCCAGAAAAAAAAAACAGAGAATATCATTGGTCTAACAAAACAGCTGGGGTCTGTCATAGGCTGTGCCGTTACAGATAATGATATTTTTAGCTGCACACGAATTGCAAAAGTAAAACACGACTCTCCCTGGCCTCGATCTATTATAATTCAACTCAGCACTCCAAGACTCCGAGACCAATTTTTGGCAGCATCGATTAATTTCAATAAGAAAAACAAAGATAAACTGAACTCGTCTCATATGGGATTGGCAGGACCTGTACAACCTATTTACGTCATGGAGCACCTGTCGGCAACCAACAAAGAAATCCACGCTGCAGCCAGAATTAAAGCTAAAGAAATGGGATTCCAGTTCGTGTGGGTCAGAGGCGGGCGTATTCTTATGCGTAAAGACGCTTCATCGGAATATATAGTGATAAAAGATTTAAAAATGTTAGATAATTTGAAATAAGGTTGGCTCTTGTAGTATCCTTATAGGCATGTTTCTTTTAACGCACAAATAAAATTCAACTTGTTTAATATTGAGATTTATTATCAAAATGTAAGAGGCCTGCGGTCGAAAACGCATGATTTTTTATGTAAAATAGCAACTTGTAATTACGATGTTCTAATTTTATCGGAAACATGGCTTAATGGAAGTATATGTAATAATGAACTATTTGATAGTAGGTACTGTGTTTATAGAAGAGACAGGGAAAGCTCAGACTTCCACAGGGGAAAGGATGGCGGAGGTGTTTTAATTGCAATATCTAATAAACTAGTTTCGAAAAGATTGATACATAGACAGAGTAATTGCGAAGATCTATGGGTGTCTGTAGAAATACCGTGCGAACGCACAAAGCAGCTCCGCCGTCTTGACTTTTGTGCAGTCTACCTGCCACCACCAGTCTCTAAATCAATGTTGGAGCATTTTGTTGCTAACTGTAATTCTTACCAAGATAATGATAATGCGTACACATGTATTGTGGGAGATTTTAACTTGAGAACTATTCACTGGAGCCAGCTAAATAATCCACTCAAAAATCAGCACAATAGCAGTCTTGATCAAATTTTCATTGATTTTGTTTCAGTTAATAATCTCCGACAATGCAATAATGTTATCAACAAAAACAGTAGACTGTTGGATATTGTGTTGGTGGACGTCCCAGGTTGCTGCGTTAGCGAAGCGGATCCGTTAAGTGTTGTAGACCCTCACCATCCTCCATTAGAAATACAAATCACATTAGCGGAATCGACAAAACTTAAATCTAATGACATTAGAAAATTAAACTTTCATAGGGCTGACTATGAAGCAATAAACAAATACCTGAAGGATAGAGATTGGGAAGAACAGCTGGGAAGTTGCTATAATGCGGACGAAATGGTAGAAGTTTTTTACAGCGTGATCGGTTCAGCCATTGCATCATTCGTACCTATAAGCCGAAAGCAAAGCAGAAATGTTCCAATATGGTTTGATAAAACACTTATCAAGTTATTAAAGGAAAAGAACAAACTTCGTCTCAGATATAAAAAATACAAAAACCCCCTAGACAGAGTATCACTCAAACTAATCTCTAAAAGATGTGATAACTATGCTAAAGAGTGCTACAATACTTACATTGAGAGTACAGAAAAGTCTATTGTCAGCTCTCCTAAATTTTTTTGGTCATATGTTAAGAATAAACGTGGTGGCGAAAGTTCATACCCTGCATCAATGACATTTATGGTCCAATAACATCTTCGAACGGAGAAGGAATATCGAGGGTATAGTGTTCAAACCCAATAAGTGCCGAAAAATCAAAAATCGTTTTATTAGTACATCTTAATGCATTTTTGACGCTCTTTCTAGTGGTCTAATCCAATAAGTGGAATTCGCAGCAGAAAGAAAGTTACTTAAGGTAATAACCCAATAAAGTCACCACGTTTGGCCAAAACTTAGAAACTGGTACCCTATAAAGCGTGTTATCTTGTAACATATTATTTTTATTTCACGCTTAAACCACATAAAGCTTTTTATTGGTATTGAGTGTTCAACAATTTTAACTAAAATGACCCAACTGTTTAGAGGCAATAATCACTATTTGTATTTATCGGGTTTTATCTTTAAATACGTAGATTAAAAAAACAAACAAAACCAAAAGTTAAACCAAAACAAATGTATTTGTCGGGTTTTACTGTTCGATTATGTTTCAAAAGTAACAAGTTATGTTTAGTTATATTGTATTAGCTCTCATCGTCAACTAACTTTCTTGACACTTTGTTCGAAGAAGAACCCAATAAATCAATTGGACCTATGAACTTCTAGCATTACTGTTGTCAGTTTGCGAGGCGCATTTGCATCGCGCGTATTGTTATCGAAGTTCTTTTATTTAATGCGATAATACTCTAAACTAAAGCATAGTTCGGACTACGCTAGTATTTTTAACCAACTTCAAAAAAGTAGGTTTTCAGTTCGACCTGTATGTTTGTCCGTTGATTATATTGGGTTTGGCTGAAACAATTTTGATGCGGTTATCAGAAAAGGTGTTCGTTTCATTCTGGAGAAGGTATTAGTATATACACAAAAGGATATCCCGTGAAGTTGTCCACTCCACATGGATCCGTTTTTGCTCAAATTGGATTGTAGATTTTCATAGTCGATTGTATATTTGTAGAAAAGTGTTTGTGTCCTCTCATTATATATATCATAGCTTCTTTTTTTAATCACACGTAATTCCTTATCCACATCTTCTTAGCCCTTAATTTGGCAAGATCAAAAAAGTTGTAGTAGAAAGTTGGCGTTAATATATTGTGTTAATATGCATTCAAACCTTACGGGAAAAATAATAAAAAAAATATTACATGAAGGGTTTCCTGAAAACACAACGTTAAGTATACTCAACAAAATCCTATGGCTAAAGAATTACTTTAAATATAATATTATATAATATATAAATGAAAAAAGGTTTACATGCTGTATTTTTATGTAGTAAGAAATTTTCACTTAGTTAACACTATAATTAACCATTAGTTTTGGCACAAATTTCGTCAAACAGATTGTCAGAAATGAAATCGATGAAATAATTTAATTCGTTCTTTCTATCGGGACCCTAGAGCTTTCGAAAGCTTCTGGATCTACTTCAGCACATTAAAGGAAACTTCCAAGAGACCATATAAACTTAATTACATTTTTTTCTTGGGTACAGGGGTCATCTGGATCAGGTTAAGTGGAGTGGAGTGGAGACAGAACACAGCCTTCTGTCTCCGACGATTTGCTAGTAGCTGTAGTACATGTTGATAGTGGCACAAAAGCCAAGATTTATGTAAATTGTAGAGGAGAATCACTTACCTGGCTGATAATGCATCATTTCATTTGAAAAAGTGCTGGAACTGTCATTTCAATAAGTCTCACCATGCAGATTTGTTGAGTATACTCTACATAACAAGATTACTCACCATCGAATTTTGTTGAGTATACTTAACAATCAAGTTCACTGACTCCTCGTGTTGTTATCCAGGTGAAAAATGGATTTCTAATATTTTTAACGTATTGATCACACAATAAATAAATAGAAATAAGCAAAATATGTATCAAAACTAGACCAAAACCCAACAAAAATAAATATTTATCTTTATGGCTCACAGATGACGTTGTCTCGTTGTCTTTTCTGGTTCGCTACTGTCAAGTAAAATATTGACAGGCCGGTAGAAACTTTTTCCTACTATAATTAACTATCATTGAAGTATTCTAAGCCTATAAAATTTGAAGTCACGGAAGAAAATTTGACATCTAGATTTTTTCAAATGTTATGTTGAGTATACTTAACGTTACCAAATTAAGGGTTAAACAGCTGTTACGATTAGCTTAAACAATTTATTTATATTATTTCGTTGTAGGTTGTTCGTCTTGCAAAACACCACTCACTTATAACCTGTACTAAAGCAAAGTGCGAACGATTTTTGGGCAGAAGCGAGAATTTTAGCTACTAAATTACTCGCTACTCAACCAAACTACTAGCGTAGTCCGAACTAAGCTTAAGCGAGTGAAAAAAAATTTTAAAGCAGCTAGAAAACAATTACAAAAGAGGACGTGAAGGAAACAATAGAGATTGATGGTTTTAAAGTGTAACGGACATGTCAGAATTAAAAATATATTTTAATTATGACATGTCCGAGAACTTTCGTAGTATTGATGTCTGTAAAATGGCCGTTAATACAACAAAAACTAGAGCTAAATGAAATTCAAACCCGCCTTCAGTTAATGTTCAATTACCAAACGAAATAGAACACTTATATTCCACTCAATTACCAACTAGCCTTTTTTGTACGTGATAAAATCATCAAATGAGTCCTCCCACCCCGGGCAGGGCGGGAGGGACTGTCAGACTCGTACTAAAATACACGGTGTCCTTCAATATAGCCTTTTATGTTCCGGGGTCACGGTGCGGTAAAGAGTAAGTCCCGCGACCTCGGCAGGCTTTGGCCCTCTAGAGGGGGGCCCGTCATTATTCTGACGTTCTTTGAGGCGCGCGTGGAACACAACGCGCCGTCGACCCGGTATGGTCCATGGTCGGACAGCGAGTTGCCCTTTACTCGCCGCCCGCATGCCCGAGCCTACGATGGCCGGAGATCGTCTGGCGACGTCCGTCGCCGTGGGCGTCCACCACTGCGGGTGGGACGGAGGGAGGACATTGTCCTCTCCCTCACGCGGCCCGCCTCCTCCTTCGTGAGCATGACTGCTTCGCAAAAGGAGGCGACCGCTTCCCACTCCGTCTCGCCCCGCAGCATGGCCGCGACCAATGCCGGGCGCGAGAGGTCTCCGTCTATCGTCGCCGTGAGGACACGTCGGTGCTCTGCTCAAGCGGGGCAGTCTTGCACTGTATGCTTTACTGTGTCCTCCGGGCGATCCTCGCAGTGGTGACACCCGGGCGTTTCCTCCTTCCTATCAGACACAGGTATCTCCTGAAACTTCCGTGTCCGGCGAGGACCTGCGTCATGTGGTAGGTGTGGACGCCGTGACGCCTATCCTGCAACTCCTCAAAGAGGGATCTTAATGCCGCGATTGCGGCGTGCCCGGACGTCGGTCGTGACAGTCGTCCCCTCCGTACTGCCCTGAGATCGCTCCGGAGCTCTTCCCGCCGCGCATCGACTTGTCGAGGCAGCGGGGATACACCCCGGCGCTGCGCCTCCACGCGCCACTCATAGACGCGCTGGAGGGCAGTCGCCTCCAAATCCCAGGGCAGTAATCCGGCAAGGTTGGCCGATTCGCCGGCGATCGTGCGGTATCCCCGGCTCATCCGGATAGCCATGACCCTCTGGCATGCGACCAACTTTAGTGGTCGTGTCCGGATGCTCAGGGCCTAGATGGCCATGGACCGTATACGACACCGGCGTACAGCCTACGGCAGGAGGCGTTTGGCCCGCTGAGATTAGGCGGAGTCGCCTGAGGGCGGCTGCTGCCCGGTTCAGTTTTGGGGCCAGACGCAGGAAGTGCTCCCTGAAGTTCCACCGGCTGTCGAGGACGCCAGGACGAGCGTGTCGTCAGCGTAACATACTACGCTGACGCCATCGGGGAGGTTGCCGTACCACTTAGCCTTGCTAAAAAAATATATCTCGAAAAACTTATCATACCAGAGGAATTTCATGCATGGATGTGTGGTATGAAGACGTACACCAAACCGACAGCTTTCGAAAGTGACGAAGAGTGATTTCTCCTGATTTTTTTTGTGATTCTTTTTATAGAAACATTTTTCAAAGTACATAATATGTTTAATTTCTCTAGATCTAAAACCCAATAAGTCGGTACCCTTTGTAACTTAAATTTTTATTATGACAAAATGGACTACCTCAGAAACTCAAAAGTACTGTTTTACACTAATTCAATGTATCCACTTCTACCACAAATACTCATTATAACGACATTATTTGAATAACATAGGTATTTATGTCCTTAAAACTTAAATATTGAATATCTCAAAAGTGTTAATTTCGTACTTATTGGGTTTGAGCACTATACCCTCGATATGTGAACTATTTGCTTCTAATTATAGGAGCATTTATAAAGATGATATAACCTCACCTCCAGATCAAAACGATGTTGCCTCGGAATACTGGAAGGCAATGGCTACACACTCAGACAGTATAGCTTTTGTGGATATCAAATATGAGTATGTGGAAAAAGAATTAAAAAGCGTGAATATTACTAAAGGGGCAGGCCCGGATGATATTCCTCCACTGTTTATTGCCAAATGTGCATCTAATTTGGCTGTTCCGTTGACGAAGATATTTAACACCTCAATCCGATCTGGTCAATTCCCTAAAAAGTGGAAACAAGCAAAAGTGGTACCGGTTTACAAGAGTGGAGACCCTTGCGACGTGAAGAATTACAGACCAATATCTATTCTCTCAATTTTTGGCAAAATATTGGAATCGTTGATTTGTCCACATATTCAACGCTATTTTGCTAAATTCTTAAGCAACCATCAGCACGGCTTTGTAAAGAAAAGATCCACAAGTACTAATCTGGTATCGTTTGTTGAAGCATCATGCAAAGCCATGGATGAAGGTATGCAGGTTGACGCTGTTTATACGGATTTTAGCAAGGCGCTTGATAAGGTTTCACATGAACTGCTTATAAAAAAACTTGCTGAGTACGGCGTCACCGGTGATCTTCTGAAGTGGTTTGGTTCTTATCTTAATGGTCGGGAATTTTATGTGGTTGTCAATGGGTTTCAGTCAGACAGTTATGTAATTGCCTCAGGTGTTCCTCAGGGTTGCCACCTGGGACCAATATTGTTCAACATATTTATAAACGACGTGCCAGAGTGCTTCCATAATACCAATATATTTCTTTTCGCGGATGACTTAAAAATCTCAAGAGCTATAAGATCTCAACAGGACGTAAACCTTATGCAGGAGGATATCGACCGATTATCTGTTTGGTGTTATCACAATAAAATCTCATTGAATAGTTCGAAATGTAGCCATATAAAATTCACCAGGAAATCTAACATAATACATTCATCATACCAAATAAATGGAGTGGTCTTAAGTGAGGTGGATATGATACGGGACTTGGGAGTAATCTTAGACGCCAAACTCACATTTCTTCCGCATATTGAAAACATAATCGGTCGATGTCAGCGTATGCTTGGATTTGTCATCCGCAATGGAAAGGTATTTCAACGCCCAAAAACTAAACTTGTTCTATACAATAGCCTTATCAGAAGCATTCTAGAATACTGCAGTATAGTATGGAGGCCACACTACGCAACTCACTCGCTGCGGATAGAACGAATCCAAAAAAGGTTCATCCGACACCTAGGAGCCTCAAAGGGAAGGCAATTTAAATATCTCTCCTACCTTGAAAAACTGGACCACTACAAAATGAGTACCCTCGAAGCCCGTAGAGAGCTTCTGGATCTGAGATTCGCGCATAAACTGCTCAATAACAACATTGACTGCCCACAACTATTGCAGAAATTCAATTTCAGAGTACCCCGTAGACCACCTCGCAAACCTATAACACCCCTAGTTCCACCTCCTCGCCACACAGTGTTTGCTATTAACTCTCCTATACCCCGCATGTGCAAACTCATCAATGAGTCCAGCGACCTGGCTGACGTCCACGCAGATTCAATGTCAGCGTTTGTCAGACATGTCAAACGTGGGAAAACTGAAGGGTAGCGATTCGAATTTAATAAAACATATCTAGATTTTAAGTTCATAAAAATAATTTATTAATTTTTTAAAGTTGTGATACTAAAATCACCTTGCATGCGGTGTTTACCTGTAATTGGTTGTACAGTTAGATTTAAGACACTAATACATTTAAGTTCCTATCTGTATTATATCTGTAACAACTGTTGGTGAACCTAAATAAATTAAAAAAAAAAAAAAAAAAAAATTAAAGAAATAATTAAATTCAGATGAATAAAACATGTTTAGTTTTGATTTATCAAAAAACGTTATGGTTAACAATAAAAAAATCAATAAACCATTAGTGTTTATTTTCCTAAGTTAAAAACATAACATGTTTCATGTTTTTAAAAAGGACTTATTTTCTCTTCAAGTGTTTTACAACATGTTTGGGTACTTACTTGTTGTCTAGTTTACCTATCGATTTTAAAATTAACTCACCACAAAACTACCCTGAACTAACAGAAGCAAGTATTGAAAACACAACACAGCTGGGACACTTTAATACCAAGTCTATGATTATTTTCTTTCGCAGACAAAGAAACAATCTTCTCAAAAACCCAGCAATAAAACAAACTAACACTTGAAAAAGGTAAGTTAATGTTAAACAAACAAATAGAAAATTCTACCCATTTCTTTATTGAACCCCTATAAATAAATCGGATAGTTCTGTTCTCGAGCCACATCCAGGGTGACGTATCCAGATATTTATAGCCCAAACTGGCCTTTTGTTCGGGCACCGCTTTGTTGTCGCTACCACAATAAGTGTTAAATGTCCCTCTTGCTATCAGGGCTGGCTGTGAGGTAATGTCTTTATTATAGCAATAAATTATTTCTGAGAAAGTGAGGTTAACATTTATTTAATCTAAAGAAAAAAATAGGATGCTTGGGTAGGTACTCAACCACGGTGAAATGGCTGGATGGAACTTGATGCAATTGGATTCAGGTATACAAAGTTATTATTTATTAACCCGGTAAACCTTTACAAAATGATAAAAAAACAAAGGTGTTTCATACACTGTTAACGGGAAAAACGTGAGGGGTATGATAAGCAGTCGGAACACGTGAGAGAAGGAACATGCTGCATGTCAAGGTTCATCCACCGCCGAAGACGTCCAGGGCATCGGAAATGGCGGGGCAAATTCCGGCTACCGCACGTAGAGATCAGTTTGCGGACGGCGAGTAATGGGTAGCTCACCGTCCGACCATGGACAAAGCTCGAGAAGACGGCGCGTTGTCTTCCACGCGTTATTTTATAAGGTCAGACGTCTAACATAAAGCGGGTGAAACCGCAGGCAGAACCTAGTTGTTATGATTTCAACAGCTTTGACTAATGATAATTTTAAACCTCTCCTTTTTATTTATATAAGTTTGTCTTAAAAAAATTCTACTGCTATTCAGTGTGACAACCCTAACACAGCATGTGAGGGATTTCAAAAATACCCCTTTGCTGGCCCGTCTCGTCACATGTTCGCGGGAACACCTCCAGATATACCAAGTGGTCACTGAGGTTTTAATACTCTTCATAGTTCACATCCTTCTTTACCCCCGTGGGTGTTTTGTGTCTTCGAATCTTGCCAATGGATTTCCTACCTTAAAATGTGGAAGGTATGATTGGTTTTGGCAGTCGTAAGAAGGTATCGGGATTGTTTAACGGTGGTGGTAATGGGTTTAAGAGGTAAGTGTGAGGATTACCGCTTTGTAAGGAAAGGCTGACTAACGTTTCAAAATAAACTAAATCTTTGTTTATCTTTGATATAATTATGTCTCACTGTACTTACGAGTATATCAAAATCTATTATTTAATTTATAAATCTTTGTTGTCCAGATAAACTAGAAAATATTCGCATCGCCGATTTTCGTGTCTCCGAATTAGCACGAACTACAATCAAAATTTATCTAAATCGGTCCCTCACTCTTGCTTTTAGTTTACCCTCCGATCATGCCTGGGACGACGGCAAGTCGAGCTCCATTCGAGTTCCACAAAGAGCTATTAGTTAGCAATCTGACGTGACATAGAGAGCCAAACGCCTCACTGTCTAAACAGGCTACTGTTATCCTGGAACTTAAAAGGCAATTAAAGGAACACGGTAGATTTTAATCAGTACGAGTCTGACGTCCATCAACAAGGTGGTAAGACGACCTTATAAAGGTCGCCGAAAGACGCTGGATGCAGGTCGCTTCCAACCGGTATATGTGGAGATCTAAAGGGGAGGCCTATGTTCAGCAGTGGACGTCCTATGGCTGAGATGATGGTGTTGATGATGAGTCTGACAGTCCTTTCCGCCCCATCCAGGGTGGAAGGACTCATATTGATGATTTTAACCACTAACCTTTTACCACGCACCTTGAGACTGATAAAGAAGTCCATAACTTTCATAACATACGATACATTGTTACAAAAGGAAACAGTCCTCCTTTGACTAATCGTTTTATTTATTTATGTTATCAGACGTTGAGCCTGTTCAGTTTCACTGGAATTGATACTATGTTGCAAATCCAGTCATAAGTGTTATGATTATAATGTAAATAAGTCTCCGGTTCTGTTGTGTGATGGTTTGTTTATAAAGTAAATATTATAATTATTATGCTGACTTGTACGGGAGGTTCAACTTTGTTGAAGCCATCAATGATAGCTGCTTAAAATTCTAAGAACATACGTGCAAAACTTGCTACACAAAAAGATGGAGATGTTTATTATTTGTTTACAACTTTATAAATTCAGCGCGAACGGGTGCATAAGAAATATGTTTTCTTCTTTCACTAAGACACTAAATATAAAAGATCGGGTTGTAGTCCTCAGCATGACGAAGGCACGTCGTGTTCCACGTGCGCCTCAAGGAGATATCAGTGAACTGACTGGCACACCATAGGGTTAAGCACGTGACGGAGTCGCGGTATTGTCTTAAGAGGGCACTGCGGCTCTAGAACGCAAAGGTACAGGGTGTTATTTAGTCAGTAAGAGTCTGACACAGACTATTCTGATATACTCAGGGTTGGAGGGCTTATTTTGAAACCTAAAACAAGCAATAACGTGCAAAAATTTAAAATCATTTCGACCATTCAATGTTAGGGGCATATGAAAAGCGAAGCTAAAATAGCAAAACATCTTCAAAGACTAAGAACAGACAGAATCTAATCCAATTTGCTCTGCCAATCAACAAATTACGGCAGATAATCGCATTACGAAGTTTTTAACCGACTTCCAAAAGGAGGAGGTTCTCAATTCGGATGTTTGTATTTTTTTTTTTTTTTTTTATGTTTGTTCGGGCATAACTCCGTCGTTTAACAACCGATTAGAAAAAATCTTTTTTTGTTGGATAGGATATACTTCTGGAATGGTCCCATTAAAATTTTATCGAAATAGGACTAGCACTTTTTGAAAAATCAACATAAATCAACAAAAACCTAAAAAGTTTTCAACTTTGTCTACACCGATTACTCCGAGGTTTCTGGTCCGATTTCGATGATTCTTTTTTTGTTCGATACAGTATATCTGCCATTTGGTCCCACAAAATTTTCATTAAGTTTGGTGCAGTAGTTTTTGTTTTTAGTTTTTATACATGGGCGTTGTTATTTTCCGGTGCTACGGATTACAAAATTTTAGTGCACATGTAAGAAAATTATGTATTTGACAATAATTTGGGTTGAATAGTGAAACTAAAAAGGATAAAATAAAAAACTTTTTCAAAAAAAAATGAAACCGACTTCAAAACAACCACAAAAAAAGTTCAAAATAACCTACAAAAAAACTTTTCTTTCGAAAGTCGGTGACTAAAAGTCAATGAAATAAAAAAGAAAGTCACCGACTTTCGAAAGAAAAGTTTTTTTGTAGGTTATCATACAAATAGTTCGCAATAAATCAATCTTTACAAACCGGTCCCCTACCACTTGTATTAGTTATTCGAATCGAACTCTTTTACACAGAGTAGATTATATACAGAAGGAACAAAAAATTTAGGCACACTTTATCAATTGATTTTGAACGTAGGTGCTTCCAAAGGGGTTAACCATATCGTGATGCAAACTGTAAAGTGAGTACAAACCAAACCCTAACTAAAACGAAAGGTTGGGCTGATTTTCACCGGGAAAACTTATCAACAAATAAATTGTAACTTATGGTTCCTCGAATAATGAATCGGCGTCGAGTGCAGCAATCACTTTGGTTAGAACATGGCTTGAGTTGATTTGTGGATACACCAGTTTACGCCAAAGATTTAAATGGTTAGAATACTCTTACTGTAGCGACAATGTGACTTGAAAAACTGTCCAAGATGCAAATAATAAGGTCGTACTTACCGCAAACTTTGAGATTCTAGAACGATTAACTATTCTATGAAATCTCCGCGAATTTTACCTCCTGGCTGTTTAAAGTCAATTAAAAAATTTAATATAAAACGTGATGCGGCAGGGCTTTTTGGTGAATCTAACGATGTAAATCTTTGGTTATCTTCTTTCTACGGGATTCATTATCATCAGTCTATTAATGTTCCCACTGCTGGGACACAGAACATCCTCCCCTCTGTGAGACGGAGTGGGCCGTAATCCACCACGAGGGCCCAGTGCGGATTGGTGGATGTCACATGTCTTCAAACTTTTGGTTCTAGGACATGCCGGTTTCCTCACGATGTTTTCCTTCACCGTTCTACGGGGTTATCCTTCTGCATCTATCTATTCCATGTCTCGTAGATGAGAAATACACCCGTCGACAGTGATTTAAATGCCAATAACTCTAGAGCGTCGCTTCTAATTGTACGCGGCCGATTTTGCACGGATTGGAGACAATGGTAGGGAATCTATTTTAGGTCTCTGTGATGTGTGAATGGTTGAAGCTTAGTGTTTCATTTATTTGAAAACAATGTGCGGAGTTATTTTCAGAAATATGAAAGACTTTCTTCATTTGTTTTGCCTTCAGAAATGAAATTAATTGTAATTATTACAGGATTTTATCTATACGTAAGTAAGTACATCTATACATAATCTAAAAATCAATGCCACTTTTCGTTGTAATTGTATTACTCAAGAACGGGCTCACCTATCCAAACCAAACGTTTAGACTTTGTTCGGACTATTTAGTGGATGGTTTATGTGAAGTTTGCACAAAATCGGTCGAGCGGTTCTTCATTTATCACATTTTTTGTAACAAATTAATTCAATAAATGGCGGATCATTTTGTTAATGGGGATTTTGCTGTCAAAGTAGCGAAGCACGTACGGGGCCGCTAGTTAAATATTACATGCATTCCATAAAATATTACATGCATTGGAGCCTGTTGAATAAGTTTGGCGTCATCATCATTAAACTAAATTATGAAGGTAAAACAATTTATTAAACACGATGGCAATCATCATAACAAAAATGATGAAATACCATGGTAACCTCAAATTGCCATCAAATCTCTTTGCGGTCAACTCAACTGAATGCACACGATCAAATTAAATAAAAACATCAATTAAAACACTGAAGAGAATTATGGAAACGAATACAACTCATCAACATTCAACATTCTCACTCAGTAAAATATCTTTCACGATATTGCAAATATTTTTTGTTGACACCTTTATGTTCTACAGACAATGACTGAGTCAATGATTTGGCAAACTGTGCAATGCACTAACCAAAACTACTGGAGAACATTTCGACAAAGAAAATAACGTTCAAAATTGCCTGACAAGGAATTAAAGGTGAGCAAATCAAGGAAACACCATAGGATGAGTAGCACAGCCTACCCTAAAGTGTATTTTCGCTTTTATGACGCCACAAATAACAACGAAATGTTATTACCGACATTTTTTCTAAGTTTAAGACCGCCATTTTGAAATGTAACAGAATAATGACGTCACTCGTAAATCTGCGCGGGAGTCGACCACCAGTGGATCACGAAAGATGGTAAGCGTCGAGACTATGTTCCCACAGTAGCTTTAAAACAAGTAAGTTGCTTGTTGCTTGTTGACTGGTTGTCTTTTATGTTTCTCCATTTATGTACTTTTGATGTTTAGTTTTGTAAATAAAAGATGTGTGATGGCAATTATTAGTATGGCTATAAGCCTACTTTTTATACCATCTTTGTTCTGAATGATGAAAACTGCATTTAGCTTTGAATGAAAATTGTGGCACTTTTCTCATCGATTCATCCTATCACAGTCCACTTCTGGACATAGAAAGAAAGAAAGAAAACTGTGTTTATTGTCATTAAAACTTAAAACTAATTACTACTCCCAGGCTGCGCCAAATCACCCTGTCATCCAATCCCAGCCATCTGTTTAAGGTTGTCGTTCTATCTAGATGAGAGGCACCCAACACGCAGAGAAATGTATACGAGAACTTCTGGTTGCAACCGTGACAGCAAGACTCACTAGTTGACTTTACAACATTTCTAGTAGTAAATACTAAGTAAGCAGTAGATATAACAAGGACTTAGTATTTATTACTAGATAATGTTGTAAAGTCAACTAGTGAGTCTTACTGTCACGGTTGCAACCAGAAGTTCTCGTATAGATAGCCAGACATTTCTCTGCGTGTTCATTATGCTTGTCAATACGCGAGTCTCTCTCTTATGAATCATCAAAACCATGATAAGTAGCGAGATAATACCCATCTCATTTACAAAAGGTTTTAAATTTGATGATGTAATTTTTTATTTTGTAAGATTATTTTATTTTCTTAGTTACTACTGTCCCATTTCAGGGCAAAACCTTCCTTTGTACCAGTCATGAATTATTTCCCCGCGTCACGACAAACCAGCCTTGTTCTAATTACGTAAATAAAAAAACATAGATTGCAGAGCAGTGATAATCGTTTCAAAGCGTATGAAATTATTTTATAGATTGACTTTTAACAGTATTGACTTAAGCTTTTCGAATTTTAACCACTATCTTTGATAGCATACTAATTTGGCCGTCCTAGCCACAATCCGTCACCACAAATCGAACTCCAAAAACAGAGTCAATAATTGTCACCGAAAATCTCGTTTTATCCAAAACATTCGGGTCTGTCCCTCCGGTCCGGGCATCCCGGAGTCCGGGACTTTATCTATTATGTAGCCCCAGTCCCGGACTATAAATAATTGATACCTCGTAACTAATTACGAAGATCTTTCATTAGTTCGCATTATCGCGGAGAGTTTAGGTCAGTAAATGAGCTGAGTGATTTGTAGGGTTGTGCTGAATCGATGGGGTCTTGTCGATATTTTAATTTGCATTTAGAGGCCGTAACCAATAATGTCTAAATATCGTAAGTAACAGATACGATAGTTTAATGAAAATATGTTTTATGAATGAATTAGAAGAATGGTATTGGTTTAAAGATAAACTAAACCCAAGAAGTTGTAGATATTAACCTGATAGATAGGTACTAACATAAAGAGATGGATAAGGTAGATATTACTAACGTAACTCGCACTGAACCGACATAGTAGATTGTAAACTATGTTAAGTTCAAAAAGTTGAAATACTATAGAACTAACTTAGGGTCCAGTTTACGTATTTTTTTAAGATAATCAAAACCTCATGACACCACAGATATCGACGATAAAGCCTTCCAAGTTCTAGTAGGTACTTCTTTAATTTTAAATCTTTCAAATTCGTTTATTTATACTTAGGACTGAAACATTTTTGTGTTGTTAATGTAAAAATCTATCGATATAGTTAAATACATTAGCACATCCCTAATTGCGTGTTGTCCCTTAGGAATTAGTTAACTGTTTGGATATTTTTTTGTGAATTCTTTATTGCTTTCGTGGTCTCTGTGGGACTGTCGGTTTCTCTGAAAAGGTTCATGAATTAATCAGTGCTACTTTGTTTTGAACTGGATAGAATACAACACACGTGATGAAGTTGTATGATGATCTCACGTAGTTGTATCCTGAATAGAATGGTGAGGTCTTTTCTCTACTGAGAATAAGTTTTATTATTAAAAACATCCCTGAAATGGTCAGTCTTCAGAATATCCCATTGGTGCAACTAAGGTGTTCTCTCTGTGAGATACAGTGAACTGCT
Organism: Agrotis clavis; assembly: GCA_954870645.1. NCBI lineage: Eukaryota > Metazoa > Arthropoda > Insecta > Lepidoptera > Noctuidae > Agrotis > Agrotis clavis. The sequence goes on from OX940937.1 coordinate 4,484,497, forward strand.
AATGAACACTTTGGTACTCCTCCCTCCCTGGTCGATGCCAAAGGAAAATGTCCGACTCTTACCTACTGTCTGAAATATCACCCTTTTCGTTCAATTGCTATTTAGGTTTTAGGGTCACACTAACCTCCTTAAAAAGTCCCGCAACCCCGGCTGATGATACCTTTCTCTTCAATAAAAGTCTCTAAATTATTAATTTTTTAACAAGTAAGTTCATCCCAACTTTCTAGATCTAGATTATGCAAGTCGCCAAATTTCCACCGCTTTGTGAATTAAATTCTATGGAAATCTGGCTACAATCCAAGTGGGATCAAAGAATAGTCTGATTTAAAACGCTACAAGAAGATTAAATATCTTCTTGACCTAAAAATCAAAAGAGGCTGAAGACTCCTCAGTAATATATTATTATTTTACAGCTACCAGCTTTATTTTTACCAGCTACCAGCTTTTATTTGTAAAATCTATGATGAAGAATTGAGACGAATTTTATTCTTTATAGATTGGAGGTTCCTGTAAAACTATCTAAGATATTGTTATAGCTTATACAGGGTGACTTTTTTAGCACCGTCCAAAATTTTTCTAGGCGTTAGGTATCAATCACTAAGCCCATTTTTGAAAAAAAATCGATACGTCAAATGGTCATATTAAATCATTTTCTCATCCGCTCTGCGTGGTCACTAAGCTAAACGTTAATAATATACACTTGCCGACGCATGAAACGGGCAGAGCGCACCCCGCTGACCCCCCGCCCCGCCCCGCTACAGCTGAGCGACACATCACAGCGCGGTGTCCAGGTTCATCAACTTTTTATAGATAACATTGAGACGTGATTTCTCGATATTTTTGTATTGAGTGATACAAAAAGAAAAAACACGTATTCAATTATTTTCGCCAAAGATTAATATATTAAAATTTGGATGGTGACTAAAAAATCACCCTGTATAATGGGGTCGGCTAAAAAGGACCCCGTAGCTCTGGAACGTAAGAGGTAGCCGAAGGAACGAGGTGGACTTTCAGTCAATACGAGTTTGACAGTCCCTTCCAGTCCACTCGGGGCGAGAAGATTCATTATTGATGATTTTAAAACCTAAAAATAAGTTTCTAGTGTTCGGTTTTGCTGCAAAAGGGTTCTTTTTCTAACACAAGCGAACAAAACAGAAACAGGTCTTGGAAGGAATTTTCAAGAACTTTTTCTGTTTTGTTCGCTTATGTACTAAATCAATAATTAGATAAAAATTTGTATGGAAATGGACCATTTTTACGGATGGATACAGAAATTATGTCAACCATTTTTTGGGCTCGTTCAACATTATTGCTATTGTTCAAATTTTATGTCTACTAATAATTACTTTTAATTTTACTTTTATAACGACAAAAAAACGGGTTCCATTCAGCACTCACTACACGAATGTCGCAGATTATGTAAACGGTATATAAACAATAGTTATATAGCCATTTAGTCGTAATATCACGCTCGTGCCTATGCGTGGACAGTCAGGCCCATAAACAACGGACTTCCGACATTATCTGTGATGTGGTTCAAGTGTTGACATGAAAGCGGATTTGAGTTTTTGGTAACCATGCTACACGAAGTCATACAGATCCTTATTTCTTGTAATTTGGGCGAGAAGACCTTACCTCATCATCATTACTGACACTGACAGCCTGGTTCATCCCTTTCGGTAGAGTTTTCATAAAGCGATTGTGCGACGATTTGGACGGCGTGGAACGCTGAGGCCTTTGTCAAACAGACAGGCGATAGCGAACCGAACCGAATCATGTCGTATATAAATGCGAAAGCGATCCGATACTCTATGTGACAGGCTTCAAACAATTCCATACATTACAAACAAAAACGCTACGCCACGCATTCGGTTCGTCTGTCAGTTTGACAATAGCTTGAGCGATCTCACTGGCAGTGGTATACCTAACTAGGGCCGCCTGTCTCGCAATCATCGTCCTGTTGGAATCCAGCGCAAACGGTTGTTACTGCGTGTCCGCGATGCGCAGGAGTTACAGTTCTTTCATCTTTGGCCTCATCTTTGCTTTTGGGTTAGATTGATGCAAACAACAAACCAACAGCTATTTAAAAAAAAACTCTTTATTTTATGGAGACACACGTGTGTGGTCTGTGGGAACGCGATGGTTTATGCCAGATTCCAACCATTACTTGTAATAAGCTAAGTTTTGACTAACACATAAGAAAGCCTTTCCCTGAAACCTTATCACACCACAGTCTCCAGAACTAATATCAAACAAGAAAGTTTTTACTGCACATTTCGCTGTCTCTTATAATTTACGACACTGTGGTGTTTACGACGGCCGGTAGTTATGAACGGGGAGTCGCTACAATGTGTCATACTGTACATTTGTACGTAAAAACTGTATCAATACTTATGACAGGGTGGTAATGGAAATACTCGGGTTGCTGTGAGTGATTTCTATAGCGGAGTCATAAAAGCCTGATTGAGGTTCACTAAGGAAAAAGCTAAGAAGTGAAATTCTCTGCAGGAGTCTATATTTCCTGATAGATACAACCTTAGAGTCTTTTAATCAAGAGTGAATAGGTTACTTCTAGGCAAGGGTGCTTCACCTTTCATACCATCAGGCCAGATTGTTATCAAATGCGAGCCTATTGCCAAATAAAAAAGTCTCATACGCAACTGCTTGTCTGCACGGTGGCGGCGAAACAAATGAATTGGAGGTACGCCCGCCGCGCCGCCGCGCGGAGTGACGGTGTGCACTGCTCGGCCCGCGGAATCGCCCTAAAGCTATTGTCAAACACAGGCGATGCGAATCCGGTCCGAAGCGTTTTTATTTGTAATGTATGGAATTGTTTGAATCCAGTCACATAGAAAAGCGAAAGCGATCCGATGGTTTATGTGACGAGCTTCAAACAATTCCATACATTACAAACAAAAACGCATCGCTTCGCGATCGCCACGCCTGTCTGTTTGACAATAGCTTTAATGGCCTTTTTGCGGGATTTATCTGCAGCCCGCCTTTCATTAAGTCGCTAAGCATGATTTTTAGAAATAAAGATTGCTAATTGTCTATAGGTCCTCAGATTTGGTAGCGCATAGGTGTATGGAGTAGTAGGTAGGTTCACGTAAAAGAGAATTCTGTGAAATCGAAGCGAAGCACGTGTTTCTAGTAATGAAATGTTTGAACGCTTGAAATGAGTAACGATACGAAGTAAACATAATTAAAACACCGTTTTCGAATTGTACATTTGTGAAACTATGCAAACATAGCAATTTCAAGTTTATTTAATTAATATTACTTGGAACCTGCAATACGTTTAATCAACATTTTCTGTATTTCTATTCCTGGAAGAAACATTTAATTAAGCTGTATAGAATATGCGATGATTTATTACAAAATAAATGAGAAGAGGTGAATAAAATTTGTCAACCTTTAAGAATAACACTACTATTTCAGTCACCACTCAAAAAACGTAACAATACAGCTCATTTTTTCTACCCAAAAAAAACCCGTTTCCAATCAGGCAGCACATGCAAGACAGACGCACAGACAGACACACTTAAAGGGCGAAATAAAATGAACTGCATAAGTAAGAGCGTTCGGCAATAAAATCAGGATCGCGCCCACGAGCGGGGAACGTGCAAACATCGACCAAGTGCTGTATTGGAACGTGGGCGGGCAGGTGGGGTGACAGTGTCAGAGATTCGTTGAAATTAAGAAGAATGACGTTGAAGCCTTTGGCAAATGCTCATGGCTCAATAATAACAGGCACACAGGCCGAGCTTCCAGGTCAAACAATTCAATTCAATTCAATTCAATTCTTTATTGCATTCACATGTGTATTATAAGTTCTTAAAATTAAAGTTAGTTCACATGGACCCTGTCGGGCACAACAATTCAATAAAATGTTAGCAGTAGCATTAAAATAGTAATTAATTAATTAATTTAAATATCAGAGTAATATCACAGGTAAAAGAAATGAAATTAATAATCACTCAGAATAAAATAAAATAACATCAAATTCTTGTCATTTACATAATAAAAATTAAATAATACATCAATAACTGTTAAATTAATAATATTCAGGTTTAGAATGTCAATCAACTAAAAATAAAACAGAATTAAATAAATAAGTGAGATGTGAAAGTCAATCCATTATGTTGTCATCGTTAAAAAAATCATTCAATGAGTAATAACAATTTTTAATTAATAAGTTTCTGACTCGTTTTATAAATATTTTATCATTTTCTTCCTTTCTTATTTCATTAGGAATTTTGTTGTAAATTTTTATTGATGTAACGTGAGGGCTAGTACTGTGTAATTTTAACTTTGATTGGGGTACTATTAGAGTGTTTTCAAATCTTGAACGGGGTGCATATCGGCGAGCCTGGTCAGAGATTTTAATGAAAAAGTTTGGATTCTGTCTTACAAATTTACATGTTTCCAAAATATAAATCGATGTCAGAGTAAGCATATCTAGTTTCTTAAAATGTGGTCTACAACTTTCATCGTTTTCAATGTTGACCAAAATCCTAACACATTTTTTCTGCAAGATGAACAACTCGTTGGTATCAACACTATTTCCCCAAAGAATTATACCATACTTAAGCCATGCGTATGCGTAAGCGTAGTAAGTGGATAAGGCTGTTTTTAAATCTGTTGATTTTTTGAGCTCACGTAATGCATATATGAAACTCGATAATTTTGATTTAATTTTTTGTATGTGTGCTTTCCATGTCATATGAACATCCAGGTCCAGACCTAACAGGGTAAAAACATCTACACATTCTATTTTGACACCTTCAAACGTAAATTTCAAATCTAGGGGGTTTTTTTGATAAGGCCTAAATTGCATTATTTTAGTTTTCAAAAAGTTTATTTCTAAGTTATGGTCTTTCATCCAATTTTGTACAGTCAACATAATATTATTTAAATTGTCATTGATGCGTTCAGAGTTATAACATGAGGTCAAAATAGAAATGTCATCGGCGAATAGTACACACGATTCCGTCATAATTTTGGGGAGGTCGTTGATATAAATCAAGAATAATAAACACCCTACAACACTTCCTTGAGGAATAGAATTTTTAATATAAAGCGCATTTGAACGTATTTGGCTGAGTTCCCCAGTCTCATGATCCCAATAGTCAATTTCTACGAATTGTTCACGGTTTTGTAGGTAGGATGCGAACCATTTGTGTGTTATTCCTCTAACGCCGATTCCGTATAATTTGTCAAGTAGAATATTATATAGTACTTTATCATAAGCTTTTGTCATGTCAAGCAAGATTCCAATCGCGTATTTCCTATTATTTAAAATGTCCAGTATCATTTGCGTAAAGGGAATTGTTCATTTTCGGCTTTTCGTGGACAGGTTGTCCAGCGAAATGTATTTTTACGAAACAAAGTTATTAAATCTAAAGTTAATATTTTTGTGATTCTCGTTGCAGGAAAGCAAATATACAAACAAGTGATTTAACAAGTATTTAAACCGATTGAGTTCAAAAATCTTCGCCATTTTTTCATTACAGGCTTATTCTGTGTTGCCATATTAATAACATTTGTGATTACAATCTTTTAGAACGATTATAATCGATTGCTACCTAAGAGTAAGATATAATATATGTATTTTTGCGAGGATTTGTTATTAGGTGATTTTCAAAAGGTTTTATATTTATTTTTCTTTAATTACATCAACAACAAACAAAAAAATAAATCTACAATCACCGTGTTTGGCCTGCAAATAATTTAGAATCGATCATAATAATAATTCGATTGTTGTTAAATCGTTTTATATTTATTAACTGGCAATACTTACCAACTGTCAATAATGACAAACAGTGAAAAAAAAAACCATTCGTTTTGGATGTGTGTTACAAGTGCATTCGAAGTAAGGGAACATCATAATAATATAGGTAAATCCTTTAATTTGGACCAGGAGTACTCATAATTGTAACTTTTTTCAGCGACAAGATTTTGCCTTACACATGATTTTGTGAACCATTTTTACAGTCTCCTGCAACTTTGTTACAATAATACGTTTCTTTGAGGTATAAACTATTAAAATCCTCAGTCATTAAATATTATAGTTAATGTCCACACTAAGCCAAAATGCCCTAACAAAGTGAGCATTTCCTTTTATATGTCGCTAAAGTCGTGGATCTCTTTTTACGAAAACCGTTTTGTGAATCATCAAAAATATGAAATTTTTCGCAGAAATTATAAACTCGCTTGCACATTGCCTTCTCGAAAATTTTTGATGCTGTCGGTAGCAGTGCAATTGGACGGTAATTATTTGGGTCAGTCATCGAGTTTTTTTTGTGAATGGGTTTTATAATTGTTTTTTTCAATGCGTTTGGGAATATCCCTTCAGTAAATGATTGACAGATTAGTAGATAAAATGGTAATGTCAATTCATCAGCACACGCTTTTATTAGAATGGGAGGTAGTTCATCTATACCGTAACTATATTTGCCTTTAAGGTTTTTTATTATATTTTTTATTTCTTGCGGTGTGGGTGGATGTAAAAACATTGTGTTATTAGTAGGTCGAAGCACAGGCCGGCCGCTTGGCTTTGCGCCCCCACTATGCTTTGTTTGTCCTACCGATGCAAAAAAATCATTGAAAGAGTTAGAAACTAGTTTTGGGTCGGACGTTAGTTTATTATGGATTGTCAATTTAATGTTTTGTTGTTTATTTTCCACATCGATTTTGTTTTATTGTTTGAGTTTCTGATTTCTTTAATAAATTGTAATTTTTTAGATTTATTGACTAACTGCTTTAGAGTTTTTTCATATATTTTATAATGTTTTGTCAATACTGGATTTTTGGAGTAGGAAGTAAGAATTTTTAACAACCGCTTATTTTTACATGATATTTTAATGCCTTTCGTCAGCCAATCCTTTCGTTTGTTTTGATTTAGTTTTAATGTTTTAATAGGTATACAATCATTTAGTATGTTCAGTAAAAGCGACTCAAAAGAGTTGTAGTTTTCGTCCATGGTTTTATCCGAAGTTATTATTGAATTCCAATTAATATTTTTCAATGTAAGTTTAAATTTTTCAATATTATTTAGATTAAAAACTCGTTTTCTTGTTTTCCATTCTTTGCATTTAATCGGTACGGCGTCTAGGTTTTTTAAGTTTACTACAGTTCCTTTATGATCAGAAAAACCGTAATCGTGTACCTGAGTAATTATTAATTCAGACACAAAATTTATAAATACTAAATCAAGACAGGTTGAAGTCGTTTCTGTCACTCGTGTTGGTTTTTTAATACATTGAATGAAATTATATTGTAACATTAAGTTTAATAATGTTTTGGTTTGTGAGCTATTTTCCAGAATATTCACATTGAAATCTCCTCCAATTATGATTTTATTTTTATTATATTTTTTTACTAGAAGTTCCAGAATAAGTGTTAACTGTCTATAAAAAACATCAGGCTGCTTATTGTTCCAATATAAAGTTACAAGTATAGTTTTATGTTTAGGCAATTCAATTGCACATACTTCTATTACGTATTCTACCGACTTATCCATAATATCCTTTCGCTCAATAAATTCCAAGTCTTCACGCAATAATATGCATACACCGCCGCCTTCGTAGTTCTGTCGACAGTATGACGCAGCGAGGATGTATCCACTGATGTTAATTAATTCTTTCTTTCCCTGTGTTAACCAAGTTTCCGATAAGCAAAGTGCATGGTAGTGTCCGCTGTTTTCGTCGAGAAATTCTTCTAATAGGTGTAGTTTATTATTGATACTTTGCATATTTTGGAATAGTAGTGTGATATCAATATTAATATTTTGGGTGGCGAAAAGTGAATTTTTCACTCGTGTTAATCCTTAGGTTATTGGTGTCGTGTTCATATATGATGTTGCTCGTGCTTTCATTAGGAATGTCATTTTTTTGTGAATTAATTAGTTGATCGGGTTCAGGTTTTTTTGGTTCGAAGTTATGTTTTGTCGTTGTTGTGAGCTGTTGCAGCCGGCCGTCCACAATTAATTGATTATTTTTGATAATCGCGTGGTGTCCTTGTTGCCTTGCTATGCGTAGATTTTCGTGTAATGTCTTTTTTTGTCGAAGAGCGTTATCAGTCAAGTATTCGGAAATGAAAAGTCCTGTATTTTTGAAGTACATTGCGTTATTTATTACGTATTTTGTCATTCGTTTGCTTATAAGCTCAATAACGATAGGTCTCCTGAAGTTGTTGTTTCTTCCTATTCGTGATAGCCCCTCAATATATCCAGTAAGGTCAACATTTAATATTTCTTTGAATACTTCAACAGTACGATATTCTAATTCGTGTTCCGATTCATGGTCGTATTCTGTGAGGCCGAATAGTACGATCTTTTTATGATTACTTTCTTGTTCTGGGTTTCCTGTGGTAGACATCATGCTTTTCTTTATGTCCTTTAATTGATGTTTTAGTTCTTCATTTTCTCCTCGTAATGCGTCTATTTCCATGTTTAGTTTTTCGATATCGTTTTTTATTTTTTCTTGTTCATGTGTTACAGCCTGTGGGTATCTTTCAAAATATCTTCCTTCAAGTTTATGATAGTTTCTTGTATTTCCTTTTGAATAGTGTTCTTTAATACAGATAGTAAGGAATTATTATTTTTTTCAAGCTTATAGTCAAGCAATTTACTTAGACTATCCAAAGTAATCGAAAGTCCTTCTGGTAGGGTATCCTGCGTTTTGGTAGTTTTTTGGCTATTAGTGTCGGGGGTTTTACACTCGTTATTTGTGGTAATGCTAGTGTTTTGTTCATCTTGTGCATCGTCAACAGACATTGTAGTGTCATTTAGTGGTGATATGTTTGTATTCCTTATAGGGGTATTGTCATTTCTGTAGCGACGGGTGATATTAGTACAGTCTTGGCAGCGCCAACATTTTATAAGTTCGAAACTATTTTCTAAATAATAGGCAGATGTCATATTAAGGCATGCATAGTGGTATTTACTTGAGCACCCTGTGCATTTCAACATCTCTCCGGCGTATTTTATTTCTAGCTTGCAAGCGGGGCAAATCATTTCGTTGACAGTTATATATTGTTTTTTTAAATAAACCTGCTAGTTTGCGGTGTAGATTTCCGATGTTGCGGCCAATCAGTTGCGATAACGATGTTCGGCGAAGATGTAGAGGGCGGGGTCAATGATCCCTACCGACGATGACTCACGCAGTTTGGTGTGTTGGTGGAAATTTTTTGAATAGTATTACTGGTATTTTTCTTCCACTTGATTATTTTTAGGGTTTTGATAGGAACATTAAGTTATTTTTACACTATTTTAACAACACACAAATTCTTCTTTCTTCTGGTATAACTTTTAAGCACAACTTTCGGTATTTTCCATGGTTTATTTAAATTCGACTTAGAGCGTTACAAAAGCGATGTTAACCAGTGCGCGCTCCGGCTACTACTCCGGCTACTATTCTTGCCTAGGTTTGTTTGCGAATGGGTGACTATTTATTTTAGAGAGTTTCCTTCGTGTCTAGGAGAGTACCTATATAAAGCCTTAGTCCCAGATATCATTTGCAGATCTTTAACAGTCGCTACACTAGGGCAATACTTACAGGAAATGCTGTTGATTACCGCGTTAATGGACGTGTATGCGAACATTTAAAGACTATTATCGCGAAAATCAACGGGAAATGCCGTTAGTGTGGCACTGTTAGTCAGATGCTCGAATGACGAGATGAAGCCTTTGACATCAGGCAATGATATGAAAACAGTTGGTTTTGGTTCGAAATCAATATTAGTTCTGTTGCGGAGACAGCATAGATTACCTAGGCATGCGTGGAAATTTAACCTGGAAGATGGACCTGTGTGACTGTTATTATTTTATTTAGTCAGTCACTCACCCTTATGCTATTTAAGATATACTGTTACTGTCAGCCTAGCATCCCACTGCTGGGCAAAGGCCTCGTCCCATGACTTCCAACTATTTCGATCTAGGGCTAGTGTGAGCCACTGGTTGTTAGTTTTGTTTAGCTCATCCCACCATCTTCTGCCACATGGTGGTAATTTTGGCCCATAGTTCATTATAATAAAATTGATAAAGAGATACAAGAGATTGAATGAATTCTTATCTCGCTCTCACTGCAACCATTCCCCATTACAACCATGTCCAACACTTTGTAGCTTATGAAGTCAGTTTTATTGCAACATTCGATAATGTTACATTTTTTCTTACATTATTTACTTTTGCTGCTCATCCCGTAAGCCGTTAAACGAATAAAACCGTTGTTTTATGCCAAATATTGTATGGGAAGATGTGTAATCAAATGATAGTCCACAATGTTACTGTATTACTCCTTACATGATACTGATTCAGATACTAATAAGATGATGTTTGGGAAAAAAAAAATGTTTATAAGCATTTTACGAAATCCCTTATTCTATGGAAACTATTGTAAAATGGATATCATAGTGCATTTATTGCCCCTTGAATTGATTAGGTTCACAGATCAAGCATGACAAAGATGTTTTTTTTTTTATTGCTAAAACTGCCAATTGCAGGATATATAATGACAAAAAATGGTTATTATTATTGAAATTTTTTACAAACCCTTAAAATCGGATTACAGTTGCGTAGATAACAAAGACAATCAAGTCAAGAAAAATAAATTCAATTTTCACAAAACAAATATTCAAACATCAACAAAATCAAATCTCAAATCGCCATTAAGACTATCGTCTACCGAGCGTTCGTCCATACTAAAAGAGAAAACGTTTTCCTACCCCTAAATGTTATCCTATCTCAATGATTTTTTAGAATGCTTCTGACACTGTAAAAAACTAGGTTTGTAGGTTTTCTTTTTTTCAAAATTTATAATAGTTTGAAAATAACAGGCGCCTAAAAGTTACTATTTTTATGACAAAATCTTCATTGAAGTAAAACCTTTGTATTTTAAAAACAAAGAAGTTTTAGAAAAAAAGCAAAACCTACAAACCTAGAATATAATATGCTGAAACGATTGACACTAGAATCTAAGAGATTGGACGTGATTTAGTATGTGAAAAACGTTTTCTCCCGAGAGACAAATTTCATATAAAAAATACTCACAGTCAGTCGCGAGCTGCAACGCTCTCTATCGCACGATCGGGGGTTTTTCAACGAGCGAGAGGGACAGCACGAGTTTTTCTAAATACCTATTTTTTGAAAAGGCAGCCGCTATACAATCCTCTTAAGCAAAAATGTTCCTACTAGCACCACTTAAATAACCTTTTAATATTCATAAAACCCATATATTTAACAGTCTGAATACTCCACAAAACACCCGACTCATATATCGTTTTGATGGTCACTTCACTTACGATATATCGCAGGACAGACAGACTGACAGATCGTAAATATTCTCAAAGACAAGTAAGCTAATTGCTTCGTATATGGACCTATTTTAAATGGCTGTAGGACTAAAAATAGCCATACACCATACTGCCTATCGTCCAATCGGAATGACGCTGCCAATTGGATCAAATTGGCAGTTCATCCTTATACACCATACTGCCCATCGTCCAATCGGCATGACGATCGATTTGACACAACTTCAAATCTGCAGCAGTGATGCCAACTTAGCAACTTTATGGCTAGATCTAGCTATTATTCGGTGACCGAAAGCTACAATTTTATAAAACTTGTGGCTAAGTGGCTAAACTTTTTAGCTACTTTTTCTAGTAGCTTTTCATTTCATCATGAGACTTTCGAAATTAGTCAAGTAGTGTCCCGATTCAAAAGACAGGATAATGCAACAGTGGCTCATTCCACAAATAAGTAAGTGGCACTCTGAAGAAATAGTTCAGTTTTGGGTTGAAGTAAAAAAAAAATCAAATTGGAATATACCTACTTCGTTTTTGATACCGAGTACGCACACGAAATTCCTGCAGTTAATTTTTTAACACCTTGTATATTTAAATATATTATTTTGTCACCGGAAGAATTTCATTTTTTTTTTTCAACCCAATACTGAACTATTTCTTCAGAATGCCACTTATTTATATGTAGAATGAGCCACTATTGCATTATCTTGTCTTTCGACTCGGGACACTACTTGACTAATTTCGAAAGTCTCATGATGATATGAAAAGTTGCTAGAAAAAGTAACTAAAAGATTAGCCACAAGTTTTATAAAATTGTAGCTGTCGGTCACCGAATAATAGCTAGATCTAGCTATAAAGTTGCCGAGTTGGCATCACTGCTGCCGATTTGAAGTTGTGTCAAAGCGATCGTCATGCCGATTGGATCACATATCAAATCGGTCGTTATGCCGATTGGATCACCTATCAAATTGGCATGTCATGCCAATTTGATGGATTCCACGCCCACACACGGTCAATTCTAACTGATCCAATTGGCAGTATCATGCCGATTGGACGATAGGCAGTATGTTGTATGGCTACCATTAGCTATTAATATTTGAAAGAAACTGCTTGAAAGAATATAATTCTGACTTGAAAGAAGTTATTTAGTACAAAGATAATGTGGCAACGTCGACAGTCTCTTGGGCACATAAACAGCTGATAGTATTGATATAGAATTTTTCGATGCTTTGTAATAGCTTATTTTTATTATATTTTAGTATAAATATAGAGTAGTTCTGTGTCCCACTGCTGGGACACAGGACTCCTCTCTGTGAGATCCAGTATGCAGCAAATCACCACCCCGGCCCAGTGCGGGTTCGAAATAATTGGTTCTAGCACATGCCGGTTTCCTCACGATGTTTTCTTTCACCGTTTTGAGAGCAGCGGTGATGAAATAAATTTATACAAAGTAATACACCTAGTGGGTTAGATCCAACGACCTACAACTACTCGTAAGTCGGGGCTGATACCACAGCTGCTCTACCCCATCCGTACCCTGTAGTAGGTATACCTGTTTGCTAGATAAATTCCAATCCCAGGAAAATTTGGGCTAACCAGTTATCATGTTTCCACTGATAACCGGCAGTAGAAACAGATTTTTGCTACTCCTCCACTATTCTTTTCTGATAAATTTCGTTGCAGGATTCATGACAGGTAAATTCATTCTCCAGATAACGAGGAGCTTCATTGTCTCGGCGCTTTTCTGGTGGTTGCCACTGTTGATTCTGGCTTTCAGCAGTTGCAGTGATTTGGGAATATTGTGGTGGGTTTGTCCCAAAAAAAAACAGATATCATCTGGACACAAGCTGAAATGGAAAAAACAATAGCAAGTCTCCAATCCAAAATCGAATAGAGAACCTCGCACTCAAGGGTACAGCTGGCGACTACTACCAGCAACGATGCATTTCTGTGTTAGTATAAAATCCTCTAACTTGCTGGGATCGCGGGACTGTGTAAGAAGGTTACTATGAACATGAAACGTAAAGGGCTATTGAAGGAAAAGGAGGCCTACCATGACATGTTAAAGCGAGAGTAGTTTCATTGTGGGAAAGAGACAGCGCTATACAAGTCATCTAGGAGCCATCTCGTCAAAGTAGGCCACCTGGGTTGCTTTTTAGTCAGCAAGAACCTGACAGTGCATTACACACTTACCAGGGTAGGAGGACCTTAACACACCAAATAAAAAGTATATCTTCTAAACTGAAGGATATTACAATCTGGCACTCCTACTAATCAATAACAGTGATTTAATAACTTGCAAAACTCAAAATCGTCGATTTATTTTCACCCCTCAAACTCGAAGTCAGCACACGCATCAAAAAACACGTCAACACGTCTCCCTCAGCGCTAGTTTTACGTAAATCTATACGAGCCACGTCCATGCAAATCACTCGTGCTTCCTGAATATCATACGCACTTGTAGGAGTTCGGAAATTGATAAGTAGAGCAGTACTATTGGAAATTGTAAGTGGGTGCTGTCGAAATTTTGTAGGATAGTTGGAAAAATTTGGGATCTAGTATTTGGTTTGGTTAAGGCTGACAGGATTTAAGCCTGAATACACTAAATGTGGTTGATGGTAATTATCCGAAAATCTTCGTCCTTCATTGGTGCTACTCCAATCGATTAGGGTTATTCCATTAGCCTTGAATCAATTCTTTAAAATTACTACAACCTGTTTTGCCCTGATTCAGTGAAGCTTATCTTTGTTTATTGTCTAAGTTATAACGCAAATTTTTTGATTGGTATAGCAATAAATGGCGACAAATTACAAAAGCTTAGGCTAAAGAATCAATGTCATTCAATTCATCAATTCTCAATTTTGCAAAAATATAAAATTTCCGCAACCCCATTTTTGCTTTGGCTGCTAATTTTACAAGTAATAAGTAAGTACTTCATATTATTTCACTTTTATTTTCAAACTATTACCAAAAGAGACCATCAACCAATAAAATGATCACCCACTTAAATTACCAGATAATGTTTATTTCATCACTCAAATAAAGCAAAGTTGTACCGCAGTCCAGCTAGTTACAGCCCACATAAAACAATTATCTCAATTCCAAACCAATTTATCATAAAATTGCTTTATCGTCTTCAACAATTAAATAAAATTGGCCGCAATTCGGGCCAGTGAAGACATCAATTCATGAATAGTAGATACAAAATGATAGGGTTTGTCTCGCCCTAGGCGTCTACAGTCGTCGGCGTCTCTCGGTCGAATGCACTCTAAATCTCCAACCTGCATAGACAAAACCCCTACACTCTGGTGCAGCCATTTCCCACCCCACCTGTGCGTCTGTCCCTCTCTACTCCCTACAATCTCTCACCTATCCCGTTTACACCTCAAAATTACATTCGGCCGTTGTCGTTTGTGCTCGGATGCAATAGCCGGTGTGGCTCACAACTAAACATGATTTCAGCCAGTCGCTTACCGGCCGTCGGAGGAGCTGCATCGCTGCCGGCCGCCGTTCCCGCGTTCGAAACATCGCAACGGTCCGGCTTGTTTGTATAGGGATGTTTGTTCCTAGATAGTGCGCCCCACAAACCCTGAATGGAAGGATTCCCAGTGTTGTGAGACTAAGTGTGGACGACAGCGGAGTATACTGTGCAAGTGTGGTGTCGTTTGATGGTCAGTTACGATGTTGCAATACTCACGGTAGGCGGATGTGGCTAATGCAGTTAGATCTGTTTGATTGGCAAAAGTAAACATGTGTATGACAGACGTTATTAAAGCTATGTTGCCGTCTGCCGACGTCGCTTTAATGGAACGTGTATTACAAACGGTAACGGAAACGTGCGATGATTTAGTTTCAGCGAAATGTTATGACTTTAACGTTCAGTGGAACATGATATTACCGGGGAAGCGATGCTTTGAAAGCATTAAACTTTACGACGATTAGTCTGTAAAGTGGCGAAGGAATTGAAGCGAATGTTAAATATTTAAATGAATTGAAAGTAATGTTTGTAGTAGATGATGAGGAAACAATTGAACAACTAATTGATTTAATTTATTTCAAAAACCATGTGGGTGGAATAAAAGATAACAATGATCAGGCAGTTTTATGTTGAACAAGCAACAAAACAATTCATTATAACAATGGAGTATTGTTTGTGATTGAGTTTGAGCTTTTTTGTTAGGAAATCACTTTTTTTTTATTTGTGGACAAGCAAGCGTAGATAATAATTTCAGTGGGCAAGACAATACGGCACGCGTTAATGGAACAATAGATAATTTGGGTTTACTCAATGGGTTTCTAATTGGAGTTCATAGTTTAACTAATCATAAAACGATTATGAATGAAAACATTGGACTAGGAGCTCTATTCAGTGGTCACTTAACTTTCAAGCGCTCTGTTCAAATTCAAATTGAAAAGAAGTCACTCTTTTACAACGTTTTTGTTTTAAAACTCAACATTATTAAAAAGAACTGGCTGGAAAAGTTAGCTTTTTATGAGACTCGTTCTATGAAAGTTTTGCGGACCAATTAACCACTGTGCAATTTGTTAAAGAAAAGTATATAAGAAGCAATAGGAAGGCTTTTGAAGTGAAATATTATTAAAATAGAACTAAAGTCGAAGAAGCTAATGTTATAAACAATAATATAATACACAATGATACAACACAAAGTGCAGTCAAACAGATCTCACCCACGCATCGTGAGACCATCAAATTGACCATTTTATTTTTACAGTTATAATTGAGACAGTAACGATCACTGACATTTCTTTGATATTTACTGAACGTAAAAGTAAAGTGACGAAGGATAAGGTTTGCGAAAACGACAAGCAAATATCGGAGGACTCTGCAAATAATTCAAGGATTTTTTCTTATGTGAGTAAGATAGAATATTTTTTAAGAATTCTGGGCTCTCGCTCTCGAGAGTAAAGATGGATACAGAATACCTATGCAAATTTTCGTTATCAACTTTTTATAATATTAAAATCTCTTGCAAAAATGCTTAGTTATCGTTTAGTCTATTCGCTTATTAACATCTGTTTTCAAATTCACGCCTAATGCATTAATTATTATCATCAAGACGCAATTACTGCCGGGGAACTAATTAAAAACCAGGTTTTGCACACATGGTGAATTGAATTTATAAATAATTAATTAATACGACTTGCGCGGGAAAATAAGCTGCTTATATCCTAGATGATGTGTGTCTTCTGTTTCAAATGCCTCTTTAATATTACAGTCTGTTTTATCTCCAAAGTATTGAGTTAGTTGCTCGTCCCAATTACCAATACTTTTGCACTTCACTCGAATTTCCATTTTCTATAAATATCTTGAATGACTAACACTCACTCTGATTACTTTGAATTTATCTTTAACACGAAACTTTCTTGAAATTGAAGCTCGGCTTCCTAAAATTATAATTTACCTTGGAGATACTTATTTCGGAAATTTAACTTCCAATGAAATTTATTAAAGGGAAATTATTTTATCCATAGACAGCAATTAATAAGATACTCTGGATATTTATTGTATCCGCCGAAGCGAAAATGCAAGTTATGAATATTAATTCAATCATTTATGGTCTTAGTCGCAAGATATTGCAAAATTGGTTAGAATTTTTAGAGTTATTATGAACTGTGTTAGACCGCAGTTTTTGTGTCTAAAAATAATATTCGTTCATTAATTAGTTACAGTTGAAGGAACACAGTCAGATTTTAAGTGTTTTTGATTAAGGATCTTCTAGTGTGTCGGGATAGTTTTCAACAGCCACTCGTATTATTTTCAATGTAACGTTATCTTAAGTTGGATTTCGGTAAAACTTGCCAAGACTAAAATAGCACAAATTATTATTTAAAGAGTAAATAAGTATGTTATACTAATAGTTCCAAATCTCAAACTTTGGGCACATTTTGTTGAAATACTTATAAATATTTCGTGTTTTTGTTTTTCATTTTCTTTGTTGAGTGTGAATTTTTTTTCATAAATATTTCGGGTTTACTTTGAAAACTGACGAAAGCAACATAATTATTTGATTCCACTTTGTATTTGGACAAAAGCAACAATATAATAGTCAGTACTATACAGACAATAACATTAATGATAGCTCAGGGCATACTAACAGTATTTTCAGGCGAACTAGTCGTCGTAAAAGTGCCAGGTACGAGAACATAGTTTCCCTTATTCGATTTTTCCAACGAATGCTTACAGCACGATGCTGCCATACATGGTGTTAAGCTTTGCCAATACTTGTTCTCGCACTGCCTGTTATTCGACCTAGCTTTTGCTTATTTTCATTGAAAATTCACGTAAAATATTAGGTGTTAACCTGCTAGGAGGTTTATCTTCTGCGTTTTTAGAAATATTTCTGAAGACACTTCTGTTAATTGGAAAAAAAGTACTAAATAAAATAATACCTATCAATCATATTCAGCCTGTCCCTTGCTGTCCTTCCCCAACGACGTCCTTTGCCGAGCTTGGTATCCTACAGGGGGTGCCATCAGCGTGTGGCAGCTTCGTTTTTTTCGTAGCCCGTGGTTGGAGGCCATAGATTCCAGGCACACCGCAGGCAACCTTATCTAGGTTGACCTGCAAGATCTTATAAAAGGTATTTGTTTCTATTACCATTTTTGTATTTAATTTTACTCATAGGAATAGCTGGCAAAGATCTTAAGCAAAAACAATATTATTGCTTAAGATCTTTTGCTAGCTGTCCTGGTAAAGGAATGAAAAACAAAAAGGAATGGATACGATAAAGTATGTGAAAAGAAAGAGAAAAGCGCTCTAAGTGAATGCCTTAATATAAAACATAATAATATTAAAGTAATTGGTTTTTAATAAGAAGCTCTCAGACTTGTCTTTTAATTAGGATATTCTGAAGGGTAATTAATTTTAGTGTTTGGCCCTTTTCATTTTAAATCTATGTATACGATACAAAATATCGACTCAGTGGTTTCTTCATTGAAAATTTTCCCTATGCATTCAACGTTAGACAATTTTTCTTTTTGAATTGTTTTTGTTTTCGTCACTACTTCTTTCTAAAAACTATAAATTACAAGATCGGGAATAAACTGGAGCCCATTACCCAAAAAATCGAATACTTGTGACATCTATAAACTCGCACTCATTCTGCATGGTAGATTAAAGTCAACACCTTAAAGAGGAGGTCTGTGTTACAGCAGTGGAAATATTGTAGGATTATGCTATGCTTAATTTCATCAACATAAACTTTACTCTTTTGTTGATGTGGGATTAATTAAGCATGTCTTCATTTCCGATGCATCTTTGTTACAGTAGATACATTTTAAATTACTATGGCGACTGGTTTTTTAAATTATTTAAAACATAAAACTATTCATTGCTTATCTTCTACCGTATTTTAATTGGAAAAAAAGAATAATATTATCAAACCGCTTGATAAAGCTTGCTCCAAATACTTTATACATTGATCGGAGTGTTCCATCTCTTTTCTTAGCGCCGAGTACACACCAGTTGAAGGTCAGACCGCTATGAATTTGGATTTGGCATAAGATATTGTTAACAGTTACATTGGATTAAGTAGAAAGTTTAATTTGAGTGTAAAAAGTATCATAATTTACAAAATTTTGTTCAATATTAAAAGATTTTTAATGATTGGATTAACTTTTGTAACGTGTAAAATGAGGGGGAGTACAAACTCAGGGTGAATTGCGAAAATTTTAAGGAAATTTAACGTTAATAAATGCTTGCATGCGGCAATAAATGTTTCGAACTAGGGTTCTAAATAATTAAGAATTGTAAACTAAACAAAATACAGACTTCATAGTTACTCATTCAACGTAAAATCTCGTGGGGAGATATTATGTGGTAGCCTACTGCCCAGCATGGACATCAAAGGTCAATTAAAATTAACAAGTATTGTCTTAATTTACTCAAGAAGCGGTCCTTACCTAGGCTTACACTATACTTACCTAAAATATAGATTCCTCAACTAATTGACTTCGCAAAAAGATCACAAGATTGACGAAAATCCTAAATTGACATTCAAACCGCCTATAAGAGTTACTAAAAAGACCTCTAATAAAGGTATTGCTAGTACTGAAGTTAAATATCGATTACGTACATACTTTGAACTTGTAGCCAAGTCTTATAAAGATTTATTTGCAATTAGACCATCGACCGATAAATTGCTTCGTTTCCTTCTGAGTTTCAACTTGTTCAAGACGGGAAAGTTTTCTCTCCGTTAATTTCTACAACTTGGCAAGTTCTGTACCAGTACATCTACAACGCTTATTGCAGAGTGTTATTCTTTGGAATTTGATTAAGTTTGTTAAAGACTGGGTTAGTAACTGTGGAGGAGTGTTATTGTGGTTGTATTTAATGGTGATGTTTCTTTATATTATTTCTTATACCTAAATCTATTCTATTTTGCTGCTGCTGATTCTTTAAGTTAATCTTTCTGTTAAATTTTACCAATATTATGTCAAAAGGAAACTGTAAATTCTAATTTAAATGAATTTGTAGTATTTTTTAGTGCCGCAAATTCATCCATAGTCCTTTTTAGGTCATTATTTTCTATGTTTCAAGTTGAGTCTATTCAAGCTTTAGCAAATAATTAAAAATTCACTTTTCTTCTTTAACTTTGTCTACTTCAGTCTTTAATAACACCACATCTACACCCGTGTCTCAACTTCTGTTATTTTATTTCTTTCTTTCTTTGTTCAACATGCGTCGGTGTGCACTCGCCACAGCATACCTGACCGACTTGAGAGTTTGATGGATGCGGCACGACTGCGATGCCATTATATCGTTTTGTTAGAGTAACGTTTTTTGAATCTACTCTATGGTACGCGGTAGTTGGTCGAGAATGCTCATTTGGCATTACGGTGATGGTTTAATTTAGTGCTAGTTCTTTTTGGAGATCATTGGACTTATGTTTGATTTTTATCAACAATTTTTTTCATCGTATCTACTTGGATTCATGTTATTAATTTTAGACACGGATGTACAGCTGTACAGTTTTTTTAAGTAAGTCGTATAGTGATTATTCCTTATTTATACATAGAAAGCTTTTGTCATTGATCCTACGTTTTGGCCAAGATTATTAATTAATTTCCAACAACATTGGTACTTTTGCCCATACTCATACATAAACTCACGCCTTCCATGGAGCCTGGGTACTTTTGCCAAATAAATAATGACACTAAAACTACTTTTAAACAGTGTGACAAACTAATTAATTTCCCACTGTCTGTCTTTAGTTTTATGTGAATACCATTTAGAATAATTCATAGGTTCACAGACTATTACCTCTGTCGAGTTATTCTCGTTTGAGTACCGATTTTAGTGCACCTATGTTTAGGGCACTGAAGTTACTAAATAAACAAAATCTTTTCTAATAAGTAGGTCACCTAGAAC
Organism: Agrotis clavis; assembly: GCA_954870645.1. Lineage (NCBI taxonomy): Eukaryota > Metazoa > Arthropoda > Insecta > Lepidoptera > Noctuidae > Agrotis > Agrotis clavis. The sequence continues at coordinate 4,505,192 of OX940937.1, forward strand.
ATAGCAAGCAATTAGCATACTTATAAACATCTTTAACTCTATCTACATACAACATGGGCGCAGAAAGCTAAGGCGCAAACTTTACGCTTTCACCGCTTTCAAAGAAAGTCCTTTCTACGCAAACGTGCCAATACTGGAATATGTAAACACTATCGAGAAATCTTGATACTCGGGAAAAATCTCAAGCACAAAGTTTTTGTGCCAGATGTTTACGTGAAGGCAACTTTTAGAGCTGTGAAAAGCTGTCCATGTTTGGAAGTGGATTTAAATGTTTTTGAAATAACAAAACCGTAGAAGGTTTTTGCAGACTTCGTTAAAGAGCGTGTACCTACTAAAGCATTTTATTAAATCTTCCAACACGCGTAGCATGGCGATTCTATCTCTATTCTACCAAGAAAAGACAAAGTTATTTAATCGTTATTCCTATACAAATCGAATGCTTTTTTGCACAAGTATGACACGATTCGTACACCATTAAAGAATAGAAACATAATTATCTCTTCTATATTTCAAACATTGATATGTTTAAATCGATAAAAATCTTTTACTTTCTGACATTTTTTCTATTCTCGCGTCGACAAAACCCGTTTCTACGGCGCCATGCTACGCGTGCAAATGTTTGTCTCGAAATGAATGACCCAATTTTAATGAAACTTTACAGGCATAAGTCCCTAAGGATACAAAGGTCCAAAAAATATCAGGCGAATCTATTGCCATCACCTGAACTCAAATCCAAACTAATTTCAACAAAAAAATGGCGTTATATAGGATAGGTCTAAAAGATGCTTAGAGGAATTAAATTAGACAGATTTTAAATCCGTAAAAACTGACCCACTGTTATAAAATAAATGACATTATAAAATGGTTTTCTTAAATTTTTTTAAACGTAATCATAATCATAATCATAATCATTTATTCATTTGCGAATATGGGTACATAAGATCTTAAAGGTAAAGAAAATAGTGTCCATTAGCCATATCCTACCGTAAGGCATGCAAATTTACAGACACAAATATATTATTACTATTTATCATTCATATTCCGCTATAAATAAAATATTATAAATTACACGGTTATCTACGAAAACTGATTTAACCGAAAACATTATTTAAAATACTATAAATAAAAAGTAACACTACAGTTTATCTTGTAAATATTCAGTGACAGAGTAATATGCTTTTTTTAGTAAAAGTGCTTTTACATTGTTTTTAAATATATTAATATCACTAATCTCAAGAATTGAGTTTGGTAGATGGTTATATATGCGTGGAGCCATACACAATATACTTTTATTTAATAACACTGTTTTATTGCTAGGTAAACATATATTATACTTGTATCTTTTACTCTGAAACTTTTTAAAGAGAGATGTATTTTTTTTGACAAACATTATAACCTCTAGTATATAAATGCATGGAAACGTAAGAATATTTAAATTTAGAAACCATGGTCTGCAGCTGTCAGTTGTTTTTATACTGGTTATGGCTCGTATACACTTTTTTTGGGCTTTAAATACTGCTTCTCTGCTGGTAGAATTACCCCAAAAAATAACACAATACTTAAGAATAGGTGCAACATATCCATTATAGGCTGTAAGGACTGTAGAAGTATTGACCGTTTGTTTAAGCTTAAACAATGCGTAAGAAAAAGTATTCAATCTAGTGCATAATGTTTGAATATGTTCTTTAAAATTTAAATTATTATCTATTTTGATGCCCAGAAATCTCGTAACGTCTACTTCTTGGATCTTATTATTTCTGTAATCTATATTCATGTTTCCTATTTTATTAGTTTTACTTCTGAATGTCATAAAATTCGTTTTGTCGAAATTAATATGAAGGTTATTAGATGTCAGCCAATTTATAATGCTATTTAAAGTCTTATTTATCTCAGCTTCCATGTGCGATTTATTATCTCCTGTAAACAGGATTGTGCTATCGTCAGCAAATAGAATTGTTTTGTGTATTGTCGCTTTTGGAAGGTCATTGATGAATATATTAAAAAAGAGCGTACCTAAAACTGTTCCCTGTGGCACTCCAGACGTTACCTGTCTCCATGAGGATGAATAATATAACATCTTTTTTACATTGGGACATATCTTTGTTATTTGAGTCATTTGCATTCTATTACTTAAGTAAGATTTAATCAAGTCATAAATGTTTCCTCTGACTCCATAGGCGTATAGTTTATTTAACAGTATTTTGTGATCCACATAATCGAAGGCCTTTGTGAGGTCCATAAACAATGCACACGTTTGTTCACCTCTATCCATATAAGTTAATATGTTGTGGAGAAAATTATAAACTGCTAAATTAATTGATTTATTTTTACGAAAACCAACCTGCTCATTACAAAACAAATTTTTCATCTCAAAGTAGTTATAAATATTATCATGGATAACTTTCTCAAATATCTTTGATATGACTGGTACAAGCGCTATTGGGCGGTAGCAATTCATGTCATTTCTATTTTGTTTTTTAAATATAGGTTTAATTATGGTTAGTTTTAATTTTTCTGGGAAGACTCCATTTTCTATACTTAAATTTATTATATGACTGAGTATAAACGATAACTTACGTGATACGTGTTTTAAAACTTTTGTTGATATATTGTCATAACCGGTATTATTTGTGTTCTTTAGGTCTCTAATTATTTTGTATATATCTTCTGGTACAGTTGGATGCATAAATATTGAGTTTTGTTCAAACGGGATATGGCATCTTGAATGGTTAGGTATGGAAATTTTAGTTTTATCAATGAAAAAATTATTAAAATTGTTTGCGATCTGTTCAGGGTCCGTTATTTTATTACCGTCTACAATAATCTGTTGTATTTGATCCTTTGGTACATTCAGTTTATTGTTATTTATAATTTTCCATGTGGCTTGCGATTTATTTCGAGCAGTTTTTATGTAGTTATCATTGCGAGACTTTTGCGTTAATTTAATGATCTGATTCAATCGTGAGGCTAAGGTCAAGAATTTCATTTTGTTACTTTCTGTGGGGTTTTTCCTGTAGTTCCATAAAAGGTGTCGTTTACGTTTACAGCATACTCTAAGACCCTTTGTAATCCACCTAGGGCAAGATCTTGCTGATATTTTGATTTGTATGATGGGGAAGCAAAGATTATAAAATAAGCAGAATAAATCATAAAACTCATTAAAGGCTAGGTTAACATCTGTGTTGACAAAAACGTTACTAAAATGAAGAGAATTTATACATTCTTCGAATTTACGAATGTTCTCTTTAGAATAGTCTCTTTTTTCTACGTTCCATGATTTAAGCAGGAAACTGGATTTAACTGGGCATGTAAGCAACTGAGCAGTGTGATCAGAAAGTGCAAATTCAAAAACCCTTGCGGAACACCCCTTTACGTTAAATATTATATTGTCGATGCATGTCTTGCTTGACATCCGTGTTGGTTCGTTGATACCTACTTTAAGGTTGTAACTGTGTAAAATTTGCATAAATTCATTTACGTCATTAGTTTTTTTAAGCAAATTTATGTTGAAGTCGCCACATATTATTACTTTCTTTTTACTATAGCAAAGTCGACCAAGAAGGGAGTTTAAGTTTCTGAAGAATATGTTTAAACTTTCTGCATTTGGCCTTGGAGGTCTGTAGATGCATACGACGTATATTTTATGATCTGGTAACTCAATACCAGAACATTCGATAATATTTTCAAATGAGTAATTATTTAAAATGAGTAATTATGTAATAGATTATACCTACGTTTTTTTGGTCACTTCGGGAATCAAATCCGGGACTTCATGCTTACCAGTGACGCAATTGCAATAAATAGACTAAAAAGACAAATGAATACATGAAAAGATAGTTATAACCGTCCAACTTTAAAGCTATTGTCAAACATACAGGCGTGGCGAACGCGAAGCGAAGCGTTTTTGTTTGTGATGTATGGAATTGTTTGAAGCCAGTCACATAGACTATCGGATCGCTTTCGCTTTTCTATGTTCTTCAGGATTCAAAAAATTCCATACATTACAAATAAAAACGCTTCGGATCGCATTCGCTTCGCCTGTCTATTTGACAATTAAACCAAAAGTTTAGATTTAATTTCACGGTCGTATACATTTAACATAAATGATTTAGGAAAATCATACTCATCTTGCTGTGCTTCTCTTTTATCAAAGATCCGAACGCCATGCTTTAATCCCATTTTGGCTTCAGCTTCGTGTCCCAAGCGCAAGATGGCGCAATCTTCGCTGTTTGGATCACAACTCACGTTCCCGATTAGAATTTATTATTGACCGGTGTATTTCATAGCAGAACTTGCTTCATCGTAATTTAAATTATAGTATCGGAACCTGTCAGTAATCATTATCAGGAAAATCCTGGCCTTTTAGCCTGGGTTGGCTTGTAGGCTAATCAGATGAAGCTGAATAAATATCAGTATTTTATGAAGATCTTTGAGCTTTCTTTTGATAAGCTTGAATTTCAAGTGCAAAAACCTATCAATCGAACGACCAACGACTGCGTTGCGTGCCGTGGATCCGATTCCCGTATATATCAAATATTTGTATGATAAGATTTGCAAGTAGTTGTAGGCCGGGTCTGGCTGATTGTGTATGTAAGAATGCTTTTAAACACACCCACGACACAAAATAGATTCTTAAAATGGGGTTTAAAAAAATGTCATTTCTCATCTTCTCAGGTTTGACTTACAGTCTATTTATTATCCTCATCACTGGCATCTGAATACCGGTATTTAGATGGAGCGTCTGTTTGTCTGACCTCCACATCCTGACCCTTCATTATTGCTAATAATAAAGAAAGGACAAGTAAGACTTATGGATTCTGTCTACCTACAAAGACTGTAATTTTTTTCATACAGGTTTCATCAATTTTTTCAGGCAGCAATTTCAAAACGGCTCCAGCTTAAATAAACTTATGAATCAATATTTTAAACTGGTACACCGCAAATGTACAAAATGAAAAATATCAAGTGAAATATTCATATACGTACGAGAGTGTTATATCTTTATCTAAACCAAATTCTAAAACGCTCAAGTTTGACCAAACATCAAAGCATTTTCCGAATATCCGCCGCCACAGGCTCTTTGTAAACTTTTATATTTCATGTTTTATTTCAAAACCACTCCATCTTTCTGAAGCATTCAATCCTGAAGCCACAGGTGCTCCGAAATCTGACCTTAAAAAAAATCTCTATATTTTATTCACAAGCATTGGAGTATAAATAATAGATCGGCCATATTGAGATGAAACATTCGAAGGATACTGGTAAAAAATGAACGGTATATCGGTTCCTTTTCATTTAAGATCATTAGAGTTCGGAAGATGAGAAATGTAAAATAAAAAACGTCTGTCCATTGTACGCTTCCGTGTTCCATTCAAAAGAATATTTTATTTATATTTTTGTGGACTCTCCTCGAGGTGAAAATGAATGGCTATTATGATACAGTTTTTTAGGTTTTACTGGCTTTGAAGTATTTTTGAATTTGTCTGGAATATTTTTAAGAGTTGTAATGTCAATTTGTAAATGTCATTGTCAGTTTGACAGCTGTCAAAAGGTAGTAGTGTAACGCCAACACCTAGAAGGTTTCTTCTCTTGGGAAACACATGCTAGCTTAACAAAATAAGTTCCCAGTATGTTGTTTTAATAAAAAAACAATGCACCTAGATCATCAATTAACAATTTTGCATCTTTTCTGACTCTTTGCAATATGTTTCAGGTGTGGAGCTTCATTAAACTATTTTCATTCTCCAAGCATTTTCAAAGTCAAAGAGATAACCAACCAAACGCGACAACTCCGATACTAAAACCCTTCAAAATCCTCAAAAACTTCAGGATTTGCCTCCAGACTATTATAAAGTTTATACGAGGCATATAAGATTTATAAGGAGTTGCCTGTCAGTAAGTCGTGCCAGATCTCCCTGTTAGGATAAATGTAGCGACACGTTTTGAATAAGTTAGCTATTTCAAAGTTGGTCAGATCTAACGATTAAGGGTGCTTTTCCACCTAAGATGTGCTATGCGGCGTAGGCATGCAAACGGCGAGTAATCGGTGACTTTCTGTCCGATCGTGGAACATGCCCGGGTCGATCGTGTTTCGCCCGGCTCAAAGAGCAGTCAGCATTCTGACAAGGTTCCCAAAGACGGCCAAATGCCTGCCGGGGCAAGTGAGACTAAACAGGTACCCCCTGGAACGTAAAGGACAATTTAAGGAACACTGAGGATTTTACTCAGTACGAGCCTGACAGTCCCTTCCAATCTACCCGGGGCGGGGAGGCCTCTTTTGATGGTAATATGTAAAAACAAGCATCAGTGGGAAAGTCATAAATTTTTGTAGCGTACCTTTTACATTTTCGTAGCTAAGCTGTGTAGGACATAGTGTGGAAAAGCGCCCTTAGAGTGCCAGTCGAGAATTTAAATCCGATACTAGTTGAAATATTGCTCTCGTGTCTAGATGATGTGATGGTTTTTCGAAGTCTTGGCAAAATGTTGAAGCGATCTGATGGGAGATCTGTTTCTGAGTGGTTGGTAAAGGTTGCTGTTGAAAAGAGAAAGATTATTTTGAAAGACAAAGAAGACGATACGATAGAAACTATTATTAAATCTGGGATTTATCAAGAAATTGACTGAAATAAAACAGAGTGTACGTATTGTAGGTATTAACGTCTGATATTAATATTCTATTCCAAAATCGGTCGTTGATTAGTTACAGACAAAGATCTAGACCAAAATTGCGACCGAGATACACTATTACTTTTAAGAAGAAACAAAAAATAACGACCGTTTTGTTCTGTTACCAAAAGAAATGATAATATGTGTATGGTAATACATATAATTCACCACACACCACGACAATCAAATTAAATACTTATACTCATAATGATACAGCTCTCTCCGCTACCGCAGCCCATCGATCTAATTTAAAACAACCGCAAATTGAATTCTCATCGCACTAAGATATCTGTGCTAAGCCACGTCAGCCTAGAAGTTCACATTGCAGATAAAACGACGACATGGCATCGCCACTTTAAAGAGATAGCTGGACATAGGGTTGGCGAATTTATAAAATTTATTTATTTTATTTATTTATTATTACGAGTATTAACACACTATCTTTACAGGCAGATACCCAATACAATAGTGGTTTGCAAACACTCACAAGATACTTCGAAAAAAACTTACGACTAAAAACACTTGTAAAACACATTAACTGTAAAAATAACTTGTAAAACACAAACAAACAAACAACACAAAAACAAAGTAAACATAATGTAAGAAGCAAAATTCAACAATACTCCTGCGAATTCACTCAAGTTGCACGAAAATATTATGTCTGTCCTCTCATGCACTTCATTCAGTACACGTATTGTACGAGTGAGGGGTGTTTTTGACAAATGAAATCTTTTGTAAAAGAAAGTTTTATATGTTGAAATAATCGCGTTAAACTCAATTCAATCACGGTCTTTAATTCAGTATTACGAGTAATTTGAAATTTACTTTGTCTGTATTATCTTTTGGCATGTATTTAATGCGGCAACTAAGTAAATAGTCCAAGAGCTACTGAACCCTGCGACTAACGGTCTTCCTGTAAGGTTGTAAATTTGTACACGTAATATTTATAGCATGCTAAGAGCAATAGCGACGACCTGGCAGGCGTCAGCCGTGCACATCATTGGACAATTTAATTTTCAAAGTGTGAAAAAAAAATTAAAAAAAAACTTGTTCCTGTAAGCTTAAAAATTTAACAGGATGTAGTTTATTTATTGTAAATCTTGGAAAAAAAATGACAGGCGATTACAAGGTGCACAAGTATGTGACAGGCGAATTGAAAAGTGCAAAGTTGATGGGGAAAAATAAACTTTCTCCTGTAAGATCAAAATTATCTCGCGTTTGGATGAACTGATTTTGATGCCGTTTTCAGAAAAGTGTGCGTTACATTCCGAGAAAGGTTTTAATATACAGGGTGAATTTTTCAACTGGGCGTGGATGGCTATCTCCGAAACAATGAGTAATATCGAAAAACGTTGAAAGGAATCTCGAGGCCGATTTTGACGAAAATAAAACTGCATCGTTGGATTTTAGAAAAATCAATAATCCTGGCCAGGAATCGAACCCGCTGATTTTGGAAAAAAAAATCACAGCCTGTATTATTACACCATTCGATAGTGTTGCTAATAAGGATCAAATTCTGGGAAGTAATCATATACGGCAAACTTTAGGAAAACGTATAATTTAAAAAAAACTGATGAATGTTCAAGACGATAACTGTATTCGGAACATAAGTTAACCGTTTCTTCTTTGAAATAACGCTTATTTTTGTTCAACTCAATAATTTCGCATTGCTGAATACACTGGGATTGTTGAGACATCAAATCCACTGAATTATTGAAAACAATAATAAATAAATTATGGCTCAGTAGAACATAGTAACATAGAAATATAGCAATTTCATGAAAATCTGCTATTTCCTTAAGTTTGCCTTATATGATCACTTCCCAGAATTTGATCCTTATTAGCAACACTATCGAATGGTGTAATAATACAGGCTGTGATTTTTTTTTCCAAAATCAGTGGGTTCGATTCCTGGCCAGGATTATTGAATTTTCTAAAATCCAACGATGCTGTTTTATTTTCGTCAAAATCGGCCTCGAGATTCCTTTCAACGTTTTTCGATATTACTCATTGTTTCGGAGATAGCCATCCACGCCCAGTTGAAAAATTCACCCTGTATATTAAAACCTTTCTCGGAATGTAACGCACACTTTTCTGAAAACGGCATCAAACTCAGTTCAGCCAAACGCGAGATAATTTTGATCTCACATGAGAATGTTTATTTTTCCTCATCAACTGTGCACTTTTCAATTCGCCTGTCACACACTTGTGCACCTTGTAATCGCCTGTCATTTTTTTTCCAAGATTTACAATAAATAAACTAGATCCTGTTATTTTTTAAGCTTACAGGAACAAGTTTTTTTTTTAATTTTTTTTTACACTTTGAAAATTAAATTGTCTAATGATGTGCACGGCTGACGCCTGCCAGGTCGTCGCTATTGCTCTTAGCATGCTATAAATATTACGTGTACAAATTTCTAACCTTACAGGAAGACCGTTAGTCGCAGGGTTCAGTAGCTCTCCAGCTAAAACTGAATATAGGTTTTAAAAAATAATAGAGTGGGTACCATATATAATGGGTTGGCAGCTAATAAGGAGTATCGTAATAATTAATAGGTAGCATATTAATATATCAGAAATAAGCTCCGTTTTAATTTAAACTAGCATCAAGTTTTTCTTTTGGGAACTGAATTAATATCTAAGCGGAAACTTAATGGCGAAAATAAAATAGAAAATGGGCATTCATAAATAATATAAATCAGATTCTATTTAAAATTGTTTGTATGAAGAATAAATATAAACTAGCTTATAATTGTGTGACTTTTAATAGCTTTAAATCAGTATCACCTGCCAGAATGCTCGACGGAGCCCCGCTTCGCGGGGCTCTTATTTCTACGTACAGGGTTTAAAGTAACCTAACACGAAGGGGATGGCGGGGTCTTTCAGACCCCGCCATCCCCTTCGAACCTAACCTGTCCGTGTCGGGGTGCCCCAAGACCCGAGCTCGCTTCGCTCGCTCTTGCATCCTAGGTCAAATAACTGATTACCTACTACCTGTCATGCTGGCTCACAAAATAAACAAAACTAAACATTAACGTGTTAGTTGCACACATTACCGGCGAATGCCACCCTACTAACATTATTAGTCGCCAAGTCATTATATACAGCTCCTCGCCTAATATTTCAATTGACTGGTATAGTTTATTTGCTACCTAAACGCAGCTGCTAGTTTTTAGTTTTTATAACACCCATAATTTTGAACCATAAATAATATAATAGTCGCGAAAATATTTAATCGCTGGCAAGTTGTTTTATTTGTTGCAAACATTTAGTCGACTTTTAAGTTATTAGTCACTCGGAAAATAATAAGCTTTATCTTTTCATGTTTTTTTTTTGCTTAACATATTATGTATTTCCCTGGTTTAACACAAGGTTCGATTGCTCTTGTGACACTTTATGGTAGATTTTCCAGGTATTGCTTCCAAACTTCCCTTGTAGTTAGATAAGTGAATGTAATTGGAACCTAAGTGGCACGACGTTCAGCAAGACAGGAAAAAAGGTTTGATAATACTCAACTCAATAAAGTACTCAATAAAGTATTGAGTATTGAGTATAATTAAACTGATCAAAACTGTCGATAATACGTAAAATGTCAAAAATGTATTTAAAAAAATAGACACTCCAATTATAATACCGCAAATTGGTGGTTTAAATAAGTCTTATAAATCTCAGAAGCATCTTCGTGTACAAACGCCAAATTGCCAAACGCCACATCAAATCACAAACGAATATAAACGTTTTCATTGTAACTAAGTTGAAAATCTATTAAATAATTTAGACCGACTAGGGTAAGTTGACATGTAGGCTGGCATCTGTACCAAAATCAGTTTAATCGGTTAAACAAGATCTGTCTATAAAATAAATTTCACACACCCACCCAACGTGACACTCATTATCACAATGCAATCTCACGTCCGCCATTTTGAATCCATTCAAATGCCTCACCGAGGTTTGGAGGTGTGATAACCCTAGTCTGGATAATGATGCGAACCTCGAATGAGGCCGGCCAGTCATTAGGAAGATTTAACTCACGATAACTGAACCTTGCCTGGTAATGCGAGAAAGGGAACTATTTAAACTAGTTTGGGTGTTTAGACGGTTGAAGATAGTGACTATTTTGGCGCCATTGTTTTGGATAACTACTAGAGTCAATGGGCGAATTAAATGGGTTTAGCTGACAGTTACTTTTTAGTTTTTTGGCGATCTATTTGGTCTAACGCTTTCGTTTGGTGTGCCAAGATGGGGACAAAGTGTTTATTGGATTTCTTGCAATAAGATTTTTATTTATCAGTCTTAGAATAGAGTCTATGGCCCGGTATCCACCAAAACGGAGAAGAGAGGAGATGTGTTTGAGTAACCAATCAGATGTCCACATCTCCTCTCCGCTTAGCTTCAGTTGTCATCAGTCTGTTGACATCTGATTGGTTATTCAAACACATCTCCTCTCCTCTCCGCTTTGGTGGATTCCGGGCCTATAGTGTTGTGCCCGGTTCTTGGCAATGGACTCCTCTAATATTGAGTGCTATACTCGTATAATTATAAGCTATAACCCTGAAGCGCAAAACCTCTTATGCTTTCTGCTATCTCAATCAAAATACCGATCCGTATTCTTTGACAGCTCTTTCTGTTAATCTTAATATTCGGCTAAGCAAATTAGGTCGTTAATTGTTACAAACACAGATCGGGATCAAGATTCAACCGAGATAAATTATTATTAATTTTCAGTGTTAGCATTAAATTGTTAAAGTCTAAGTTCTGGCGAAATTTCTGGCCTTCAGGGATACAGGCGTCAAGTCAACAACATGATCTATTTCAATATACAGTAAATACAATAAAATATTTATAAGTAACGGAACGTGGGTGTACGATACAAGGAAAACTCACTCCTCCGGGAAATAGTCAGGCTCAAACGCCTTTGTAAGGTTATAGGTCAATCTATTTTCGCTGAATGGCATACCACGCCAATCCACATTAACTGACAATCATTTAATGATCGAATAAAATCTTCAAATGGGTCTTTGGGTGGACTGGCAGAGATTGTCAGACTCTCGCTAACTTGAAATTCGAAATATTCTTTCAATTGCGCGCATCTACCTCGCACAGCTAATCACACATTTTGACAGCGCATCTTCATAATAGCACCTACCACGGGAGATGCCCACAAGCGCGCCCGAAACGATTTCCAGCCACCGTAGGCGTGCGGACGATGAGTGCTGGGTGACTCGCCGTTCGATCATGGACCAGACTCGGTTCGACGGCGCGTCATGTTAAGCAATCTGATGAGGGCCCCCTTGGAGGGCCAAAGCCTGCCGGGGTCGCGGGACTGTCATCAGGTAACCGTGACCCTGACACGTAAAGGGCTATTGAAGGATCACCGTGGAATTTACTCAGTACAAGTCTGACAGGCTCTCTCATTTCGCCTTGGGTGGGAAGATTCATTTGATGATTCCACGATAACAACAAATGAAAACGTTAACGTGTAACGTTTTCATAGCACATCTTAGAGCCTATGCATACCACGTTTTTTAAACGCAGCGCGTTTTAGAAACGCGCGTCGACGGCGCGTTTTCATCAGTACCCATACCATGACTTGTCATTACAATACTCAATCATACGCATCGACCGCGTTTGGCGCTCTCATTGGTTGAGAGTTCATACAACTTTAGAGCGCCAAACGCGGTCGATATCGATGATCGAGTATCGTAATGACAACTCATGGTATGGGTACAGAGCAGTTTGTTGTCGTTTGTTTTAGGCTGTATCGCGTCAAAAAAACGTGGTGTGCATAGGCTCTTACTCGCTCTGCACTACATAGCTAAGCACAATGGAAACGATCACATAGTTTCGTAGTTTAGCTATTACATTCTTGCAGCATAGCCCTAGTGGAAAGGCACTCTAATACCTGTTAAAGAGGTCTATTTTCATCTGATTTCGATCTATTATGTGTGGTTTAGTGAAGTTACCCCAATCACTTGGTGTCAAACACAGTTTGGTTGAACTAGCTCTTCTCCGTCAATTTCAATCCACTTTAAGCATAAGTATATTATAGTTGAGGGTACCCTCTTTATGGATTACTATACTAAATCGAACAGCTTCAAGTGTTGTATTGATTGACAAATTATAATAACTGCATATAATTATCATAACACCACGCCTGTAATCCACGAAGTGTTACGAAGAAGAGTTCTTTAGATTTTGGAATAGAAAAAGTCGTATCAGTTCATGGAATTTTTGTGGCATCAAAAATCTAATACGGCTTTCTCTAAATTTTTTCCCATCAAAATAATTGCAATAGCGAGAACTGATCAGGTTAGATCCCCAGATCAGGTAAAGGGTTATTGAATTGGATTTCTCACTGAACTTGGACTTCCGGTTAATGGCAATAGGGTCGCTCTCAATTGAAAAGAACTAGGAAACAAAATGTTTGTGTACCATTTGCCAAACTATTTTAAATTTTCTGTTTGGTAAAATCTTTCTGTGAATCAAACCCTAGGTTATTAAACGCGACATGTTTACAGACTTTAATTACGACGTTAAAATCAACAAAAAGAAGGAACTACGAGGCGTCCTGGCGAGGTTCATTCATTAAAGATAGTGCGACTATGCGTAGGCTGTACCTTCCAATTAAGGCATAAATACCGCAAACTAATAGTTCAGGTACGACTAGTTTAATACTATAAGTGACTCATTCAAGTCTCTTTACTTGATAGTATTATAGGCTGAATGAAATATTATTATGGTTGTTTCCACGGGATATAAGATACAGTAATCATTTGCTGAATCTTTTCGAAACTAGTTTCGGTGAATTCTAGTCCTTTTTTTATACAGCAACTGCATTTCTGAATTCCACAATTCTTAAGTAATACGATTGTATTTATTGAGACTGACTGACAGATTTTGAAGCTTCTGACTGCCCCGTAACGATTGTCAAAGAACATCTAAATGACAGCCGAGAACAACGGCATTACCTACTTCCAGAAACTTTGAAGGGACTCGTGCAACCACAATCATTGAGAGTTTTATAAAAGTACTAAAAGGAACGGGCCATAAATGTTTTCTAAGTAAAGAGCAACATAGCAAAACATTTTTAAATCCCATAGCCTTAGAACCAACCAGCTGTATCGGACACAGCTTATTTAAAAAGATACACTGAATATAATGATACAAATCAAAATATAAACCCCAATTATTATATGCCTGTCAAAGCACCCCAAAAATAAAACAAAGAAAAAGACGTAATCCAACCACATAATTTACGGGGAGGAAAAATTCGAGACGATAATAATCTTATTTCGCATTTCTTAAACAAAGTTGGGAGATGCGAAAGCGATCTTAAAAGTAAAGTTAGGAACAGAGAATTGGACAGAAGGTTCGCTCCTAACAACGAGCGAATGCGCGAACAAGCGAAAGTCACATGGGTCAACTTTTTGGTTGAATTATCGCCTGCAGAAATCGAATCGCCATCCCATTACATCAGTCGACAAAAATCGCATGCTGTTTGTTCAATAGAGCAGAACAACACAATTAAAATATCCCTCATACAGCGGGCGATAGCCTGCAACTGGCAATTTACATGGTCAATTTTAGTCACCTGCCGAAAAGTCTGTGAATGGTTTGCGATTTTAGTCAGTTGCAGCCTGGTCGACTTATTTTGATGGTCGAATTTAGCCGCACGCTTAAATCGACCATAATTCTACCCGTGTAAATCCCACAGTCAGGAGTACTATGTGGATCTAACCGTGAATGCTATCCAAAGACCAAATAATAATCTTGATAGGCCAAGTTTCTAGGTCAAGGGCATGCGAAAAAACTCTCTCTTTACGTGAAGCCTGTCTACTGTCTATGTTATCATTGCTAATGTTAGCTATGTGTATAGCTGATAGATCCAGTTTAACGTCAACATGGCAGTGCACGAGAAGTGATAGGCAGTAAAGTTGACGGTGTATTGCTATCAGAAGCATACTTGTCATGCACTCTGTCAAGTATGGCTAATACTTATTGCACGCCTCTTCCAATTGTATTAAGTATATGGCTGACAAAAGGCACGCAAAAAAAAAAAAACAACTACAACTGATAACGAGAACTATGCATTATTATTTTATTTTTTCAAATTCTGTTTGAGTTTGTTTGAAGTCTATCCTAACGCAACTGCCACTACTCCATGCACTAATATACTTAGTAGTATTTCACAACATAGAGCTGTAGCTCTGCGCTCAGCCTATTCTCTGTCTAGACATCCGAGTTTCTAGTTGCCAGAAGTAACTGTCCAAGATTTAAGAATAGGAACAGGTTCTGAAGCTTGTTTATGTGAGCGTGCATTTTTGCCTTCTGCACCTACCTTTCTTCTCTATACTAAGACGCTGACGTATGTATGATTTCACAGCGTTCTTCGAAGTGTCTGACAACTTCGTCTTTCGTTTTGATGATAAGGAAATTAAGTATCTTTACTGCTAAAATATTCTCTTTGAAGTGTGAGTTCATTCAATATTTCATCGTCTTGTTCGTTTGTGTCTTTGTGAAGTGGCACAGCTAGCAGTACTTCAAATTATCGATCACTGCTATCATTTATAATAGAGACCAACTTTTGTAAGATCTCTCTTCTCTTCTTCTTAGTCGTAACACTCTTGTCAGAGTGGTCGTGGTTGCGCAGACGAGGTACATGGAGGGATGTTCGGTGGGTCGTTGATTTCCCCGAGGACTGCTCTTTCAGCGATGTGCTTCCATTTTTGTCGGTTGGAGACGTTCCGAGTACATTGGACCATGGTAGTCTCAGTAGCCTTTTTTATTAGGTCAGACCAGCGAGTTGGTGATCGGCCTCGTAACCTCTTGCCTTCCACTTGGCCCTGAACCACCAGTCTTTCCATAGAATTTTCATTCCTGGAGATGTGACCGAAGAACTTCAGTATACGTAGTTGCACAGTAGACGTAAGCCGGTTTTTAATATGAAGCTCTTTGAGGATGGATACATTCGTGCGAAACGCTGTCCACGGGATCTTTAGGAGACGTCTCCAGCACCACATCTCCAATGCATCGATTTTACGGCGATCTTGTAAACGTAGAGACCAAGTTTCGGCTCCATAGAGAAAGATAGGAAAGACAAGGCATTTCATTAGTCTGACCTTTGTATTTTTGGTAATCCTCCTGTCCCCCCAAATCTTTCTCAGCCGTTCTTTGTCAGCCGTCTTTGTAAGATCTACCACAAACCTATTTTTCCTAACTTTATCTTAAGCAAACTTCATTTCCTTGATTCTGATAGGTTCATCTTTAAACTCATAACCTCTTCCAACTTTACATTTTACTATGCTCTTGGTGTTTTATTTACATTTCAAATACATACTATGTAACCACACTTTTCCGATACATGCATATGCTGATTTATTCTTTGCCTTAGCTATAAAATTTTCTCAATGTGAAATTTATTATAACGGCATCTGAATCAAACCTTTTCCATTAATCGAAAGCAGTCATTTCTTCAACAGCGCCATCATCATATATTTCGAAGATGGGCGAGTAATTTCCGAGTTTGGAAGTTTCAAACGACGTTACTTAAAAGTTTCCATCATATTTAATGAATCAACATTGGGAGTAAAATTCTTCTCTTTTTTTAATTTTGAAGCTTTATGTCTCTGGATGGACTTGGTTCCAACTTCCTTGTGGGTTTATTAAATATGAATGGGACGTCTTTTCTTTCGAGCTCCCTTAATTTCAATATTGATGAGATGCACCATTTTCTTCTTGATTTGTTTCTCGCTGATTTGACAAGGCTGTTTTTTGTGGCCATTTTATTCTAACTTGATGTCATTATCATTAATTTAGTTTAGTCTTATCTGACACGCGAATCTCTCGAGAAGCCATTTCATTCAATCAATAACGATTTGTAATCAATACTTTTATTTCTAATAGACCCGGTTTGAATTTTAAGCCTCAAAACAATTAGGTGTCATATTTCGAGAAACCCAAAAGTAAATGCCAAAAGTTCAGACATTTTCAAGGCTTCAGCATAAATAAATCCTCCTACTCAATTTCTTGGATTTACGTAGTCCCTTTGTGGACAAGTTGGGGGCATTCACACTGCCCTCCCGAAGAATTTTGTGTGTAAAATGTTTCAATATAGAGTGAGATCGGCATCTCAAGAACTTGTAACGCCTGCGGTGTCGGTATAGCGAAAGTTTTTTAATAAAATATGTACCGAACCAAGAAGTGTCGTTTATATTTTATGATGTCATCCCGGTTTTATTATTCGCAATTTGTGTACGTCGTATTTTTTGGGTTTGTTTTAATTTAATTTTTGTTATCCGTTGTGATCTAGAAGGGAGCTAGTTTGTTTTTAATATTTGTAGAGTTATGAATGGAGCATGGACGCATTGGACCACCATTGTCAGCATGGTCTCAACGGAGGATTTTAATTAATTGATATTGAATGATACTGATAACAGTACTGTATGCCTATTTCATCCCACTACAGGGCGCCTATTTCATGACGATCCAGTACCGAAGTGGACCCTGGTCTCAGCCATCTCATAAAAGATTTTCTGCAACACCTTCTAGCTGTCTCAGTACTCCAGAAAGTAGTTTATTTTGACCCACAGGTCATCCGATTCGGTCTCATAGTTTAAAGTTATAAAAATGTCGAAATTGTAATGAAATGAAAACTTCGTGGGAATAAAACACTCTCAGTACAATTGTCGCTTGTTTGAGACTTCTGATGTTAGACTTTTAATGCTTGAAACGTTCCACGCTTGCCTAGAATTCACTTATTGACTTGCGACTCAAATAGTTTCAATATTTTATGGAAAATGTGAGTAAAAGTATGCTCTATTGATTTAGGCCTCAATTCAATTTGAATTGAAACAATAATGCTATTGTTTGCAGTCTGGATTTTATTAAATATTTTTACAAAGAATAGCGATAACACAAACAAAATACGGTACATTATTTTCACATTCAGCAGCGATAAAATTATCGCTTTTTGCTTAAATAAAACAACTTTATTTTCATAACTTTGGCTTTAAATTTAAATTCCTTTCAATTTAAAATAAGTCAGGCGTTCAAAGGACTCGCTGGCATCGCTCAATTTCATATTCTAAATCCGACCCATTAAATATATATTGTAAATCAATATGTATAGTATATCTTTCATTCTCGACCATAATTGCTTACGGCTGCGTCAGTATTTCTCTTTAAAATTATTTATTGCCACCATAATTTAATCAGGATTGAAATATAATGCCGGAGAAATTTCGAATAGAGGCACAGAGCCATAAAGTGTGCTTTACGACAAATTTTGTTCAATATTTGGGTCATAAATCACGGCTGTGATCTGTTTTTCTGATGTTCTTGAACGGAAGTTTGATCTGTTGGGAGGGGATATCTGTCTGGAAGCAAGTTTTAGATGGCTCGTGTCGTGACATAAAAATAACTCCTTAATCGTTAAAAATAATATGTTTGTGAGTTTTGGCTATAAAAATATGTCGCTTTGTTGTTGTTTTGCTTTGATATCGTTTAATTGATCGCTGGCAATAAATAGTTGGCTTGTGTTGATGTTTTAGTCGATAGTTATGACGTATTTATGACTTGTGTGACTGCTGACATCTTGGAACCGCTTTTGTTTACTTTTTCTTGTAGAAAATTGAACGCATTATCATAAAAAAAAATTGAATAAAAATGAAGATAGAAAATAATATTATTGTTTGGAAATTATGTGCGTACGGATGGACTTGTTTACGGTTTATACTAAATCAAGATCTAGTCGTCCTTATTTTAATCTTTTTGGAATATAGTTGCGATCATTGATAAACTAGAAGAAGCTTACCCTAACATCTTTCAAAACATATTCATCATCATCATAATATCGGCCGTAGGATGTACACTGCTGAACATACCCAAGTAACACAGTCTGGAAGTTTTAAAACCAATCTGTCTATAGACTGTCTATTCAGGGTTAATCTTTAGATACGGGCTTTCTAAAGATGGGTTTGATAAAGAACATTTAATCTTATAGAGTTTTTTATCTAAAGCTTTATTATTTTAAGAGCATTTGTTCTATAGAACACTTATTTTAAGTACGTTTATAGTTATAACGAATGTTTCCAGATAAAATGCTCTACAAATAGTTAAAAAAGCCTAAAGGTACCTATTTTGAAGTAGTTTTATAGATAAAACGATATATTTGAAGACAAAACTTTCTACAGATATTCTATTTTAGCTAATGGTACTCTTATCTTTTTTTTCTATAGATACTTCAGTCTAGATAAAATACTTTACTAGATATTTTTAAGTTTGTCTAGAAAACTGATAGAGAAGTCGTGTTTTTAGAGTTTTTATCCTTAAAAGTGGCTCAGTTAAGTGCATTTGCACTAGAAATTTAAATTGGATGAGTTTATGCAATGGAAAAGATGAAACAAATTAAAAGATCTGGTGGTTTTCGTCGAAAAATCCGCAAGCTTGTATTTAAAAATGAAGAAGAGACGACCGAAGAAGAATCGAAACTTCCTAGTAACTTCCTCCAAAACGTAGAAAATTGTTGATGATATATGGGTATCAAAGATGAAAAGGTTTGCTGTCAAGAGTACGAAAAAAAAAATCACATGACTTAAATCCAATATCCGCCATATTGGATTTAAGTCATGTGATTTTTTTAAAATACACCCCCATAATATGGGTATCAAATGAAAGGGTTTGCTGTCAGGGATACGAAAAAAAATGGTCACGTGACTTAAATCCAAGATGGCGGACTGGCCGTTTGAAATTCACCCCTATGATATGGGTATGGGTATCAAATAAAAAGGTTTGCTGTCAGGAATACGAAAAAAATAGTCACGTGTCTTAAATCCAATATGGCGGACGTCCAAGATGGCGGACAGGCTATTTGGAATGCACCCCCGTGATATGGGTATCAAATGAAAGGGTTTGCTGTCAGGAATACGAAAAAGTAGTCACGTGACTTAAATTCAAGGTGGCGGACTGGCTGTTTGAAATCCACCCCCATAATATTGGTATCAAGTAAAGGGTTTGCTGTCAGGATAGATAGATACGAAAAAAATTGTCACGTGACTTAAATCCAAGATGGCAGACGTCCAAGATGGCGGACAGGCTATTTGAAATGCACCCAAATAGGGTTTGCTGTCAGAAATAGAAAAAATAGTCACGTGACTTAAATTCAAAACGGCAGACTGGCTGTTTGAAATCCACCCCAATGTTGTGGGTATCAAATGAAAGGGTTTGCTGTCAAGAATACGAAAAAAAATGTCACGTGACTTAAATCCAATATGGCGGACAGGCTATTTAAAATCCACCCCCATGATATGCGTATCAAATGAAAAGGTTTGCTGTCAAGAATACGAAAAAAATAGTCAGGTGACTTAAATTCAAGATGGCGGACTGGCTGTTTGAAATCCACCCCAATGATGTGGGTATCAAATGAAAGGGTATTAATGTAATTACAATTATAATTATTATTTCTCACATTGTTTATACTTAAATAAATCAGAAATACTTTTTACTCGGGTACCCTCTTGTATTGATTAATTATATTGGTTTGTTACTGCATAAAATGGTCTTACGTTCACAACACATGAAATTACCTATTCACTGAAGAACGTCTAGAAATACTGTGACAAGATAAAAAGGAATACAGAGTGACAGTTACTAGATAATTTTAAACCACTCTTAAATCTGTTTATTCTCTCACTAGATAGTTTAGTATGTAGTAAGTAAAATTATTCTAGAGCCATACTACAAAAAAATCTCTAGACTGTTTGTTCTATAGAAATCGGTTTTCTAGTAAATTTTATCTGGACGCCATTTTTATTGTCTATTTTTTGCTTCAAATAATTTTTGTTACGTATTTTAATGTTTTTATCATTAAATTATGTCTAATTAGACATTTTATATGTTTAAAATTACTATATTTTAAATAAAATGAGTATTTTAAGCATTAAAATGTAAATTCGAAAATTTGCATATACCAAATAATATTCATATTTTGAAAAAAAAATGTTAAATCTTACATTTACAGCGGGCGCTCTTATTTTACAAGAGTTTTACATAATATTCAACGATAGAATTTCAATCGCATATTGATTTGCTTATTTAATCATTATTAAAACACAAATTAATAAAAAGTAATAAATTTGTTACGCCATGATGCAAATATTATTAAGTAAAATAACTCTTGTAAGTTTCACGCCATTATGCGTCACTAGTAAAATGTTACTTAAAGTTGTTAGTCTTAAGATCATTTGGTTTTAAAACTTGACAAGCAATGATTCATATAAAGGTCTTAACTCTATCTATAAACTATCTACTAGTACGCTACTAGATAAACGTGCGGTCTATAAACGGTTTAGAGAGACACTAGAAACATCTCTTAGGTCAATTTGATCTGAACTCTATCTAGTCATGTTTTCTTAACTCATTCTTAAGAGAGGGTACAAGAATGTGCCCACTTTTACTAAACTCTGTCTATAAGCGTTCTAGAAGATTGCTTATAGATATTTTATTCTTATGGTAGACAATTCAATTTAATTCTATAAGCTATCTAGTAGTACGTTTCTAGACACGTTTGTGTTACTTGGGTAGCCTCCACTATAGGATTCCAACAGGGCTGGTTGGAAGTAGCTTCTATCCAGCACTTTCTTGTAGTCTTCATTATATCGTCTGTCCACCTTGTAGGTAGAAAAATCAAAACATATTACCATAACTAAAGAGAAACGCAGATAAAAAGAACTCTAATCAAAACAACAATAGGTAACGATAAACAATCCATGATTTCAACTAAACTATCTCCGCCCAATATGCATTAAAATTCCTTATAAGTAAAACGAAATGATCACAGGGATCAAAGGACTAAATTTAGAAACTTTCAAAGCTAAACGCCGGGATCGGATAAATGTTTTCGAAATTGTACGTAAACATACATCAGTGGCAGAATATTTGAGTGTGTGTAAAACGTTTATGACCGGAACTTTTAAAATAACTTTTGGAAACGATGGACTGACACTAATATCTTGGTGTTGCAATTTTGTGAAGGTATCCGTTTTCCAAAACACGTTACAACAGATTTCACGGGGTTATTTAGAAGGTAAAATGTATTGACATGTGTTTAGGACATAATTTATTTGAAACTCGATGCGTAAAAGAAATCAACAGTCAACTGCCTTATTATTTAATTGTAAAACATAAGTGCAATGCTCTTTAAAGTAGCAATTTGATCAAAATTCAAAGTCCACTACTACAGAAAGGGTAATGAGGCAACACACAGTATATAACGCAAAAACAAAAAAAAAAACATTTGTTTCATAAAATGTAAGTAAGATACGAGCACACGAGGATTTTTTTTACAGAAGTCACCAGATACAAGAAAGTTTTTGTTGTCATATTATCTGAAAATTAAAATGATAGTATTAAATTTTTCTCAAAGGAAACTATTGAGCTTACTAACTAATAAAGTCTACTTTAACTAATTAATAATAATTGAGGCCAATTTACGATAAACACGTTTTCCTTACTCTTCTTCAGGATACACAATGAAAATATATATAAATTATTTATTTGTAAATATTCATAAATATAAAGTTATGATAGTTTGTTTGTGTTTTCGGAACGCATGGGAATATTTTATGGTGCAGACAGACGATGACGATTTTAATGAGCGCCTTTGATTTATGGCTTTTTGAATGGGGACTTTTCTTTTTGGTACCTAACGCAATATGGTGGACGTAATTTCGGGAACAATTTTTGAGTCATCCTTGAAGTCGATATTTGGCTTTGATAAAAGAATTTGGCTAATAATAAGTAAGTTAGATAAAAGTTCATAACTTAATATTTCAGTTATAAGTTCATAACTTAATATTTCGAGGGTTATACGACAAAAGGTGTACCAGTAGATATGAACATTATGAACAATGATTAATTAAGTCATATCTAGAGCGAAAGCCTTTCATTTACCACAAAATTTCATGGCGTTCGGCAAGTAACCCTGACCCTTGAAAGTAAAGGGCTATTGAAGGAATATTGTGAATTTTAGTCAGTAAGAGTCTGACAGTCCCTTCCGCTCCCCTGGACCGGGAGGACTCATTTAATGATTTTACAAAATCTACCTGATGAGCGTCATCACATTTCACCAGCTCACATGTTCTCTCCTTCTGCGAAGCAGTTATGTTCGCGAAGGAGGAGGCGGGCCGCGAGAGGGAGAGGACAGCGTCCTCCCTCCGCCCCAACCGCAGTGGTAGACGCCCATGGCGTCGGACGTCGGCAGACGATCTCCGGCCACCGTAGGCGCGGGCACGCTCTCCGACCATGGACCATGCCCGGGTCGACGGCGCGTCGTGTTCCACGCGCGCCTCAAAGAGCGTCAGCAAAATGACGGGGCCCCCTCTCAGAGGGTCAAAGCCTGCCGGGATCGCGGGTTTTAGGTATTCCTTTACCATGACCCCGGAACATAAAGGGCTATTGAAGAACACCGTGGATTTTAGTCAGCACAAGTCTGACAGTCCCTCCCGCCCTGCCCGGGGTGGGAGGTGTCATTTGGTGATGTACCACGCTATAAAAAAAAAGCTCACTTGTTCTTTGTAGTGATGTAGTGGTAGGCGAGGTTATTATCGTCAACCGGGCACAAATCTAGACTCCCGTGGTTGCTAGTTACAAACTTCTTCTAAAAATTCCCAAAAACACTGTCCAACCTGGCAGTCGAGCCCACGACCTCAAATCAGCAGTCACACTCAAGCAACAACGCCGTCCACTATATCATAATTATTTTACAAAAGATTTAAGAAAAAGGAAGTCGCCAACTGCCTCTGAAGAGTACAATAAATATTTATAAGCAAAGAAATTTACAATAAATTTTCCTTTTACATCAATTTGAATTCCAAATGAGCTGAGTAAGAACCCTGAGACACTTTTAAAACATTCGTTAACAAACTTTTCAGTTAATTATCACTTAATTAGTCTAATTATAAATACTTAATGTAATGTAGTTGGGACGTGTGGTCTTACTTCGCTGGCTAACTACCAATTTATTTTATTTATTCGTCGCCATCTTTATTTCGAAAGGAAAGTTAACTAGGTGAGGTGGTCCTTGGGGAAAGTGTAAATAATTAATTATACAGACTAGTCTTTGAAGTAAATAATGAAATCCTTGACTTTGTAAATATTACTTTTTAGCAACATAATAAGACTTATTCGTCAACTCGCCCGCAATTAACTCGCCCGTTCGGGCGAGTTGGCACCTTCTGATTTTATCTTTTTTTGTTGTCGTCAACTCGCCACTGAGCCAAAATCTGACGAATTTACAGTCGTCTACAAACGTGTTTCTATAAATTTAACATTTAATTTAATTGAACCTGCTTCACATGTTTAAGACACTAAATGACTGTAGAGTTGATTAACTGAGGACCAGTAGATTGTTTTCATTAGTAAGCAAAGAGAATTAATTGTCATTGTTAGTAAGTAACATTTTAACGTTTGTTATAAAAAAAAATCATTTACAACAAACCCTGATCTGTGATTTTTAACCGACTTCCAAAAGGAGGAGGTTCTCAATTCGGATGTTTGTATTTTTTTTTTATGTTTGTTCGGGCATAACTCCGTCGTTTAACAACCGATTTGAAAAATTCTTTTTTTGTTGGATAGGTTATACTTCCGGAATGGTCCCTAGTAATTTTATCGAAATCGGACTAGCACTTTTTGAAAAATCAACATAAATCAACAAAAACCTAAAAAGTTTTCAACTTTGTCTACACCGATTACTCCCGAGGTTTCTGGTCCGATTTTGATGATTCTTTTTTTGTTCGATACAGTATATCTGCCATTTGGTCCTATAAAATTTTCATTTAGTTTGGTGTAGTAGTTTTATTTTTAGTTTTTAATGTTTTTATACATGGGCGTTGTTATTACCGGTGCTACGGATTACAAAATTTTAGTGCACATGTAAGAAAATTATGTATTTGACAATAATTTGGGTTGAATAGTGAAACTAAAAAGGATAAAATAAAAAACTTTTTAAAAAAAAAATGTAACCGACTTCAAAACCACCACAAAAAAGTTCAAAATAACCTACAAAAAAACTTTTCTTTCGAAAGTCGGTGACAAAAAGTCAATGAAAAAAAAAACGAATTGTTTTTATAATGTAAGTAATCTTATGTTCACGTTTGTTATAAAAATCATTTACAACAAACCCTGATCTGTGATTTTATAGTTCCTAAGACTGTGATTTTTTATAGTAGTATTAAGTAATAATTAACCAAATGTATTTTGATATTGTTGATTTTACTTTGTTTTTGTTTGGTATAGTCATGTTACATACTAGGTTATTTATGAAAAAGAAACTAGAAAAAACGTGATATTGTTGATAATCTTCAAAATGTAGGTAACATATAAGCAGTTTTTTTTTGTTTGGCATGTGTTGTAAATTATAATACATAATATACCTATTAAAAAACTACATTCCTTTTATTTCAAATCGTACAACGCCTTATACTTATAAAGTAGGTTTCTATATTGAATTTATTATAACACTTTTATAGATGACTGTACCATTTTTCGTTCAGTGGCGAGTTGACGACAACAAAAAAAGATAAAATCAGAAGGTGCCAACTCGCCCGAACGGGCGAGTTAATTGCGGGCGAGTTGACGAATAAGTCCATAATAATTCTTATCAAATCAAACTAACTGGAAATCTACAAAAAAAATCAAACGAATTTGAAAGAGACTTTTTTCGTAACGCTTGACACATCTCAACCACTGAACCAAATTTGATCAATTTTGGCAGAGGGGTAGGTTGGCATAAAACTTGAATAGGGTTAAATGGGTGTGAGGGTAAGCAGGTAAAATAGAACTACGAAGCCCTTATTTTGCAGTTATTAAATACTTTTATAAGTATGAAAATAATCGCTTGAAAATTTCTGAAGTAACTGACAGTCCGTGATCCAGGTGACGACAGAATTTGATCGTATGTGATTTTACGTAGATTATTTAACCGTATTATATGCTCTTAATGATTGAACTTCAAAGCCACTTAAATTCGTCTGTAACCTAGAATTACAATAATTATTTACTACTTACAAATTAAATGGTACACTGTAACAAGATATTATTCTCGGAGCACATGAGAATAGCTATGTTAAATTACTAAGTTCAGAACTATTATAATTATAATCTTGGTAAGCCTACGTTTGAGATTTAATACAATTGGTTAGCTCTGTGACAAGTGGAGCAGTAGAACTTAATGTATAAGTACGGGTTTATAGCTTATCACGTCTAGATTATCACTAAAACTGTTAGACATGACTTATGAGTATCTGTACTAGTCTAGAATTGTGATAATTCATGTTAATTTGTTGCTAGGAACAATAGAAGAACAGTGATTTAAAACTTTTTGACAAGGTTTTGCACTTTTTCTTCCCAGCGCATTAGAAAGGAATTATTACAGCTTTCACCCCTTAGGGGGGCAGATTGGAAAAAAGTTGATCTGGTCCCTGTAAGCGACCTATATCACGTCAGTTTGCAATATATTCACTCCCTAAAAGTATCTTCTGTTCCCCCATATTAATGAATTTTAAACATAATATGTTTAGTAGGTGTAACACAAAAATAAATATTTCAGACATTTTCCTCATGTTATTTTCTAAAAATCAACTAACATAATGACAACATTTCCCATTATTATATTCCGTATCAACTTCAAAAAGACAAGAACCCTCAAGAATTATTGTTGCCATTGAACTAACAATAGTGACAACAAAGCACTTGAAGTGCCAATAAAAGCAACAAAGACACTCGGCTGTTGTGCATTGTCCCTCTAAAAATCACTTATTTTAAAAACAGAAAATGTATACGCTTCCGTACTTTATTTGTATCTTTTCTTCATTTTCTTCCTCACTTTTACTGTTTTACAAAATGTTTGCAAAATTTTATTATAGATTTTTTTATTTTATAAGATGACCAACTAACATAACTGTCTGTTATATTTAGTTCGTAAAGATCATCTAAATATTTTATGAATAATATTGCTATTTCCCATTGTAGCCATCTGTAGAATTAACAATATTGTGAAAGAATTATAATTTGATACTAATCTCGTTACACGTTTGTCATGTCATGAGTAACTATCAACGCAATAGCTCAAACCACTGGACAAATTGGGCTAAAATTTTGCATAATATAGACGTAGGCATGCGTTAATTAATACTACAATTTGCGAAATTCGACCGTAAAGTGGGTTAAAGGTGGGTCTGAAATGTATGAAAATCCGTCACTGGGGTAATAAAGTACAACTGAAAAACATTAAATTTTCTTTATCAGTTAACTTGTTCAAGTTGTCTAATAAAGACAATTTAGTAGGTATTTTTATTTTTTGTGTTTTGAATACGACATTATCTACACTCATCTGTACCTATTTATCAATTCAAAATTAAATTCAATCAATTCATCATGGCGTGTTCATACTTCCGAAGCTAATCGATGCGCGTACTTTTTTTGGTTCATCTGTACTATTGAAAGTCAGTAAAACAATTTAGTACGGGAAGCGTGTTAGCACTAGAGTAGTTCCTTTTGTTCCCTTCCCGTTTTATAGTGGATCTTTTCATTAAACCAAGCTCTAATGACTCAGTGTTAATTGAAGCTTCCTGTGGCTTGTTTATAGAACCGGACCCTTTAGTTTTTAGTTACGTTTTCTTTGGCTTTTTGACCCGAATTTGAACGTGTATACAGTGTGCTTTGTAATTTGAGCGTTGCGTGGGTCTTTAACAGGTTTTGATTCAGATACTTGCTAATTTGTTTCTTTGTTTTTGTTTTTAGTTCTGGGATATCGTTTTCTGATTAATTGATTGTTTGTGTTGCTAACTTGATTGTTTTGTAAATTATTTTCCTTAATTATTTAATTTGAGATTGTTTATCAATCAGTAGACGCATGTGTTTGAAGTTTTGGTTTATCTGTACCCTTATCTCGAGTTTTCACTATTTTACTTTACAGCGTCTTTCTAGTATTTACAGCAAAGCTTGCATGGAAAAATGAAACAGCGCCTCTGGTGTGCGAAGAAGGAACTAATTTTTTCCTTGTTTGTCAATTTGAAAATGTCAAGTTCCAGTTTACTTTACGTCAGAATAACTGAAAACTCATGATATGGCCTCTGATAGCTGTGAAATTACATAAAGTAATGTCACGTAAATAACTTATTGTAATTTGTTTTTTTTGGGTTCATGCCCCTTATCTACAAATCCTCTGTCGGGGGAATTTAGACTGGGCTATCACTGTTAATTTTGTATCTGTGGTTTCATTTTATAGGTGTAATAACTTCAACTTTTTAAAGAAAAAAAAAATAAGTAAACAAATAATTAAGTAATTCGAATCAGTAACAATAAAACTAATTACTAGTAGATACCCTTTAAAGTGTTCGATTTGTTTAATTATATTTGTGTTTTCAGTTTTCCAATCATCATTAGAAACTAAACGGCTTAATTAACCTTAATTGCTTTCATACAAATTTCTTCTTTAACATAATTACATAGCTCCCATTTTGTAATGATACTTTTGAAATAATCTTGGGAATTGCTTCCCTTATCCTTTGTTATCTTTTCAACAAGATACTTATCTATTTGTAAACCAGTTCTTAGCGTTAAAGCTAGGACTTATTTAGGTTTACGGTTGCTATTTTCCGGTGGTTTGTTTTTATTTGTTTTATCTTCTTTGTTTGAGTAACTATGTTAGTAAAGCTTCTTGTTGTTTCATTAACTTTCTATTACTTATAGTTGATATTAAATTAATCGTGTTGCTAAAAAAGCAGGAGTAGAGAGTAAAGAAGTTTGTTTTTGCATATTTTGTCTATGTGGAAGTTTCGAAAAAAAAAAAAAACAAAGATTGAATCTGTAATTTATAGATTACCTACATAATGAATAGTAGTTCTCGCCATTGCTTCCTGTCTGATGTTCTCCTAGGGCAGAACCAGATTATTTTCTCTAATGATTAAATAGTATCTATACACTTCAAAAAATCGTTATAGATCACTAGCATAAGCTGATAATAATGTTAACATTTTAAGGAAAAAAAAACTGTTTTATTTTTTATGTTTTAAATCTATATTTATAAAAAAAAAAATATAAAATTAATAAGATTCTCAGTATGATTTATAATGTAATCTACAGAAACAAAAAGGATTTAGATTTTTCTAAGAGATCGCAAACTTTTTTTGATGTGTATAATTTTATGAGAACTTACTTTTGAACTCAAGATTCACTAAAACACAAACACCAACTAAGTCCCAACTGATGACTTTACTCACAAAACCGATCTTCTTTCTTTTCGATAAAATATCGGGTCTATTGTTATGCAAAATACCTAGATACGAGGCAATATAAGGAAGAGTATACCTAGTATCGGTATTTCGGAATAAAGAATACACGATATCGTGCAAGCATTTTATTATGATATCGCCATTAGTTTATTTTATACGCTCCTCTTGGTATCAAAGGGTTATATGATGTTAATTTCCTAGAAAGTTGAGATAAAACGAAATAGGTCAAGCAAATGTTAAGGTTGAGTGTGCAGAGATCATTATAGTTTAGAGCAGCGTTTCCCAAAGTGTGACACGACCCACAGATGTATCACGAGCGAATTTTGCCAATCAATGGCTCTGAAAAATAGGATAATACATACAAGGTATCATCTTATTTTTAACATTCATAATATTATGTCAGGCATAATATATTGGGCTAAGGTTAATACTTAGTCTATACACCGAAGTAAGTTGGACGTGTCCAACGCATTGAGTTTATAGAAATAAGTTACATAGAAGTTCGCGCTGCAAAAATTAGTAATCCTTTTAATAACAATATCTGGTTGACCGGGCTTCGCTCGGTTTTTAAAATGTCTATATCTTGGGAACCGAGCTTTTCTCGAACCTGGAATCTTAATAAATCGATTCCTTGAGCCGAAAAACCCCTAATCTGTAACTTTCATGAAAATCCTTGGAGCCGTTTCCGAGATCCTGATTATATATAAGTATACAAGAATTGCTCGTTTAAAGATATTAGATTTTACATTGGAACTAAATATTTATACTATTTCTTGTTGTTAAAGACCTACATTTTACAACAATATGTGAACCAAGAGGTGCGTCCCGAAATTGAAAGTTTTTGTGAAGTGGGTCGCAGTCTAGACAAATTTGGAAACAACTGGTTAAGAGAAAGATGGAATGACCTATGAAGGATATCTAAGAAAACGCTTGAATATGAACAGTATGTGGAAGGGGAAATAAAATTAAAAAATGTAGGGTTTACTTTAAGAATTTAATTCTATTTTAGATGTAACTGGCTTTTGTCCGCTGCTTTGCCATTGTGGATGTCGGAAATCGTTTTGTAAAAAGAAGTACTGCTGGTATAAAAGGTATTGTAATTGTAATAATATTAAAATAACACATAATTATAGTCATCATCATCTGCCTGCCTTTTCCCAACTTTGTTGGGGTCAGTTTCTAGTCGAACTAAATGCAGCTGTATAATTGTAAAATATATTGAGCGACAGATCAGATAGTGATCAGTGTCGAGTCTGCTAATGACCTCCAGAACCTAGTAACTGAGTGATGATACGATACGGAGGCCTATGTTCAGCAGTGGACGTCTTCCGGCTGATGATGATGATACGATACGGTACGCAACCCAATTATAACTTGTCTGACCTGGAAATTGAACGTAGGACTTCTTGTTCAACAAAAATACCAACTTTTATTATGTAGCGTGAAATTAGTATTTTGGTCCGTTGGAAGTTTTGCAGTACACAAATAATAAATTCGACTGAAAAAACCCTTCACTGGTGTAAATCTATATTGTTATGTAAGTTGTATAACATAATAGGTATATTTTGCGCTGTTGTTTATTTGATATCTACACGAACAGAATTTTAAACTATATTTCCGAAATACATTTTTAAAACCGGCTTTTATATCAATGAAAAAGCCAAACCCATAAATGTTCATAACAAGCAAATAAAAAATGCAAACAAAATGTTTCAATGCTCGCTACGCTCGAACACATACGCACATTTCCACTAGCTTTTAGTGCACTTTTAACTCTGGAAACTCATTTTTCATCATGGATCAAATGCGAACCCGCAGGCAGAACTAAAACATAATCAATCAATCTAGTTCATTCATCCGATGTAAACTAGCAGTAACTGTTGGTACTCAAACACACTATGAGTCTAGCGCTGTGGCGGCAGCGGGGGAGGGAATATCAAACATTATGATACCGCCTCACGTGATCACGTGAGGCGGTATCATAATGTTTGATATTCCCTCGATCGAGGCGAGGCGGTATCATAATTATGTGGACTTCAGTAAGTCCACTTGCGATTCAATGGGCTTCTCAAACTAGATTTACAGAAACTACCGGGTAACCCAGGTTCAATACTTGATGACGCCGCAACAAAAAAAAAATGCGGGCTCGTCACTATGGGCCCCGATCGCGTCCGCCTCCGCACCCGCGACGGGCCTAAGCCCCTCGCATTCACTATGGACACACACTTATAGAAGCAATGCGGGCGTAATTACAGAATCGAATAGTCGATACAAATTGTTCTAACAAAACAGGTGATTCTGTTATTGTTGTGTGTGAATTTGATTGTTGGTTTGAAATCAGTAATGATAATAGTGCATTTATTTGTGTGCATAAAATTTGTGAATATTTTGATACTGAATAAGTTGATGCAGAAACAACTAGGTAGTGAATTTGGGTCAAATCAAGCCAATAAATGAATTATTGTGTATTTCTGTTTTGAATCTTCATATAGGGGCAAATTAATTATTCCATTTTGTTATACTGAAACAAATGAACTCAAATGAAAGACTTTCGAATTCGTAAGAAAAAGTAAAAATTAAACCAGCCTTTGAAACAACCACTTTTCACAAAAGATAGCACAAAGTAACATTAATATAATTATGGATATTAACATAGATAAGAAACGAACCCAGAAAAAAAACAACTTTTGTACAAAAACAATTAACCAAATCCAGCAAAGTAATTCAACGCAATAAAATCTTCCATGATCACTAAAACAGTTTAGCAAACTGCGAACCTAAGTAAAAGTTACCCTAAAACTTATTCAAGCTCAGATATCGTAAGTTACCCTAATGAATGAGCACACGAGTTACAGTGCAATTACTGACTCTGCCTCGTATTTGCATAAAATCTATCCGGTTACAGCCGATGCATTAGAAAGGGAACACAGAAACACAGTAACTGGAAACACAGTAGAGAATGCTGAGTAAGATTTTATGGAATTTGGTAAGGTGAAGACTTCACTAAATGAGGAGATGGTTGAGGATTAGATTTTCAATGTTGATTAAGATTTTGTTTGTGATGCTGAAATGAAATGAAGAGAGGAAAGTGTGGAAGGTGCAAAAGGGAAATGTGATTTGATTAGAGTTTATGATGTTTCAGTAAATGGTTGCATTATAAATGAGTGTACTTAATCTGAGTACTTACTTTACATGAGGTAGGTAAAGGAATTATTAAGTGAAAAAATCATTTAAACTGTTGGGTGCTTACTCTGCGTATTAATGATACCAGTTATACGTCTATATGGATATTGAAATTGTTATCTCTGTCTGAATATTTCTTGACCAAGGAAAAAGAAATTGAAGGATTCTTGTTTTTTTTTGCGGCAGTACGTTCCCAATACATTACAATACTCGTATCGATCGTTCGATCTCCTCTCAGACATGGTTAAAGCTCACTTATCAACCACTGGTCTTATCACTATGTTGTTCTAAAAACGAAACAGTGATCCTTTCATCAATCTACATTTTTTATCAACCAACGACTAAATTTTATCAATCATGAATTTTATTTTGGATCTTCCAGGTTCATCCCCAGTTCTTTGTCCCCAGCTATCGCTCCCGGGGTACAGTCGATGCCGGAGATTGCGTCGGCATGTTATCGCTTGTTGCCGCATTGTACACCGAACATGTCTAATTTTATGGTTTTCCGTAACATGTTAAACGGCAACATGCAAATTGACTTCATTAGGCGGTTTGTGTTTCTGAATTTTCTGGTGTGTTTCGAATAGAATTTGTATCAGTATGTTTTTAATGGAATAAAAGCTGAAACTATTCTGAAACATTATTATGTTACAGAACTTCATGCCTATGTATATGCGCATATCGGAATAGGCACGAGGCAGATTAAGTAGAATGGCACCTGTCACATGAGTCTTACATTTCTGCCTGCTGTTATTGTTTCGTCTTAATCTCCGAAGTTTTAGGCAGAAGGTGAATACTGCCCCTAGCCAGTTATGTTTTAGTCTTATGTATTAGGGAGCAATAATTGTGTGTTGCCATTAACCGGCCAAAATTCCAGGGTTAGTGACTGCTATATACAAATTCCGAAATGGAAAAACCCAATAACACTTTGACCATTCTTGAAATCGGCTCTTCATGCTATACAATCGCTATATTATACCAATGAGACTTTTGGTTCGACGTCATTCACAAATCTAGTCAATATCTATTCATTATTATGACCACCTCAACGAACGAGAATTTGTCACTTGCATCCATCGGTTCCCGCGACTTTCGCGATGTCGTCGGTCCACCTAGTGCGAGGCCTGCCTACGCTGCGTTTTTCGGTTCGTGGTCGCCACTCGAGAACTTTTCTTTCTCATCTGTTATCAATTCTTAGAGCGATGTGGCTTGTCCTGCCCATTGCCACTTCAACTTGCAAATTTTACGACCTATATCGGTGATTATGATACGCAATTATCTAGTTGTCAAATTAAATTATTAATCACAATGACCTAACCGTTTAGCAATTTGACTATGGAATCATTGGATAAATGGCTTATTCTTAGTAGACCCATTGGACGGATCTAATGAGAATTGTTTTTCCCATTGGATCCTGATTTCAAGATGTGGATCTACTGAGACTTTTTTTTCATGTTATAATTATATCAGAAGATCCATAGGCCAGATCTAGATATGATAGATAAAGTGATTATAATTATCATTCCTCAAGAAGCGAAATAAAGATACGTAGACGCATTATCCCTATGATACTGTAATAAAAACTATTTTATCGTCTTCCGTATCGACTTTTTTTACGCCCAAACATTAAACTTACGTCCTAATCTGTTTTAAACTAAATCTTATTGAAACGAATTCGGAGCAAATCTATTTATCTAATAAAAATCAATTGCCACATGTATGACGGAGCAACACTTGAGAATGGCTCGTCCCATTTCACTTTTGTTTTAGCTTTTTTTTGGACAAGGTTTGTATGAAACAAAGCATTATCCTATGTTCCCACAACTGGGACTCAGGCCTTCTCTCTGTGATGTCACAATAATGTCTCCGAATTTTTGGTTCGTTCTTGACATGCTCATTTTCTACGCAATGTTTACTGTCACCGTTTTGAGAGCAGTGGTGATGAATCAAATGAAAAAAAAGTGTTGGGACCAGACTTCTTCAAATGATACGAAAATTGCCAAATATTTTTAATGTAAATCTCAATTAGATGGTCTTCATTAGTAAATTGGACACGTGCAAAACCAGGGATGTTCACTAGTTACCAATAAATAAACCAAACACAATCAACGTAATAGAAAAAAGGTAATATAATACTCATTGTTATTTACTCACAAGGTTCGGCGTAATGTGAAGATTCGATAACGCGAAAACGTAGCTAACGTTTCGATAAACCTTTGTTACAAGCAACCCTCGAGTTTTAATAGTGATGTGACTCGAGTGGATTTGAGGTTTTATTTAATTGTTTTTATTAAATTCTGTTATTTATTAATCTAATGTTTATAGAAAAAATAAAGGTAATTGGAAAAGAAAATCTGGAATGAAAAAAGTTGTAGATAATAAAATAATAATTTAAGTTTTAGAGTTGAGATATTTCCAGTTCATCAATTTTGTTTTTGATTGGCAATACAAAAACGTACATATTATTAATTACTTAATTATTTAAGCAATCATTTTACCTTTATCTGGTATAAATATGCATAATCTTTTCTTTCATAATTCGTTATTAATTCCTTTTTTTAATTATCTGCTTCGTTGCTCTAGTGGTCGCAATAAGCCTAACTACCTAACCTTTTAGAATATAAAACTCAGAAATGCAATTTAAACCTTTCAAAAATATATATAAAAACACTTTTAAAACCGAGTCTCCTCACTACAATTTCCTTGAACGACGACGTAAAGTAAATTGCACACATCCTTATCTCAAACGTTGGGCCCTTCACCGCTTTCGGTAAGTTATGAATTTTCAATACGACCCAAATGATACGGCAATCAGATAGCTCCCGCATTAACGTTTATCTGGTATATTATAGAATTGGGTCGGATGCGTGTTTCTACGTTCAAGTTTTTAGGAAACGTGATTGAAATTCTGTATTTTTGGAGTGTTTGAGCTGGCTAGGCTTTTTTGAGGTGGAATATTATTGTTGTAAAATGATTCCATAAATCGTGGCTGAAATGGAACTGTCAGACTTTTACTAACTGATAACGACTCTGTTTCTTCGGTTATCCTTTACGTTTTAGGGCCGCGTAAGGCCCGGTATCCACCAAAGCGGAGAGGGGAGGAGATGTGTTTGAATAACCAATCAGATGTCAACTAGACGTCAACTGAAGCTAAGCGGAGAGAAGATGGGGACATCTGATTGGTTATTCAAACGCATCTCCTCTCCTCTCCGCTTTGGTGGATACCGGGCCTTAGCCTTCTTTTCCTCTTTCTTTTATGTAATTTTTTTAACCTTTGTATTTCTTTTTCTTCTGTATAGTTCTGCTGTTGTGTCCTGTGTGTGTCAATAAATCTTTTTATTTCTTTTCTTTTCTTCTAGACAGTCTCGATTTCCTGGTAGGCGTTTCGACTCTTGACGGCTCCGTCAATTTGCTGACAGCTCCCTGAATCGCGCTGGTCTTTGACGGCGAG
Organism: Agrotis clavis; assembly: GCA_954870645.1. Lineage (NCBI taxonomy): Eukaryota > Metazoa > Arthropoda > Insecta > Lepidoptera > Noctuidae > Agrotis > Agrotis clavis. Next base: position 4,540,781 of record OX940937.1, read on the forward strand.
CTAACATTCACTCGCTGTCATCAGCCCGTGCTTATTAAAGCTAGTTATCGCCTTGCAATGTCCAACTACGATCTTTCTACGATATATTAGAGATGTATTAATATTGATGAAGTTATTCAACAAATTATAATAATTATTAAGGGTCAACTCGTAAATCAATTTCATCAGTGACATTGCAAGTATCACCTTTAAGTTCATGTGTAGTCACATCACCCAGGTGGACAATTTCTACAACGGGATTTATAAGCTTTCAAATATTCTGGTAGCTTAGTAAGACAGTTTGATGCCCTTGCCTTCTATTATTTATTGAAATCCAAAAATTTCCCATTAAAAGTGTCGCTTACTAGAAGGTACTATCACGGCATTAGTCATTTATGGCCCTCCCATATCTGCTACCACCGGAAGAATATTATAAAAATTCTCAGACACACTTGTCTTCAACTAATTAGTAAGTAATAAAAAAATATTAACTACCAACAAAGCTTTGGTATTCAAAATATTTATTTGCATAACGACAACCAGTATTAGTTCTGTTCTTAGCTATAAAATCTTTAAAATTACAAGTCATAAATTTTACTAATATAAAATCCGTTGATTCCATAACTCGGAAAAATTCTTTGCCCACGTAAACAAGTTCGAATATTTGGGAGGCAAAATGACTCAGATATCAAGTTTCAATTAAAGATTTCGCTGATAAGGATCTTATCTTGTCCAATTTAATTTGATACTTCTATAGGTTTATTGACTTCTGTAGTCGGCTGAAATAAGATCTCTCTTATACTCTGACTAATTATTATAATTTTTATGGTTTTATAAAATATAAGATGCAGTTCGTGGCTAAATAAATCATCGACGGCACGAGTCAATCTTTCGCAGTTGCTTCGGTCTGTCCGTTGATTCTTGACGTTCCATGACATACCGAGTTTTTTCCGTGCTTCTTTATTAAGTCTTCTGTTTACGTGTTGGTGCTGGCTGTCATTTGTACGTTTTTGATAAGCATTACAGGTATTTATTGGTTAGAGATTCTGACGTGTCTTGCCAGGGGTTGTCGTATTACCTCAGAAAATAATGGAATGAAAAAAAAAAACAAAAAAAACTCACTTCAGTAGACATCTAAACTACCTACGTTCAAGAGCTTTTGTTGTTAGTAACGAAAACAGTTTTTAAACATACCTAGTTTAAAACTTAATAATTAAGTGCTAACGGTGATCAATTTCAATCAAATTCGCCATTGTTCTTTCGTCTTGTTGAAACATAAGTTTATCTGTTAAGCTGAAAATTCAATTGTATTTACATTATTACAGTAAATATTATGTTTCGATAGAATTAAATAATTAATATTCCAGTAAAGTTTTTAGAAACACCAGAGTTCCATCTAAAATGGTTGAATCTAATTATTCCTTTCCCAAACCAGTTGTTTCGAATAAAACTTTCGTAATGTCAGAGATAAGCTTCCAAATTGAGGAGTGATCGTTTTGTTCATGTAAAATAGGTATTAAAAATTATCTGTTTTGATAATCTTTGCCATTAAATAGTATCGATAGTATATCATCACTAGTTAAGATTTCAATCGATTTCGGTTTAGGCACAATATTATTTACATTCGAATTGGAGTTTTGGGATGTTTGCTTCTCGTTGTTAAAGATTGTTGTTATTGAAACTAAAATGTACTCCTACCATGTATTCCAAAATCGTACAATATCAGGAATTTCTCAGTCTGCTATTAGCAAAATTTTGTGTTTAGTAGATATTTGGAATATTTTCCATAATTATTTTAAGTTGTTTTTTTTTTTCTTTTTATTTATTTCACGTGAAATTAATAACTAGGATTCCGGATTGTGGAACAGTCTACAAGTTCCGTGACCCTGGAACGTTAAGGATATTTTGACAGTCTTTTTCACTCCTCCCAGAGCCGGAAGACTCATGCGATGGTATAACAACCAAAAAAAATAATAACAAATATGATAGGTGTATTATTTCTCAGATTTATATTTTATAAACATCAGTTCGTCGATTCGTTGCTATTTTTTCTTTTTCTTGAATGTTCGCCATATTTCCATTTAAAACTATACGTTTTATACAAAAGTTTTAATTTTTAACTGATGTTCAGCACCCTTCAAGCGCCAAAACATCTTTATAGAACTACCTAATGCTTAAAATGTTTCAAAGTTCTCCTTGTCTCAAATACTCTTTCTATATCGATTTCAATAAAGATAAATCATGAACCCACGACAAACACGGCTCCATTGATTAACACTACTCCAAATTCCCTCCTACCCGTAAAGGAAAAATCGTGAACTTTCAATTCCTTATTGAACTAAACTGGATCACGTACTAAGGCTATCTAGCTGCTATTATTTTCCAACCAAGCATTACTTCCTGAGACTGAGCGTTTGAAATAATAAAGAAACTGTGAGATTAAAGTTAATGTTGTTTACTATGAAGAAAATATACAGGGAACGGTCTAATTTGGCCGGATTTTATTTATCTTAGCGCTTGTTTTTCTACCGAGGAGCATTCTCCTTTGTAAAAGAGTAGACTTTTGGGTAAAACTAAAAGCTTGTTCGGATAAAATGCTTTAGGTGAAATTCTTTTGTTTGAGTGTAGATGAAAGTCGTTTCAATGATCGAGTGATTTAGATCTTATATTCAAGTATTATGCTTGAGAGAAGCACGATAATTTTTGAAATCGTTTCAAGATTCTACCGCCCTTACAAAATGGCTACTCAAAGCAATTTAACCAGTACTTGAGTGCGTAGGTTTTGAATTGAACGATTTCGCCATTCTTCTTTTGATACTTTGAGCACCTGATTTGAAATATTATTATTAGTCCAAGATCAAGTCTAAGATACATAAATGTGTTTTCTAGTAAAATCTTCGGGGGAATGTCTAAACAGATTACCGGCCCTGGAACGCAAAGGAGATGTAAAATGACAGTGTGGTTTTAAAATCAGTAACTCAGATAGTCACTTCCGCTCCATCAAAGGCGAGACTCATTAGATGATTTTTACACAAAAAAAATATATTACAAAAACGCCAAACGAACCTTCAAATCCAAACAATGAATGCAATACTATCCTACTAATATTATAAAGGCGAAAGTTTGTAAGTATGGATGTATGGATGTATGGATGTATGGATGTATGGATGTTTGTTACTCTTTCACGCAAAAACCACTGAACGGATTTGGCTAAAATTTGGTATACAGATAGTTTATAACCTGGATTAACACATAGGATAGTTTTTATCCCGATTTTATGTTCCCGTGGGATAATTTTCGAGTTGCAGCGGGTGAAACCGCTGGCAACAGCTAGTACCCAAATAATTTTAAAACACCCCTGAAAAAATACCTCTCCCACTCGTCAAAACACACTGAAAATAACAACCACTACAAAAAACATTCAATATTTTCGGAACTATTCCTGTTACAAGAGCAGACATGGCTATGTTTAGTCATGACTCCACGCGAGGCCAGTGCATCAAATTATTCATGATGTTTTGCTGCCCCATCAACCTCCCTGATTCGGCCATATCTAGCTTTTCACTGGAGACGTGTTTGCCGTACCTCGGACGGGAAAGGTAGTTTTGCATATAAAGTGAATAGGTGTGTTTTGGTGTTTTTTTATTTGCGAAATTGGTAGTGATAGGTAGTTTGGTTTGGGGGTGCAAAATTTGGGTATGCTCCTTTAAAATGATTTCATACAGAATATTGTGCGAGCAGTGGTGGCCCAGTGGTATCAGCTTTTTACGATTTATAGGACGTGGGTTCGAACAAAGCTAGGCGCATTTCTTCAAGTATTTTTTTCATTCCAGTTTTTTCAAAAACGGTGAAAGAAAACATTGTGAGGAAACCGGCATGTACATACTAGAACCAAAAGTTCGAAGACATAATTTATGTGACATCTACCAACCCGCCACTGGGCCTGCGTGGTGGATTATGGTTCACTTCTTCTAACAAAGGGGAGGCCTTGTCCCAGCAGTGGGTGGGATCATTATATGCTGATGCTGATAATGACTCGTACTTTCTGCAAATAAAAAAAAACCTCTTAACTTTAATTCACCAAACAAAAATAATCTCACAAGTTACAAAACTGCGCCTACTACTTCAGGTATATCAAACAAAGTAAGTCAGGAAAAATAAAAATAACTACATATTTGGGCTCGCTCCATTTCCGACGGTTATTTTCTGGGCACACACCCAGACGCCTATGATACTTTACTGGAAAACTTCTGCTGTTGCTCTGATTACCTCGAAATATAGGCTTACTATGCTCGTAATTTTAAACTTTGGCAGTTTGCCTCGCATAAATTGAGATTATTTTTTATCCAGCCTGTTGTTTTTACTTGTTATGTGCCTTATTTGATAAAATATGAATGGAGTCGCATTTTTTTATGTAACTGTATTTTTATTACGAATATTGTACTCTTTGTGGGAATATGTTTTCTTATTACTAACGCTTTTACAAGCTCTTAAGTTGTAACTGCTCGCAAGAGGCTCGTAACATTAGAATTAATGTTCTCAAACTTACAACTTTCTCATATCAGATTTTTTTTCATTTGGAACAACAATAAATGCAGAATAAGCTTGAATTCCACTTACGCTGACATTGATCGCGTTAAGTTGCGTACGTTAGATCGTGTACTTAAATAAGAAATTTGTAAACTGACGTTAGTATCGCAGTGTAACTACACTGCGATACTGACGAAGAAAACTCTCTAAAGAACACTATATCATATTCGTACGCGCGACTGACGTACGCGAGTACAATTATGTGCAGAATACAGGCAACATAAGGTTTAAGTTTGGTTAAGTCAGATCACTGTCATTTTATAAAGCAGCATTTCGTCGTAATAAAAAAAACTTGATATTTCTCAAATGACATGTCATTAACGCAGTAGAAACTTCCAAGCAATTTAAAAGCCATGAATCAGTAATTATCCTTACTTATACACTATTAACAGCATCCTTCTTTATGACATCCGATCACATCGCAAATGAAGTAATTAACTTTTCTCCTAACTCAGGAAAAAATCTCTAACCGTCCCAATTATTCTCTTTAATTTACACCGAATAAAAGCCAGCTGGTTCATTTAAATAAACGTTTTACAACCTCTCAGATTCCCAGAAATCGAATCAAACAAAATCAGTTCAAAGTTATACTTAGACAATACAATTTAGAGTACTCCAAAAGTACCTTTCAAGAATTAATAAGAGTCTGAAAAGACTAATGGATTGGAAATTATTGAACTCAAAGTAATATTCGAGAACCCGGCAATTTCTCGTCCATCTTTAAGATGCAATTAAAGTACTTTATTTCTTTCATTAGATCGAAGTTCCGAAGCACGTTTTATTTATGATGGTAAAGTTTAGGAACCTATTAAGGTGGATACATTATTGGGGCGTTGGGTAACAGTCTGGGACAATATCGGAAGGTTCGCTGAACACTGAAAAGCGTGTTAAAAAATTGAACGAACTAATTTACATTTATATTAAATTTTTCGTGTTTTATTTTCTGCAGCTTCATTTATCGGAAAGTGTAGTTGTGGCATGAAACACTTACTAGATTCTATTAAGTTTCTAATAGAGAACTTTGTCATAATTTTTCTGTTCATGCCCATTTTGTTAAGCGTCGGTGCTGCATGTCTCCTTTTCCATTTTTCTTTTTTCTAGCAAATCCTAATTAACCTATATAAATATTGTTTCCACAGCTTGAGCACAGGCTTTTTCAGAGGTCTGTAATCCACCACGTGGGCCCAGTGCGGGTTAGTAGATCTCACATCTTATCGAATTTTTAGTTCTAGGACATGCCCGTTTTTAGGGTTCCGTAGTCAACAAGGAACCCTTATAGTTTCGCCATGTCCGTCCGTCCGTCCGTCCGTCCGTCCGTCCGTCTGTCCGCAGTTTAGCTCAGAGACGCCCAGTACTATAAAGCTGTAATTTGGTGTAAATATACGGATTTGTTGTGCCGAAAAAGTGGTAAAATAAAATCTCGTAAAATATTTTTTTTTAGGGTACCTCCTGTACACGTAAAGTGGGGATGCTTTTTTTATTTCTCGCGTACCCCTTAGTGTGGGGTATCATTAAATAGGTCTTTAAAAAATATTGATAGTTTCCATTAACAATTTTTTTATAAAAAGATTCGTTTGTGAAATATTAAGCTTTAAAGTGCTAATTTTTGCTCGACTCGAGTGTCCCCCCCCTCTACCAGCTAAACGGTTATGTTTGGGGGTGTGAAAAAATTCACAATAGTAGTATATATAACGAAGTTTGAAGGAAAATTATCATGACTAAGTAGGCTTTACAAGTTTACGAGTAATAGTCGACCAACTTATAAAACGTACTTGGATAGCATATTTTCCTAAACAAAATGTATCGCAGAACATGTTCTTCAACTGCAAATGTAAGTTTGTAAACTTTATTTTTACAGCTATAATAGGTGGGTATGTTTTGGGGATAGGTAGGTTTTTATTGTCAACTATTTTTAACTAACTTCAAAAAAGGAGGAGGTTCTCAATTCGTCGTAATCTTTTTTTTATGTATTTTCCCCGATTTCTCAAAGACGCCTGGACCGATTTTGAAAATTCTTCTTTTTAAAATTAAATTCAGCGAATCAGTTTAATTACTTCGCATAAGTATTTTGATGGGCAACTACGGAACCCTACACTGTGCGTGGCCCGACACGCACTTGGCCGGTTTTGTTCATCGTTTTTGAGAGCAGTGGCGATGAAACAAATTATATCGTAATAGGTACGCAGTAATTCGCCTCTTTCAAATCCGGTGAAGTTGGGTCCGCTGGACCACCACTGCTCCCAAAAACTTCTTTTTTATTATTGCACAATGCACATACATTACAATTATTTGTATGGAATTTATTACTCGTATTTTCCATGGTTATTACTTCTAATTTCTGAATTCTGCGTACCCGCATGTGTTTTTAACCGTCATACACATAAATCCTATTCTTCAGAATACCTTCTTTGTTCGTGTATACGTCCATATTTAGCTCATAGGTGTTAATTTAATTAAAAATGAAATCCAGCTCCTGTGTATGAATGCTTTTGAATCTTTTGTATTCATTGTCCAAGTTTCTCACACGTGTAAATAATTAAAATGTTCAAAGCAATTAACGCGAAATGATAAATACTGATATAGCTGTTACTTTATAGTTCTATACAGTGATTTCATGAGAATTAAATCATTTATGTTCAAGGAATCTTTTGAGTTGATTGAAATAGGCGTAATGAAAAAAAATGAGCAAAAATTTTAAAGACACGAAGAATGTAGAAGAGTTTTTAAGATAACTGATTCTTTACGAAGTGTTAAAGTTTTTAGAACTTAAGAAACTCTATTATCAACATAACTCGAGGATTCTCAAAGCGAAAAAGGGTTAAAACTAGCTCTGACTTTTGTAAAAGTATTTTTTCATGTAGACTTATAAAGTTTAATAATGTTAAAGCAACCGAAAACGAAAATTCAGAATCAAACAATTCCGATCCAACCCAAACATTCAACAAAGACAAACCCACAAAATTTGAATAGGCAAAACATATTGACACAAGCCCAAATACGACTTAGTCGTACCGCTAAGTTCAAACCGTTTCACACACCATCTGGGCCGACCGATCTCAGCCCTCCCTCGAATACTAATAAGTTAATCTTTTATATCACGTTTTCGTGAAACAAAGAGATGAGGGCAAGTATGAGATAAAACATCCAGTACAACATGACCCCTCGTTAGCTACACCCGTTTACCTATCCAACAAAAAAATAATACATAAAAGAGAGGTAGGGAAGGTCTTCAAATCTGGTTTTGAATCGCGGTGGTCGAGTATGGGGCCATATTAAGCAGCAAGGGAATTATGAAGCATGTGCTCTTTGAATACTAAACGGCCATTTCCAAAGGCGGTGCGGCAGAAATAATCTCTGTAGCTTTGAAAGCCAGGGATGTGACTAATGTTTTTTTAGTCAGTAGACGAGAATATTCATATGGTAATCAGGGTGATTGAAGAAATGCAGGAGCTAGGAAAGAAAGGGTTTGTAATTAGAATTAATTTCATGGTGAAGACAACGAATAAAGAGTTTTGATTTATAGAGTTGAAGGAATGGAAAGGGTGGTAGAAAAAAGATCATAATATAACAAAGAACAACCAAACAGTTTATGAAGTGGTTACCTGTACGAAAATGGTAATAAGTCATCTCACAAACTCGAACCCAAACTGATAAAGGGCGCAGCATTCGAATGGATGATAGAAGGACAAAATCGATAGGCAAGATAACATGTTGGTAGACGTAACGTTACTTCAGCAGTGGATGACTTTCACCTGATACGATGATGATGGTTTTAAAGACCACAACGATATGTTAGTTTTATTAGAAAACTGGACTACATTTAACAACAAATATTCCAATAAGAATTGAATCCTAACAAACCTTATCTTCGAAACTAAAAATACAGAGAAAGGAATTCTAAAAATCAATAATCCAAAATAACTTTCTATTACAACAGAGGAATTCTTCCTCATTTGTATTTAAGACGCGTCTATAAGCGGCTGTACTGTTTTGTGTAAATCTTTAGCTTAAATACTAACTCAATAAGACCTCGTTTGGTTGGAGTTAACGCGGTGAATTGAAAAAGGTGAAGGTTAACTTAATTTGCATTTGAGTTGTCGTGTTTAGAGTTCTTCAATTGACCTGATAGCTCAGCTTTGAAACATTCAATTTGAAGAGTACTTTACTTGTAACAGCAAAAGGTAGACTCTTTTTATTTTGTCGCTAGATTCGTTCCCACTTTAGAAGATCAAGGAATAAAAGTAGACTAGACTAAGCGATTTAATATTTTAGAAGTAAGCAATAGTACCTACTTGATGAAAATTTGAGACAACCGAGAATTTAAAATGAAAGTAGGTATCTATGCGAATATTATAAATGTGAAGGAAGCTGTCTGTCAACTACAGACCAAAGTGATTTGATACAAGGACATTTCCTGAAGTGGGTATTTTTCACCCCGATAGGATGTGTTGCTATTCTAATAAAATATTCGGTTAGGTTTCTTATTTGTCATATCTTCTATCTATAATATAAAATTCAAAACTGACTGACTGATCTGACAACGCACAGCCCAAACCGCTGGGCCTAGAAACTTGAAATTTGGCATAAGCCCTCCTTATACCACGTAGGTGAGCACTAAGTACGGATTTTGCGAAATTCGGCCCCTAAGGGGTTGTTTTTGGGGTTGATAGTTTGTATGAAACTTCGCTACTACGGGTGCTAGGAATTCCAAATTTTGCATGGGGTGTCTTTTTAGAACGTAGGTGCTCACTATGACGGGATTTTGCGAAATCCGACCCCTGGGGGGTTTGTTTTTGGGGTCGATAGTTTGTATGAAACTTTGTTACTACAAGTGCTAGGCGTCTCAAATCTTGCATGCCGGTTCTTTTTAAGACGTAAATGCTCAACAAGGTAGAAATTTTGACAAACTCGACCCCTAAAGCCCGGTTTCCACCGCGAGCGGAACGGACCCATTAAGGACTCCGTTAAAATCGCAAGCGTAAACTGCATACTTGTATTTCCATCAACAAAGAGTTTTTTAGTTCCCGGAGCGAGCTCATTTTTACTCTTTTCACCCGTTGAGTCATTAATGTGTCCGTTCCGCTCGCGGTGGAAACCGGGCTTAAGGGGTTGTTTTTGGGGTTGATAGTTTTTAGACTTAAATTTTTACATAGGGGTTCTTTTTTGGACGTAAGTAATACCTAAGACGGGATTTTGTGAAATTCGACACCTAAGGGGTTGTTTTTGGGGTTGATAGTTTGTATGAAACTTTGTTATACTACAAGTGCTAGGAGCCTCAAATTTTGCATCGGGTTCTTTTTTAGGACGTAAATGATACTAAAGACGGGACTTTGTGTAATTCAACACCTAAGGGGTTGTTTTTGGGGTTGATAGTTTGTATGAAACTTTTTTAGTACAAGTGCTAGGCGTCTCAAATCTTGCATCGTGGTAATTTTTAAGATGTAAATGCTCACCAAGGTGGAAATTTTGAGAACTCGACCCCCAAGGGGTTGTTTTTGGGGTTGATAGAATTGAGACTCAAATTTATACAAAGGGGTTCTTTTTTGGACGAAAGTAATACCTAAGACGGGATTTTATGAAATTCGATCCCTAAGAGGTTGTTTTTAGGGTTGACAGTTTGAAATTCTGTTACTATAAGTGTGAGGAGTCTCAAATTTTGCACCAGGTTCCTTTATAAGACTTAAATGCACACCATGGCGGGATTTAGCGAAATTCCACCCCAAAGGGGTTTGTTTTTGTGTTTGATAGTTTGTATGAAACTTTGTTACTACAAGTGCTAAGCGTCTCGAATTTTGCGAGGGGTTGTTTTTAAGACCTAAATGTTCTTTAGGACGGTTTTGCGAAATTCGACCCCTAAGGGGCTTTTTCGGGGTTGATAGTTTGGAGACTCAAATTTTGCATAGAGATCCTTTTTTGGACGTAGTTGCGGGTGTTTTGTGAAAATAGACCCCAAGGGGTTGATTTAAGGGTTGATATTTTGTATGAAACTTCGTTTCTACAAATGCTAGGAGTAAATATTAAATTTTGCAAGGTTGTTCTTTTCTGACGTAAATGCATACCAACGCAAGGCACTATTTTCTGAAATTCTTCCCGTAAGGGGCTGTTTATGGGGTTGACAGTTTGTATAAAACTTTGTTACTACAAATGCTAGGAGTTACAGCATGGGGGTTTGTTTTAGGACCTAGGTTCTCACTAAGACGGAATTTTACAAATTCGTCCCCTTAGGGGTTGTCTTTGGTGTTTGTAATTAGAGGACTCAACATTGCAGGGGGGTTCTATTTAGGATACAGGTTCTCACTAAGAGAGGATGATACGAAATTCGACCCCAAAAAGTTTTGTATTGGGGCTGATAGTTAGAAGTTTTAAATTTTTAGGACCTAGGTGTTACCTAAGACGGAATATTGCGGGTTGATAGATTTTTTGTTGAATATTGATTGAGTTTTTCTAACAGTATCCCTTATAGAGGGTGGCCGGGACTAGAAATTCACAAAGGCAAAGTTCGAAAATCACGCGGACGAAGTCGCGGGCGTAGTGCTAGTTATTGTATAAGACTAGCCAGCACTATTTAGTAAGGAATGATTATGATGGAATTGGAAATTACACACGATTTAACGACGCAGTCTGGTTTGAATCCAAATGGCGCCATTAGCTTATCTATAAACTTGTACTAACTTTTCGTTTGAAGTCACTTGTGACATGTGCTTAACAAAATGAAACCGTTCCTGAAAGTTGTTATTGTCGATAACTAACTAACTTTATTTCTTAGTAAAATTTTCTTGCTCATATCTCAATTTATTTGAGATCAGTGCAACATGCCTTTTATTTCTACACTTTTCTAATCTCGTTATCCTGCAAGTCACCTCCAGTCTATTCTTATCATACATCTTTTCTATAATCTTCCTGTACTTTTATAGTCATCCATAATAATATTATACAAAACCCTTCTTGCCACATTGTACATGCCAATTCTCAGTATAGTGCACAAATTAGAGTCTCTTCAAATTGAAATAATTTATTCTTTCAATCGTTCAAAACTACTAATTTATTCCAAGAATTTATACAACAAAAACTCTTAAACACAATGACACAAGACTATGATTAATAACCTCACACATCATTAGTCGTAAGTTGAAGAATTTCCAAAAAACCACATCACTTATTTAAATGGTCACTCTTTATTGCATTCAAATAAAAAAGTGACTAAACTAAACTAACAATGAGTGTAATTTCGAAAACCACAAACGGTAATGAGTGCCAAAATACTCGTATGAACCGAAGGAAATACCGAACGCATGAGTCTGTTAACATCTTTTGTCATTACCTGTTTATCATTGCTGACTCATTATTATCTTAGTTGCAGGATGTCCTCAGCTGATCAAAAGGCATCACGTTTCTTTCCCAAGCAGATTCCTGCATCCTTCGCCGGGTCATTGGGTCATTTCTAAATATTAAAGCCTCTCGAAAGTACTGTCACATTTATTACTTTGTCTATTGTTTTCTCCTCATCTATGGGATCTTTTCGATCTTTATCGCATCGAGGGTACTCTACTCTGTAGTCATCAGTTCTGTGATCATCATCATCCTCATGTACACACCCGACATCGACTACTGCTGTGTATCGACCTCTTTCAATTTGTTTTCTTATCCAAATTTTACCCTCGATGACAGAAATGTTATCTATTGATCAGTCTTTTGGTTTTGTTTGGTAATTTGATTCTTCAGCAAGTCTTTTCTTATAACTTAGGTAATGTTCATTTTCTCCTTTGCCTCAACCATGACCTTTGACTTCATGATATCTTTTGTTAACATCCACATAGGTGTCATTACCATCTCTAGCAATACATACTAGTCAAAGATTTTCGTCTTCAAACACACTGGTATTTGGAACGAGAAGTAATGTATCTTCCCAATCGCTGACTCATACTTGACAATGAGTATTAATGAATTGTCTAATTTCTTTTACAATACTGACGGCTTATTAATAAGGTCTAGTTTCGTTTGTATGTGTGCTTAACATACTTTGTTTATGAAGAATGCTTTGAGAGCGTTCTAAGTGCGTTTTCATACTGTTGGTTGGAGGTTGTATGTCTGTTAAATGGTATTTGATTGGTCTTGAATTTATTGGAGGCGTTTGATTGATTAGTTTGGTTTGGTTGCTGTGATACAGTTTTGATATTGTAATATTCGATGATTGGTATTTGATGGTGTTTTTCGTATTGAAAAAAAGTAGTTCGTCTTTTTCCATTGAGTAATTTAAATCTTTACCCCGTAAATTCTTTTCCTTACCTTTTTTTACCGAGCGATTATCAGGATCCCGTTTGACTATTATATCGAATAATAGCCAACATTTGCCATTGGCAGACACTCACTCTTGACTTATTTTTGATATTAAGATTCTAGTTCTTTCCAAACTGGTCCTTTTATTGCCGCTGTTTTTACACTTATGTAATTATAATTCATACAATTACTTGATCAGTATCTTTGTGCATCGGAAGATAGTTTTCACGTTTAAACAAAAAGTATATTTAAAATTCACAAACTATTTAAATTTAATATTATAGTTTCGAAATGCAAAGTTCAAGTACCGTATGAATTAGAATAAGTTGATAAACCATCGTCAACTACGTGCTTCCCAATAAGGTAGTTCCAATTTACCTTATAAGAGTCTTATAACTAGCACGTACCAACTTTACTGGTTACAAAATCTAACTAGTCTGGTTAGTAAATTTCTAAGAATGTTATTTTTTTCCCACGTCAGAAAAAACAAAAATAATCATCTGACAAGGCTTTTCTCACATATTATGACAGATTCCATGGAGCGATCTATCTGACCAATGTAGCCTACTTATTAGGTAAAACCCCTTAGTGAGACAGGTAGTAAAATTAAAAAACTACATGACGAATTTCATGAATTTTCTATGGCACGATCGGCTTCAGTAGTCAAAATGTTACATTTTAATAAAAGAATAATCAATCGAATTAAATTGTAGTAAAGAACATTAAAATTTAAAAACAGTAACTCACAAAAAAAAAACACCAGTAATGATTACTCTACCACTAAAAAGTTTTCAAAAAAAAGAACTACAATAACTAATAACAACTAATACTGGCCAGTCACAACTTTTTACAAAAAAAAAAAAAACAACACAGATTACGAAAATGGCCGCGTCATTCTGCAAACGGGACAGCCGATCGTGTAGCGATTATCTCCGATCGAGTGTCGATAGTCAGACGAAACAGACAGTAATGTCTTCATTACTGCCGACCAATTGATTCTATAGTGGAAAATTGTCTGGGAATTATTTGAAGGATCGCCGCCAATGACGGGGACGGAAATGATTTGTTAGTTGTAGTGGCGTGCTTACTATTTTTGCGAGTTCAAACAATCGATAGACTGAGCATTGACTTTTACCATTGTCCAAAATATTAACTTCTTATTTTTAAAACAAATGACCGAATGAAGGTCATGGTACGGCCATTGAAATCAGGGTCTTCCAAAAGCGCGGCGTTTGGTTGATGATATTGCCAAAGTCGCGGGGAACAGATGAATGAGAAACGCACTGAAAAGAGAATAATGGCGAGAAAAAGGGAAGGCGGAAATCAAGCATTGGGTTCAGGCTGAAATGATGATGAAAATTTATAACAAAATATTGCACAAGTGTACACTGCAAAGCTATCTTTTCTTGTAATATCATCATTATCATTTTGAAGTGAATAATTCACTACCTACTGTACTACTAATAAATTATTGGTTATGAAAATTATTTACAAAATTTTATTAAGATCTGTCATTAAAATCTTTTTAATACTCGCACACTACATAGCACAATTATCTAAATAAATAAATATTATAATATAAAAAAACCCTATTTACATTCCCAAATAATTAAATCGTTTAGCGTTCCATTGATTTCAATGCAAAATACAAATTAATTCTAAACAGCCAAACACATTAATGATCCCGAGCGAACTGAAAACTTTACTCGGCTTAACATTGCGGCTGCAATATCCTTTGAAGCCAAGCCCTTTATAACAGCTTATTAGTATTCGATACAAAGTTTTGGGCTCATAGATTTGTATCTAATATATGTACAGATGTACGTGATTGGAAAACACATTTTATGTACCTGATTTTGTACGGATTATATTAGTTTCGAGCCTATTTTTTTAAGTTTTTGTTAGGGTTTATTAATTTTGTGTTTAGAACAATATAAGCTCGAGTGAAGTACTTTGCATTATTCGCTGCGTTCAGGCTTTTTCTTAGAAACCCTCGCTACACTCGAGTTATTAATCTCCGCAGATGCAGAAAAAAATTAAAACCTTGTCTTTATAATAATCGTTTGATTTCCATAAATATAAACAATCTACAATTTTAATTAAAATATGAGCCTTCTTTCCGAGGCCCTTATCGTGTTTTTATTTATTTATTGTAAATATTTTTTATCTACTTTCCAAATCGTAACACATATATTTGTTCATCACCGTTTTACCACGACATAATATATATCTATGCAATCAACACAGGAATTAGCATAAAGATATTTTGATATCGCTGATTACATTATGAGCTGTTATTATACGAATCTTCAAGCAGCTATCGAGTATAATATTATTGGTAAAGCCTGAGGCGTTTGGCGATAATCTATGCTTAACATCCCACATGATTACTGCATTGGAGTAAGGGTCATTATTGATTAGGTAACTGGCTTGTATGTACTGGACTGTCAACAAGTATACCTTGCAAGAGATTTTTAAGAGATTCTTCAGAGTCGACACCATTGCAATGTTTTTTTTTTCATTGATAAGTAAGATACTTTCGTTACAAACGCTTCAATAGTACGTCGGTAGTATAAAAACAACAATGTAGTGGCTTGCATGAGAGAAATTAAAATGTCAAACATCAATCAATTTTAACAGCGATATTTTAGAGTGAGTCCCAGTTTTTGTTTGTTTACAAAACGCAAAAAAGACCACAATCATGCAGTATAAAGAATTCCTACCCCATGACTTTCTATCTATCATAAATAATTCATAACACGTCTATCAAAACCCTGTTCAGATCCCAAAACATCGAATTAAAAGGTTCTTCTATTCAACATAATAAACAGTCATTCTACCAAACAGTTTAGCCGAAAAAAAACGAAGACAAAACAGCAATCAACATAAAAATAATAAACCTTTTTGTACGAACACTCCAAAACTTTCAGCGTATTGTAAAAAAAAAGTTATTCAACATTCCAAATTAACAGACAACTATGACATGTACAAGTGTTTCTGACAACCTTGCGTATACTGCTCAAAAAACAACACACTACAATACTCACCTTTAATCACTCCTCATTAAGGTTGATTTTTAGTTAAGTGGTTTCACAAACGCAAATCGAAGTTTGCATTCTAAAGGGCCATTGAGACTGTTGTCCAAAGACAATGCTTTGTACAGAAATCTCTCAGCAAGCGGTCAGTATTTCTCGTCTTCCTAAGACATTGTTACACCGTTATTCTTTAGACGTGAGTAATGTTCGCCACTTGTTACACCATACCGTAACGGAATAATACTTCGATTTTATGAATGCCTTTCCGGAGTCAAATGGCTCGTGGGCAAGGAAGTATTTTTTTTGAGGTGGAAGTGCATTGTACTAAATAAAATTTATTTTGTTTTTTTTTTTTTTTTTTTTGTGATTGAAATAAAAGGGCTAAAATATTGCGCAAAGTGAGATGATTTTGAATAAATATTTTCTTTCGTTTGTAGACTGTTTAGCTTTTAGGAGTTACTTTTCTCCACCTTTTCAAGGGTACGTTTCAATATTTTAAAATGTACCAAAACATTTTTTTCGTTTCGATTTGATGCATCTAAATTTTAAGAAGTTAAAAGTAAGAATAAATAAAAACAAGAATTGTAGTGTAGTGTGTAATTGTATTATAACCTAAAAAATCACATTTATAACATTCTTTGTAACAAAAAAATTGCCACGGTGAAACAACACCGCCATTGATAGAGCAATCTTCAGTAATATCAGTAATAAATATTTAACTGTCGATTTATAAAGAGGGATCAGCTAATAAACCTTCGTGACCGCTTCTCTGTTGGTGTATCACGTTTTGTGACGGCGGCGCAGCGGTCGTGATCTCTTCCTTGGTACACTTTTTGTTTAAGTCTCTCGTGCATTAGAGCGTAATTGAAAGAAATTGGTGCGTTTTCCCGTGCAGTATTGGTGGTCTCGTGTTAGCGGTTCCGATTTTCTGGGTTAGAAAGAAACTAGGCGCATCCATAATTAACAGCTTGTATCCTTCTACATCTGCTGGACATAGATCTCTCCTAATGAGTGGGCTCATCCATTCTCTGTAAAGCGCGTATCTATTTGTAATTTATTTTATCAACACTGCTCTCAAAACTATTTAGAAAAACATTGTGAGGAAATTGTCATGTCCGAGAACCAAAAATTGTAACATGTGACATCTACAAACGCGCACTGGGCCCTCGTTGTGGATTACAGCCCACTTCCTCTCGTACAGAGGAAACCTGTGTCCCAGCAGTGGGTCCATTAAAGGCAGATTATGCTATTGTACGTTTTGCTCGCGATAGAAGCTTAATATTTATGGTACCGAAGATGATGAGATCTATATAAATACCCATCATCACTACATAGTATAAAACAAAGTCGCTTTCTCTGTCCCTATGTCCCTTTGTATGCTTAAATCTTTGAAACTACGCAACGGATTTTAATGCGGTTTTTTTAATAGATAGAGTGATTCAAGAGGAAGGTTTATTATGTATAATAACATCCATTAAATAGTGGAGAAGTACTGTTATTTTTGAGGTTTCTAATGTGATGTCGTAAATAATTACATTTTTTCCGCTTACATTGCAAACGCAGGCTGAACCCTACGAGTTTTATCAAAATAATGTACTAAGTATTGTACACATTGAAAAGGTCTACAGAAAAGTCCGTGATGGTATATGTCTATCTCTTATGGATAACCCACAATAACTTTTTTTTGTCATTTACTTTTTACGACAAATAATGGCTAATTTTCGAAGCGATTTTAACCAATATAGCATTAATCCTTAACCAATTAAATACCTTGAATACATTGTTCATTTAATATAGATCTATATGGCCCTTTACACCGTATGATTTAAGTGAATATTTTCGAAGATATTACAGATTTAAAAATTGCGGGACGTAGCGTTTGCGGCGGTACCGGCCGGCCGCCCGGTGCGGCAAGAGCGTGTTATAAGACAATATCTTGGTTTAAAGAAAGAGCGATTCTGTCACCAACTAACGAACAAGCAGATAAAGTAAATAACTTGATTCTTTCAAAGATTGATGCGCCGACGAAAATATACTACTCGGTCGATACTGTTCTCGATTTGGAAGAAGCTGTTCATTTTCCTACAGAATTTCTAAACTCTTTGAACCCGTCTGGACTCCCTCCTCATAAAATGGTGTTGAAAGTAGGTTGTCCTGTTATTTTATTAAGAAACCTGAATCCACCTAAACTTTGCAATGGCACGCGTTTGCTGGTAAAATCATTGAAAACTTTCATAATAGAGTGCACAATACTCACAGGACGTGGTACCGGAGAAGATGTATTGATACCCCGAATCCCTCTGATACCATCGGATTTACCCTTCCAATTTAAACGTTTATAGTTTCCGGTAAAGACATCTTTTGCAATGACCATATTTTATAAATGGTCATTGCAAAAGATGTCATGGTCATTGTAAATGAATAAATCAAAACTACTGGATCGATTTTAATTACATAGGCTATATATTTTATACCCGTGCGAAGCCGGAGCGGGCCGCTATGTTTTTATATACAACGTTCACAGTTTTTCTGTAGTGTATTCAGTATCAGCATTGCACCCGTGCGAAGCCGGGGCGGGTCGCTAGTACCATATAAAATAAAAAATAGCTGTGTATGAAAAAAATATTATCAGATCAAAAAGAAATATATTTTTATACGATTCGTTCCATTTGAAAATTTTGTGAGAAAAGTTTTCTAGTTTGAATATTATGTTCTTATAGATCAGCATAATTATTGACCATAATCTTAGTAAAAAACATTATATCAAGTTACGGTATAAAATAAATACCTGCGTGATAAAATATGACGTCACTACGATACGCTCTTCTAAGTCATATCTTCAAAAATAAAAAGGAAAGTTTACTAACAGTATAATCAACACAAAGTAAATCCCAACAGCACATCTCCATCTCCACAACACACCTAAACATAAACCCAAAATTAATCGTGACCGCAACTCACCACTGCAACCATTAACGTCGCGATGATCGTTACAGTCTAGTGCGCAAGCAGCCTAATGTTGCTATATGATTTATGCCAATGGTTCTGTAATGAATTCATTAAAACTGAACTCTACTTGAACTGGCTCTTGTAAAGAGAATTATGAATTGTTGTAAAAGGAGTTTACTAGGATTTTGAAAATTTTCTTTTGTCTTAATATATAAATACTTGAGACTTACATAAATATTTTTTATCTAGATAAGGGTTCATTTTTATTTTTGTTGAAGTCAATCAATTCAGCAGAATTATAAGAGGAATTGCGATAAAATTATTCTACACGTAAGTTTTACTCTATTGCTTGAGCAATATCATAGAATATTATATATTTCGAATTTTACAGCAATCCATAAATTTTGATATAGGGGACTATTGAGTCCCTTGGCTTGACTTTACAGTAATTGCATTCTGGACCTTAAAGTTGACCTTTAAAATAATATCTTTTTAGATTCAGAAAGGATCCTGAAAATAAATTTTCAGATTTTACATCTTATTTGATAAGACTTCGTGAAAACGCAAATTCAGTTTTCGTACTGTTAATGTATTTTTATCAGAATCCCTGTCTTTGATTTCAGTCACAATAATGTTCTCTATTTTATTTTCTAAATCAAATATTTATCAAAGGACCTTTATTACAGTTGTTTCAGTTTAATTTCATTTATATAGTTTGAAATTTCAATATTCGAAACAAACATTTAAGATTAATCTTCATAATAAGTTAGCCCTAAGGCTGTGGTCTAATATAGACTTAGAACAAACAGACTAAAATAAACATCAATAGAAATACAAAAAAAAAATCAATACATAGAGTTTGTTCTAGGATAGCTTTACACGTCATTGGGTACATTATTGGCTGATGCGTGACTGTGCGTACTCGTATATATATAAATGTACGTACTCTATAAATCTTGGTGTATTATAAAACTAACACATATTTTATGTATTTGATTGTGTTGTCATGTCATTAACATCATTTGCTACAAATAAAATTGCACAATCGCACAAGGAAGCTTCCCATTTACGGGGGATTAGGGAAAGGAAAGCCTTTACAGATTACCTTTCTGCTGATACCCAAAAAAATCTCACATCCCATTTGATAACTTAATATAAAACTTAATCCACTAAAGAAAAAAAAAACGCACCCTTAAACATCCATTTCTTTTATATTCTGTTAAATCTTTTTGAACAAAACACAGGTCACGAATAATCGAAAAAATATTTTTTTCCACCGGCTCAAAGGATTTTTTATTCCGCGAACCAATTTACCGTGAAAGCGAATTTAACCCCAAACGGATCTAAAGGGTCCCTTAAAAAACTTTCGACTACCTGCGAGGCTTTGAATTTTAAAAAACTATATTGAATTAAAGTTTTAGCGAGTTTAAAAACTTAGAAAAAACACTCGAAAGTTATAGTAGTTTAAAAAATAAAATGATAAATCTTTTCTTTTTGCAGATTTTTTAAGGCGACGGACTTCTGAAGGGAAAACTAATGCTCGGTAAGGAATATTTTATTAATAAGTAAGATAATAGCGTGTGCACCGACAAAAAAACCTTTTTGATTTCAATTTAAGTAAATTTATATCTGCTTTTTTAAATCATATCTTTCGAAGTTTTTTTTTTATTTTAATCGGTTCAGCCACAAAAAGAAAAATATTAAGTTTAATTGAAAATATTCGAAACTATTCCTACCTTCTCATCGTATGATGAATAGTTACAAATGTTTTTTTCTTGTTACTAACACTCAAGCGCCGAAATAACCATACGGCATTACTTACAAAATATAAAATCAATACGAAATACAAGTATCTTCACTTTGGCTTGGCAACTGCAAATCTATTCTGTTTACTTTCGTTTTTATTTGATCCTCTGTGGCCGATCTGTCTTTTTCTCATATCGATATGAGTTTCAGTACACTCGCTTTTTATTTAAGTTTGTTTTGTCTTCTGTATTCACTCGTTTTTCTAGATTTTCCGAATCATAATATTATAAAGTCTGGCTTCGAATTCAAACATTTAGCTAAATATTGTGGGTTGGGTTAGGGACTTAACGTACCCTTTTAATGGGGATTAAGAGGGTGATTCATCATATTTAGATAAGACGCCTCCTTCTGCGAAGCAGTAATGCTCGCGAAGGAGGAGGCGGGCCGCGCGCGAGAGAGGACAGTGTCCTCCCTCCGCCCCAACCGCGGTGGTGCACGCCCGCGGCGACGGACGTCGCAAGACGATCTCCGGCCACCGTAGGCGCGGGCATGCGGGCAGCGAGTAAAGGGCAACTCGCTGCCCGACCATGGACCATGCCCGGGTCGACGGCGCGTTGTGTCCCACGCGCGCCTCAAAGAGCGTCATCATAATGACGGGGCCCCCCTCTCAGAGGGCCAAAGCCTGCCGGGGTCGCGGGATTATTTCCTTACCGTGACCCCGGAACATAACAGGCTACTAAAGGACACCGTGGATTTTAGTCAGTAGAAGTCTGACAGTCCCTCCCGCCCTGCCCGGGGCTGGAGGACTCATTTGATGATTTTGCCACGATTATATCAGATAATATTTTATTCATCAACACATTTCTTATATATTTACCTAAATAAACAAGGATTGATATTTAAATTAGGATCACCTTTAAGTTTTAAAATACGAGTATTTCTTTATTTAGGTAATTCATGTCATCGATATGATATTATTATATACTCGTACTTCGCCAAACTCTTGACTTGTACTAACGACCGTCAGATGTCACAAACTCACACGACAACCGAGATCAACCTGCCAGGGATTACTCCATCACTCAAAAAGAAATATGATTTCGCAAAGATTTCGCCCTAAAAGATATGTCATTTGAGACCAAAACTATTATAGCCCATGGAAATTTATAAGCATATTCGCCGGGAGTATAATATCTCGTAATTTGATGCCTCAGATCAGCATGTTTGTTTATTTTGTAAGGTTTTTTTACAAGCTTGGTAATCTACTAAACACATCATAATGACTAACAATGGTCAATCACTGACACTGCATTGGAAGAAATGGCATAGAATGGTAATGTACTACTACTATGTACCTCAAATTGCTTATAATAACAGTAATAAATAATTATGTAAAATATAATTAAATGAAATCTGATTATGAATAAATGTTCAAATGTCTTTATAAAATTATAACACAATTTTATTAGCAGACATTGAGCCACCAATGACCAACTAATGAATTTAGCAGATTACGAGTACGAACTTTATCAAAATGACAATGGAATTATGTTGAAATGACGAATATTTATAAAAAAAAACTTGGCCTCCTGATTGGACGGCGAGCACCCCAATTCTAGCCTTATAAGACATTTGTCATTTGAGACCAAAACTATTACAGCCTGTGGAAATATAAAATCACATTCGCCGAGAGTACAATATCTCGTAATTTGATGCCTCGGATCAGTAAATTTGTTTATTTTGCCCTATGTTGGCTTTTGTTATGGCGGGCTTCCTTCTGTCGTGTGGAATGAGAATATAGTGATGGGAGAAATGTTATTGATGGACTGTTTATGATTATAGTTATGAGTGTGATGAGTGATGGCTTTTAGACAGATAGAGAGATTTTTTTGAAGATTGATTTTGGTATTATTGTTCTTGTTTTTTCATCTGGTTTTGCGCAGGGTTAATTCAAGCCAGTAGTGTAATGGATAGGGTTTAAAATGAAAACACTTTTTATATTACTACCTACTAGTGATTGCTTGTGGTTTGACTAACGTGGAAGTTGAAATATAGCCCACAGGAACATTACATCGAGATGAAAGATATCTTATGTATCCAGATTTTAAATATCTGCGTGCCAAGTTTTATCCAAATCTGTTCGCCCTATTTTTGATTCCCACAAAGCTTCAAGTTGAAAAAAAAATCGGGTTAGATCACATTGATTAGTATCAGAACATAGTTACAAACAAAGCTAAATATCTATTGCATAAAGTCACATTTAAGTATTGAGGCACTGACCACGTTTTCCAAAGTTCCTTGTTATTTCGCAAAAATTATGTTGTCTCTCTCAGAGAAGATTTGCCGAAATATCTCTGGATTACTGATCTACATTGAAAAGGTCTTTGTTTTCTTTTAAAGGTGATAAAACGAAAAATAAGCTCCATCAAATCGGATACAGGTGACAAATCACATAATCTTAAAGCAAATAAACCCATAAAAATAAGTCCCGAAAAGTCTTATCATAAACTTCACCTTCCAGAATAAAAACTTCAACTCAGAGTATTATTCAAATCAGTGCAGTAGTTTTTAAGATTATCTCAAATAAGCGGGATACACAAACAAATAAATTTTATATCTTTATAATATTCGTGAACTTGTGTCGCTAAGAGTATTTTATAATACGTGGGCGAAGGTTAAGTTCTTAACTGTCATAATCATGACTTTCGTCATTATGGGCGGCTTCTAAATACTGTCTATTAAAATCTGTCTATCTTAAGTAGACGATAGTACCTACAAAGAGATTCAGATTCCAGTTGTACTTTGTACTTTCACGCTCCATACATCATTTTTTATATTGCCCTATTTGAACAGCCATCCACTTTCCCAATAAAAACTGTACTCAAAACAGAATCAAATCGATAAGCTATTTATATTGAAATTTTTCTTAGATTCTAATTTTGGGACCCAACAAACCCCGACACTGTAGTTAATTGCTTTCTTAAAGACCGATATAGACAAGCAAGAGCTTGTATGCAAGTTTGACCTTTTGCGGTATGGGTAGTTTGAACTGAATTCGTGGTTAATCGTAATATAACGCATCTAGTATGCGATTTCTTGCATCGTCTATATGATAGCTTTAGAAACATCATACTTTTGTTCAATTTCACACCTTTACTTGCATCAACCTCTAACTAACACGCACTTTTTTTTAAATGGGACAAACCCACCACACTATTCCCAAACCACTGCAACTCTTAAAAGCCAGAATCAACAGTGGCAACCACCAGAAAAGCGCCGAGACAATGAAGCTCGACGTGTCCCGGAGAATGAATTTACCTGTCTTGGATCCTGCAACGAAATTAATCAGAAAAGAATAGTGGAGGAGTAGGAAAAATATGTTTCCACTTCCCTCCATGCAAACAGGAGACAGAACAAAACGAGGCCAATAGGCACAAAGGGACATTATAACTGGGAGAAGCCCAGTTGCCTAGCACCACGGGTAAAAATGACTACTAATAATAATGGGTCCTAAACTGTGAGCTGCTTGCTATTTATTATTTGATTCCAATACATAATAGGTATGGCAAAAACGCTACACTAACATAACTAAACTAACATGCACTACAATAATCCAACCCGTTTCTATCAACAAGCTATGTAGCAAGTTCACACGCCACTTTGCAACGTCTGACCCAATCTGATCACTGGCCCGCATGATGACAACTACTGTTGTAAGATTGTTTCTGTCTCAATCTACGTACTTGTGGCTTTATCCTTTATCTAACTGGCTGTTTGAATTATGACTCATAAATGTGTGTTTACAGACTCGTATGTCAGTTATCGCAGTTTATTTACCAGGTACTTGTTACAACAATGTTTCAACTTCATAGGTAGCCTCTCATTGCATTTGATTTGAATCGTGTGAGCAGTGGGATAATATTGTTGTGTGATCCCATTTTTTAACGCCGTGAGAACGTGGCTTTACTTATAGCCTATGCACACCACGTTTCTCCTTTTCACCACGTTTTAAAACGCGCCGTCGACGCGCGTTTCTAAAACGCGCTGCACCAGCGCGTTTAAAAAACGTGGTGTGCATAGGCTCTTAGTTTTACTATTCAAAAGTTTTTGAAAGTTTAAAGGTTATTTACCTTACAAAGCTACGATTAACTATAAAATCATACGTATTCTGTAAATGTTGTATGGATAGGAATTCAGACCAAAATTCATCACCAGAAATTAGAAGCGGACAGGTAACAAGACAATCAGGGTAAACAATAACTGGCATTGGAAAACCTAGTATTTCATGTAATGTCATAATTGCGAAGTCTTTGATTAGTACCCACAATTTGTACAATTAGTGTACATGAATGGCCTTATGGTCTAAATTAATCAATTAAGCAAGCTAAATCCAGCAGTAGACGATCATCAATCTTTGATTTTATCAGTACTAATACAGTGACTCATAAAATGAATGCTAACGATGAAAGGAATGATGATGAATGATCTGCAACAGTACTGCAATTAAATGATGTAAGTATATTTAGAAGAGGAGAAATTGGTTGAAGATTGTTATTGTTGACAACAATTACAACAGAGATCAACTCTGTTGTAATTGTTGTCAACAATAACAATCTAAGGTAAATATAATATATAATATAATAAGGTGAAACAAATAATGAATGATTTATAAAAGTCAAGTCAGAAACATCAGTTACGGTATGGACTATAATGATGCGGAGGAATGAGAAAACATTTTGAGAATAGTTTTAAGTATGAACGTGAACATGTAAAATAAGAAAAGTAAAACAAAAAAAGCGATGGATAACTAGATAATTATGTGGATTACTCCTATAATATAGAAGAAAAGAGAAACAGAAACATAGAGTGAAAGAGCACTCGCTGCGTTGACACTTGGAATAAAGGTTGATGATGAAATTTTGAAAAGAAAATAATAGAAACAAAATAAACAAAGGCGATAAACAAAGGTAAATTATGACAAGTAGGTAAAAACAAACAAAATCGAGATTTATAATCCTAAAACGTAGATAATCGTACACTCAAACAAGCGCATTTCTTATTCAAGTCGGCTCAACAAGAAATTTTGTAAGCCGAAATCCCTGCCTTCGGCTACGTATTTAGTAGTAAAAAATTCATACGTTTTCTCGATATGAATAGAGGGGTATCAGGGGGTACAAAGGGGTTCATTCTATGGCTGCCATAATGGGGGGCGTAAATGACTCGACACATGTAACTCGATTCCTTGGTGTAATGCTGTTTATATGCCGACGACACACTATCTTTTGTCCTGTTTTCGCGGGATGTTTGCTGGAGGGTCAGCAGAGAAAATATATAGTAATGTTAAAAGAAGTTTATTATAAGAAATTATTCAAATGACATTAATTAATGATTAATTTTAAAATTTATTACTTGGTCGTATCTTTGTTTGAAACAAACACGTTACACCATAAAATATAATTTACGTTTTGAGCAAAGAGTAAATCATTATATTCGCCCGAAGGCGTCAAAGATTGAAAGTTTTTCTATGACACTAAATTCAAATATTAGGTTACTCACTCATAATGAATACTCGTATTCAAAGTTCTACCAGACCATTTGTCTCCGACACCGTTGAGGCACAATTAAAGATTTATATATTTGATTTCTCAATGATTAATTTTTTTCATGAACACAACATGAACCATCAAACAAAAAATTAATCGTGTCCATT
Organism: Agrotis clavis; assembly: GCA_954870645.1. Taxonomy (NCBI): domain Eukaryota; kingdom Metazoa; phylum Arthropoda; class Insecta; order Lepidoptera; family Noctuidae; genus Agrotis; species Agrotis clavis. The sequence continues at coordinate 4,567,067 of OX940937.1, forward strand.
TGAGCCAATATTTTACGTTCATTCCCATCAAAAGACGCATTTTTGTCTACCGTACTTTCAACCCCCTTGAATATGACACCGGCTGGAGTGGATCGCTAACAAAAGCTCGCTGATTTTGTTTTGACTAAAATCTTGACTATAGTAATATCTGATTTCAGTAAACCTGTTTTTCTGGATGGGGATCAGAAATAATACTGTCATTATGTCGATTGTATGCTCAATAAAGTTTGTCACGAAGGGATGTGTTTTCGTGGGGTTGAAGATGACATACTTGTTACTTAGGATGGTCAGAAACTGGTTTTAATAATAGATGAAGAAATTTTTTAGAAATTGAAATTATACGAGTAAATCAACGCATCAGACGGCCCATGATATGTAAAAGGGTCCGTGCGTCCGTGATAACTTTTGATTCAAGAAAGCACAGAATTTTGTTGGAGTTTATTATTAAAATAAGTATTGAAGAAGGCAATAAAAAAGGACAGTTTAAAAAATGCTCTCATTTCTAGAGGACAAGATTATTTTAGTATAATGAACTTTGTGGTTGAAATATTTTAAAGAGTTTATGGTATTTAAAAAATCCGATTATAACTTTAATAACAGACTGTTTTATCATCAAGAATATTAATAGTATCACGTAACATTTTATGGTTAATAGTTCTGGTGTTCATAATACTAAATTTTTGATAAAAATCTCTTTCAACTTCTGTAACGTATCTATGCTTATTTAACGTCGTTATTAAGAACATGTGGAAGCGTTTCAATTAAGTTTTCTTTATCGTTGTCATAACCACTGTCTCTAGCGGCCCGATTATCTTTATTATTATTATCTTCGTTAAGTTTTACTATCGAATCATTTAGAACAATGATAGTCTTGTGCTAACGACCAGAATTATGAGTAGTAGATCTTGGGTAAGTATCCTGTCAGGCATATTGCTTTGTGTCATATATTTAATTAAAATTGCTGTCAAAACTAGCGTACACTGATAAATAATGTAAGTTTCCTCACGATGTTTTCCTTTACTTAGATACCGACCTGTTCTGGATCTATGCAGTGCATGATCTAGTTATAACAGCCCAAATCCTTTTATAAAAAGGATATTATGTGTGTCCCGATTTTATAGGAATAATAAAGGCTGATTATGCTTAAGCCTCTAGATCATTTTTAGCTTCTAATTCCTGCTCTAAATGCCCTGTTTTGATTCAAATACTAATATTAATGGCTAATCATCCAGTACGAATTATTAATCTTCTGGGATTTAGTGTATAAGCTCATGATCATTATCAATTTGGTCTGCGGATAGCTTTAGTGTTTCGTAAATCCAATTTTCATCAAGTAAGTTAATTTTAATCGGTTTTTGAATGACTGTATTAATAATTTGGCTTTTGAAACTATCCCAGCTATGTTGGCGAGTGATTCGACTATGTAATTGTGTACGTCAACAACTGCTTTTACGATAAGTTCATTATAAGTGCATGCCCTCTTCATTTTTCTCTTTTTTATCGTGGTAAAATCATCAAATGAGTCCTCCCACCCAGGGACTGGATTGGAGGGACTGTCAGACTCGTATTGACTAAAATCCATGGTTTCCTTCATTAGCACTTACGTTCCAGGGTCACGGTAATTCGATAAGTCCCGCGACCCCGGCTGGCTTTTGCCTCCTCATTATGCTGACATTTTTTGAGGCGTGAGTGGAACACAACGGGCTGTCGACCCGGGCATGGCCCGTGGTCGGACTGCGAGTCGCCCATTACATGTCCTTGAAAAAAGTTTATATCTGCGCTTATTCTACAACGTTTATGAAAAAAATTTGTTATGAAATTGCCAAAATTAATGACCCATAGATCACAAAAAGTCAGGAAGCACATGTGTTAGCAAAAAAAAAACAACCAACCCACAGGAACTCCGCAAATTTGTATCTAGTGACCCAATAATATTTCATTCGGCGCTTTCACTACAAATGAGCCGGTACCTCCGCTGTTGCGGTTAGTTGCCTTAACGCAACCAATACCACCATTGTCCCTTGAATCTCCTTTCATAATGGCCCGGAAGTCCGCGGGGACATTCGACATAATCCAAAGATTTCGCATAAAAATGTATAAATGACAGCAAATAAAGTTTCTGCTTCCAACAATGGTTGATGTGAATGGTAAGTTGGACTCGCTTCGTTTTGTGTATCGCTTCCTTTGGATTTCTTTTTGTTTGGGGCCAGGTGATGTTTCCTTTTTGATGGATTTGTATCAATTGGTTTATACTTCTTCTTTTTTGGGAACAAATATGTCAGGGGTTGGATTTTCGATTTTAGTATTGTGTGTTTGTATCTTGCTGTCTCGATTGACAAGCTTACGTTTACTTTTAGTAAGTAGATAAAAATATAAGTCTAATTTCGCGTTACTTAGGGACTATGACACTGTTTTTTCAGAAGTGACAGAGTTGACTGTTCTTCCAAAATCCGCCATTATATGAAATCTCCAAAAAAAGAAGGTGAGCATATTTTCATCCTCAGGGTACAAATCTAGAATTATTCCCGTTGGATCCCACTTTTGGATCCCATTTTTTAGGTATTATCTAGACTCCGGGATACTATTTAGAAATCCCTGGTGGTAAACCGTCCTTTGCCTAATCGGAGCGTCGAACCCTAAACTTGCTTGCTGAGAATATGAGTGCGCTTGCGAGTACAAAACCAACGAAATCATAAGTCTTATTTAATTGATGAGAAAAGCCATTACAATAAATTGATGTTCGCGAAATTCAATTACAATAATTGAATACAGCAGACGTTTCGCTAGGTAGAACCAGTTCAAGGCAACTTCTGCCAACGTATTGAAGACATAATTATGGGATAATTCCGTTAGTACTATTATTAGGTAATGTTTTCATCATAGCTTAGCACGCTATCATTTAAGATTCTGTTTAGAAACATCTTGATTTTGCCAACACATCTAGAAATATTTTGACGTTTACTAAACTTAATTATTAATGTCATAAATAGAAAAAGGATTGAATGTTAATATTTTGTCACTCAATGCTTAACATTTATGTTTGTTAACTTGAATGTGTGATTCAATTTTAATGGGCAAATCGAAAGCTACATTCTCCAACGTCTCATATTTTCACTTTACTGTGAAATATTTTGACAATACAAGTCGCCACAGATAAAAAATAGTCTCATTTAAATATCTTTTGACAAACGAAGTTACCAACTCTTATTAAAATTTCCACGATTTTTAAAGTCGAAACTTGATTAGATTAACAGATATTTGATTTCAAACTCAATTCACTTGCCTTTTTCAACTTATTGAGACGTCAATTTTAAGTTATATAATATCAAATTGTAAATCTATCGCAAATCATTGAATTTTAATGTTATGTCTCCCGTTCTTTTGAATAATCATAAACTCGATATCCGATTACAATTCTAAATGTTCATTCATCATTTTTATTAAGTATTAGACACCCACGTTTATCTGTTATAAACTTTAATAGTATTACAAAAGAAAACATAAATTCTTGGAAGCCATCTTTGATTTTACTGCCGGTATTTTACAAAGTAGGATTTAATATAATTATCTTCAAAACCACAGTCGATGGGAATTGGTATAAGATTATTGGCAAGATTTTTAAAATTATCAGCAATATTGTTTTGTGGTTATTTTAATTCAGCTGCAATTTTTATTTGAATCAAAATAATAATATTATGTGAAGCCAATTAAAACGACCAATGTGGTAATAAAATTGCTAGTATTGGTATAAAGCACAAAATGGACTGAAACTAACACCTGGGTAGGAATATATCATACTAGCTGTTGCCAGCGGCTTCACCCGCTACAACTCGAAAATTATCCCACGGGAACAGAAAATCGGGATAAAAACTATCCTATGTGTTAATCCAGGTTATAAACTATCTGTGTAAATTTTAGCCAAATCCGTTCAGTGGTTTTTGCGTGAAAGAGTAGCAAACATACCTACATACACATACATAATTACATCCTCACAAACTTTCGCATTTATAATATTAGTAGGATGATGGGCGATGCATCACTGAAACTTAACTAAGCTTAATTAAACGTACGAATCGACTATGGTCTTCTAATGTAGATTTTACAAAAGAATGATAAGACCAGTAGGGCAATTCACGTAACTAAAGAAGTGCTGTTGCAGTGCAGTTGCAGTTAAGTTTCGATCAAAACAACGCTTTCCGTATTCTCTGTCGCTGTCAGACACGCTCGCGTCAAGTTCGCGTCACGCGTGCGTGTTTTGGATCTTTGGATCGCAACATGATCGGTATTCTACTATTCGTTTGACGTTTCAAAATGACAGTATACAAGTTTCAAATCGATCAACGTGCAGTTTTAATGTCATATTCATTGAAATGTAATCGATTCCATTCGATTATTCAGTGGGTAATAATTTTTCTCTCATGGTTTGGTTGTCGTACAGTTGACGTGCAGTTCACGCGCAGCTAACGCGCAGTTCAAAGATTACATACCGTTTATCACTCGAACGTGAACTTAACTGCAACTGCACTACTACTTCATCGGCGCGTCATAAAATTACGTGAATTAGCCTTCAGGTTTCATAGGATGAGGCCCCGCCATCACGCTTACGCTCTTTGTGGCGCGCGTGGGACACAACGCGCCGTCGAACCGGGCATGGTTCATGGTCGGGCAGCGAGTTGTCCTTTACTCGCTGCCTTCATGCCCGCGCCTACGGTGGCCGGTTCGCCTACGGTGGTAGGGTCCAAATGAGGTTTAAGAATACTATCTAGTACCTTTTTGTGGCTACAGTTCTTACGATCGAATTGCCAGCTACAAGATTCTGTAATTTACTTGCCTCCACAAAATGTTTAAAAAAAAACTTCCTCAAAAAATTCAGATTATACTTCTAAATCTTGAACATCAAAGTTGAAGAGGCCGCTTACAAGTAACAATTCGGCCACCTGCTAGCTACTTGAACTAACCAGTACCTATTTGAGTATGATTTATTATTTAAGATATTTTCCATTCATTTCAAGTGGTTTCATAACAGACGCTTCTAATGGCTCCCAGTCTTGTTAGGGTTTTGAGATAACATGGTTAAGAATTTATAAAAGTATCTGCTTGGTTATAATGATCCCCAGCGTCGTTGTAAGTTGTGTTATAATTTAAACTGTAACTTATTGCTCTATGGGTCTTGTGTTTTACTGGTCGTAGAGTTTTGGACTCCTGTTACTCTTTCTCTCTCTCTAACACATGCTGTCTCACTGCTGGGCAAGGGCCTGATACTAAAGTCTGGTAAATGTTATTGGATTTGGATTTCTAAGCAAATTACCAGGACCCTGGAAAGTAAGGGGTAATTGAAGGTACAGTGTAATAGTAGCCATACACCATCCTGCATTATCGACGATCGATTTGACGCTTGCAATTGTTTCAAATTGCAATTGTTTAAAAATGCCAATTTGATGGCATGACATGCCAATTTGATAGGTCATCAAATCGATTTGACACAACGTCAAATCGGCAGCAGTGATGCATTTGGCTATTATTCGGTGACGACAGCTACAATTTTATAAATTTGTAGCTATCGGTCATCGAATAATAGCTAGATCTAGCTATAAAGTTGCTAAGTTGGCATCGCTGCTGCAGATTTGAAGTTGTGTCAAATCGATCGTACGATAGGCAGTATGGTGTATGGTGTATATGGACGAACTGCCAATTTGAAACAATTGCAAGCGTCAAATCGATCGTTCGATAGGCAGGATGGTGTATGGCTACCATTATGTATGCAGTGTAAACGCTCTGCACTGGGCGGGCTCAGCTCTGCAAATCACTCGATTACCTTGAGGGCTTCATTTTGAACACCAAATTAGTAGGTATTTAAATCTAAGAATCATTCTTAAAATTTCTTGAGTATCTTCAATAAACTCAATAAAATATTAAATTCCTTTTCGTTCCAAAATTAGAACAATACCACTTTCATCATCAAATTAAACAGCTTTTACAACAACAAAGAAAATAATTAGTAAATCAATAATCAAAACGTTTCCAATTAAAGTACCTTTCAAGTCAAATTGTGGAGTTAAACAAAACTAATTAGGCTGTTCGCTAGATACTAAGAAGTACGAATTAGTCAATTGACTTATTAAGTACCTACGTTGATTGGTTGGTTTGCCTGAGAAGGGGTAGTTATTCTGAGAGTAGAACGAACGCAAGACGTAAATGTAACTTTAATGAATTTTATTTTTGCAAGAAGCGTCAATAAATTGCAAAGTTATTTAGATGGAGTAAGACTTTAGGATTGGAATGAAGGTTTCGACATTTGTGAGCAAGCTATCGAACCTAATGGCGGTAGTAGACCTCACTAGGGCCTTCTAGTACGCGACCACCATCCCGTCGGAGTCATAGCACAGTCAACGAACAGTTATAGAGGAAAAGTCTTGGAACACAATTTTTGACTTTTTAACTTTGTTTAGCCTAGTTAGGAGGTGAACATATCAAAAGTCCCCGCCCCTAGCCCTTGAACTGTGGGTGAGGGGGGGGGGGGTTGAAAGTATAATTTTTTGGTTTTTCGCTTAAATCTCGGAAATCATACGTCCTAGCGGCATATAGCAAGTATGAACTAACTAAAAGCTGAATGCCAATTATCATTTCGATATTGGCGCTCTGGAATTTATTTATTTTTGCTCTGGAAAGTGTGTACGTTTAGGAAAAAATATTTTTACCTTTTCGCGTTTAGGAATTTATATGTCTCGAAAAATATACCCCCCTCACCCAGAGCTCAAGGGCTAAGGGGCGGGGACTTTTGATATGTTCACCTCCTAACTAGGCTAAACGAAGTTACAAAGTCAAAAATTGTGTTCCAAGACTTTCCCTCTATACCTTGTTTTGAGCATTTGTTGACTGGGCTGTCAGGACCAAACGGTTTTTACTGTGTTTGTCGATGCGCAGGAGTTCCTTCTCAGCTCGCTCCATCTTCGCCCATTTTCTTGGCTCCTGGAATAAATAGAGGCCAGAGCAAATAAAAAATATATTTTTGAATACCAGAATAGTTACTTCCATTCAGTACGCTTCCTTTTCAATTCTCTTTCATAATAGGCCTGACATGTACAAAACTGAAAGATAATCGTGTTGACACTAATATCCTGTCAAGAGACAAGAATTAATTTCTTGTTTCATTTTCAAATTAATCCCAATGTTCGCCTTTAGTGACAGGATAGATAAACAATTGAGTTCGTGCCAACTATGTAGAACAGTTTAGTTCGAAATAGATCTGTTTCTATGTTAAAGTTTATATAATAAACTGTTTGATAAACAAAGATAAGTGTAGGTTTATGATTGAATTGATTTAAAGATTCATAGTACTTACCATATAACTTTCTTAACGAAAATGATTGGCGTCATTTTCATTCACGAATTTTGGAGAAAAATCTCGATTTTTGGAGCCATAACGTCAAATTTCTGATACAGACAAACGTAACTTAGAGCTCACCGTTCAATATATTTTGTATGATGTAAGTACTTGATTATCCGTAAAAAACTATTATGATAAAAAAATCTTTTCGTGAAAATAAGTTCTCGAATAAAATGTCCTCTTCCACTCTTCTACTTTACTGTTCTCGAAAGAGTACAAAATGATGAATACTATAAAACCCAATCACATCACATTATATAATCGTAATGTTATCAACCTGTTGAGTAAAGAGTATTGATATGTGTCGAAAATAGAAGACAACAAAAAAAAAGAGATTTCTCACTTAACACGAATATTTCCTTTTCTTTCCTTGTTTTCGGTATTTTAATCAAAACTAAATCACACGACCTACTTTACATGCTAGTAACTGCCAAACACACATAAATAAATAAATATCCTCTAATCAATAACCTACTTAGTTTATTTTCATTGGTACAAATCCCTTTTGAAACCAAACCCTTTTGAAACTATACAGTCAGTTTCCCAAAAACCTGAGAATCTCGTTTGTCTACATGTCTATAGAAATAGACCGTGCATCAGTGTCCTGTGTTGAGATTGGACTGAATGGGACTCTAAAACAGGCTAAGTTTGAGTTGGACTCGCTGAGTAAGGGTTTCGTGCTAGAGTACAATATTTAACACTGTTCATAGCGTAACTAAGTTGTTTTATCTATGTGATGTCATCATACGGGATATAATATAAAACGGAATTTTAAAATTACAATGTATATATAGTATGTATTTATTTTGAGCTTAAAATATTTAGGCCATTTTGACTTAAGTTATTAATATTAATGTTTAAATCTGTTTTTAATTTGTTGCACATTTACATGCATTTGTAATTATTTAAATGATTACAAATGCATGTAAATAAGAAAATATGGAACATGTTTATACTGGAGTTGACTCTTTGAAAACGTTTTACCTATACGGTTCAAAAGACAACGCACTGTGATAAACGCACTAACAAACAGGCAGCAGAGCCTCAATAATAGGGTCTCGTTGGCGCCTTTTGTATACGGGACCCTAAAAGACCGCGCTTCAAACTGTCCTCAGCTGAGTTAGGATTGAATGAAACTCAAAAACCTCCTTTTTTTTTGAAGTCGGTAAAAATGACATTCACTCCGCCTTGACAATTTGCTTCGGTCAAATAATGACATGTAGGATCGATGCTCTATTGTATACTTTCCATTCGGTTAAGTAAAATGTGTTCATCGTTTAAACTCAAAGTAGGAGGAGATTTTGTAGTTGAGTTGGTGCTTCTTAGGATTGTCGTCGATCAATTTGCTTCATTATTATTTGGTTGACGTCAAGCTACTAGTTAGCTAGTTAATTTAAAGCTAGGACTAGATGTGACGTCCAAAAGTTACCGCAGCAAAGGATAATTGATGGAACAAAACGGTTTGGTTTTAGTCAGTATGAGTCTGTCACTCGCATCTACCTCCTTCCCTTTTGACTTTTCTAGATTGTACTACATTCCAAATACTTTTAACTAAAATAAAATATTAGGTATGCTATGAATTCTTTTACTTAGCTTTAAATGTCAGTCTTATGATTTAATCAACTTTATTGCTACTCGTAATAGTTACACGAATAAAAACATAATTATCTTTTATAACCACTAAAATATTCTATAAAAACAATTTAAAATTCTCTAAAATTTATTTTATTTCCAACCATAATGACCTCCTTGTCTGTTTCTAAGACAATTTTGTATGAAATCTAGAACAATTCCGTGAAATTATGCGCACCTAATAAGTGTAGATTTCCTGGATATGAGTATAATTTTATTCAAAGTATAGATAAAATTCAATAGATAAAATCCTATCTACTTATGATACGAGTATCATTGATAAAATGTATGAAAATATGAAAACAAAGAAAATCCTCCTAGTCGAGAAATGAAAGGACAAATTGTCGTTTTAAAATCTTAGAAAACGTAGTCATAATTGGAATTTAGTTCATTTTCACTATTTTATTGATGTGATATAATGCCTTTGCGTAACATTAGACGGTAACTAACTTATCATGGGTAAGTATTATAGGTAAAGCTAAATTTTATTTAAGTTCACATATTTTGTGCTCTGCTTGTGCTCCGCTTGTGTTCGGCGCATAAGCGTAGACCCACTATAAGAAGGTAAAGTTTCTGCCGTAAAGTAAAACACTATCCCTTGGAAATTCTAAAAAAAAAAACTACCTACTTTAACATGAAAATATATTCCGTAATCGTCGAAACAGTCCGGAGATAGGGTTAAACCGTTCCTCAAATAAGATTTCGAAAGGGAACCGTTCGGAACTGATGGTTGATCAGATAAAACTGTCAATAGCAACCCTTGGTACTCGATCTGATGGAACGGAATGCTTTGGGAAAGGTCAGAGTTAAGTACGTCGGACAAGACAGGGTGAATTATATGTATGTAGATAGAGGGATGATGTTGGAGAAATTAAGTTGTGAAATTGGATTGGATGTGTTTAGAAAATCTTTTTTTGAAATGGTAAAGGTTAATTTTAGGAAACAAACAGTTATTCTCTAAATGTGTGAAACTTTATGTTATTGTAACGTAGCAATAATCAATAAAAAATAACTATATATTAACCTTCCACTTGAATTACTCGGTCTAATGATGAAAACCGCGTTCTGTTGCGTGAGTTTGAAAGACGTAAGCAATTAGAGGGCTGAAAGTAACGTCTTTGTTTTGTGTTGTGAATTCGACATTTTAAATACATTACTGTTACCTTTTGAAATGAGCTGCAAAAAAGTTTGATTCATGTTTAAGAATTTAAATCTTACGCCATAACAATATTGATCGCTTAAATTTTATCATAATAAAAAATCTGAATTCAGTATTTTAAAACTCGTAACATATATTTCACCCCCAACGGATATCCCGGGGTATTTGAGTACACTAAAATGTATCAAACAATCAATATTTGTTCGTCCTCGCTGCAAGCTGTTCAAATAATGTGACATCATGGGTCCATTGATCAGGAACCGACACGGTATTAATGGCTTTCGATAAACTATGTATCGGGTATGCGTCGACCTAAATAGCGCAGGATCCGACATTCCTGTTCATTTTCTCATATTGTTTACGAGTTATGTGACGATATCTCATACTTAAGTGTAGAATAGTCTTAGAATACGCATTGAAAGTAAAATTTAATGAAATTTCCAGCATTGTCGTCATTTCTTCTTCCCCGCTTATTTCAATGTGTTTTGGTTTGAAGACGTTTTTGACGACCTCACTAAGAATTACTTTTTCGAAATTGGGTGCGTTTAAAAACACCCGATTAATTTAGGGTCAACGCAAAATTTCATCTCCTTTTACACAACTGTATTACCTATCTATAAATAATAGTTATCCATAATACACATGAGAACATCAATTGTTGTTTTTGTGGTTTCCATCAATTCATGATTTTCTCAATGACATGTTTTATTTCTCTTTTGATAAAATTTCGATAAAATTGTATTTCCAGCCAGGGTATTTAAGCAGTAGCTCGAATTATCGAAAAAATAACTCAAACGATTTAAATGTGCAAATTAAATAAGTTTCAATAGCAAGCAAATTGAACAAACATTGTTCAACGTTCATTATTCTATCAATTTAAATCTAAATTAGCTTTAATTTGTTCGAACTTCAAATTTGAGCGTTCATTTTAAATTGCACGCTAAAAGCGCTAAAAGTTCGGTCAACCGCCATTTTGATTCTGTATCTTCAAAGAGTAAATAGTAGAATTTATTTGCGAAAACAAATTAATTGTTTCATTTAATGAATGTTTAATAAAACAAGCAATCCGTTCAAATAATTAATGTTTATTTGTGTAGTTTTAATGGATTGGTTTAACCAATTTTAATGTATGCCTGTTGAAAGCTACGAGTATTGATTTTGTTAACAGAACACAATTATCGGATAGGTTAATGGTCGCTTGTATTTATAAAAGCTTGCACTTAAGGCTTAAAATGGCCTATTTCTATAACTATGTGATGATAGAACAATCTTTGAACACAGAGCCCAATAAATAAATTATTAATTAAGAAGAAAATAATATTGCAAATCGGCTCTATACAATCGTCTACGAAGCAAATACTTTTTAATTAACCCTTCCCACGATCTTTTCAAGCATTGCATTTAAAAAACCAAAAAAATTCGCCTCAATTTAATTCCCCGATCTGTACGAAAAGGAAAGGCAGCTAACACATTTCGTACTTTTGTTTCACTCGACATGAAAATTAGAGTCTAAATAGCGTCTAGGGATGGGAAAATTTACATCGATATTTTTTATCGTCGGCTCTCGGGACGACGAAATGGGTAATTCGCGCGTTATCCAAGCACTTTATTTCTGTTAAGTGCGTGACAACTGTCGTTTACTTTCAGATGGAGTTGTGAGAAAATTTTGTGTTTATTTTGTAGAGTGGACGGCTAAATTGGGCGACGATTACGCGTGTTCTACTGCTATAGTATTTTTGGTGTTTATTTTTATTGTACTTTTTATAGATATTATTTGGCGATAACGATTATGTGGCTTATTGTTTTCGTTTCATTCGTTATGGATATTGAATGGATGAGGTAAAGTGTTTGTAAATCCTTACAGACATAAAATCTTGATAAATAAATTGATTAAAAACTACATCTATATTTAACACAGGCACAGGCATCATTACTACTACTACAACAAAGTAATCAAGTAACAGAAAGTAATTACTTAATCTACCGTATCTCGCCAAGAAGCAACACGATTAAGTAATTAAGTCACATAAAAACGCACAAAACTAATTAAAAAACAATCGACAACTCTAAGTTACATCCCTAAGCGTTTTCAAACGCGTTTAACAGTAATTATCGTAAGAACTGGTCTCAATTGGAGCCGAAGGTATATGAATATAGCACTTAATTACTTTAGTCCTGGTCCTTGAATACTTTTCCATAATTACTAAGGTGGAGAACGTTTAAATTCTCACCGCAGAATGGTTCAATTAATGAATTTTTGTATTCATCGATATCGAGTTTTAGCATTTATGTTCTTAGCACTAGTTTGGAATGTTCGTGGAAGAATGAGTGAAGTAATAATTGTTTTTTCTTTGATATCTGTAGGTAGATACATTTCTATATGTTTTGCGATGGTATATATGCTTATAGAGATGAGTAGCGAAGTCTTACAAGCGTATTTCAGTTAACAATCATGTTTGTCATGATTTTGAATGAAGATTTATGATTTGTTATTGTTCAATAAAACTGTAAACGTGATGTTGTAGTCGTTAAAAATCACGTGGAATATTCAGACAATTTTTAAGAAATTGTCCTTATTCACACTTGTGTCTCTAACGAGGTAACGTCTGACAGGGCAGAATGGAAGAAGAAAATGACGTGTTACACCGATCCCAATTAAAAGGGGTAAGGACTGGAAAACGGTGATGAAACTTATCCCTCTAGTTTGTAAGCGCTACTGCAGAGCATGGTCTTTAGGTTCGATGCCCAGGTCATGCCAAGTGATATGAGGTTTAGCTATCAGGATTTTTAACGTATTAAGAATGTGAGCTCGTTCGATTGTCGATAATAGGCTAGCTTCCTATTATAACAACGTGCTTAAACATAAGTGGTGAAATACGGCTGTGCTATTAGATACAACTCTGCCTATCTCTTCGGGGAGTACAGGTGTGGATGTTCTGTTAATACTAATTGTTGATCTACCAAAAAACAAAATAATGTAGACCAACATTCCACTACAAGTATTAAAATCACAATAAAAATAAGACATAGGTACTAACAATAATATCAAAACACGTCATCACATCAAACAAAATGATAAAACTCACAATCCATCTTCGTTTCTACCAATAACATCCTCCCTGCTAATAAGTCCTGTCTACCCTTATTTACAAAATGATAAGTGAAGTTACAAGCTACTTGTGACACTGTGATAAGCAGGCGTCGTGGTGTCAATACAAAATAAAAATAAAATCAGAAGGCTAGTTTCGTATAACAAGCGAAAACGTCCGCACACAAAAAGTCAAGCTTCGCGTAGCTAGTGAGAGCGCAATATTGCGATTGGTATTTTGTTCGAGATCGCCGTAAGGTCCTGGTTTCTTATGGATATGCGCTTCGGGTGTTATTATCTGTTTTCGGAAAGAAGATAGAAAGAATATTATTATTATAATAGCGAGTTTCACTGCGACTTTTAGCCGTCAGTGGCGCTGCAAGCGCATAACGTAAGCAACGTCAAGTTTAGCTTCGAGTCTGTAGTGTATGTCAAGTTAATGATTTTTTTTAGCGTGGTAAAATCATTAAATGAGTCCTCCCATCCCGGGCAGGGCGGGAGGGACTGTTAGACTTGTACTGACTAAATCCACGGTGTCCTTTAATAGCCCTCTATGTTCCGGGGTCACGGTGAGGAAATAAATCCCGCGACCATGTCAAGTTAATAATACAGTAAATAACATCATGCGCTGGTAGCGCCATCTGAGCCGAGCTTTGCGTGAAACCTCCCATTACCCAACTACCAAGTAGTGGGCTGATAAAAAATGCGCGCGCTGTTGCCTTTTTGTCACGATGACTTTTTGTTGCCCGACGAGTACTATAAAGATATGGTTATAATGGAAGTGGCCTGATTAAGGTAACAAATAGTTCCTACCAGCAATTTCCTCATGCATTTGACTGGATGACAAAAATTCACCGCAAAAATGTGAAAAGGTCATGTCAATAGTACTATGTTACAGAGTGCTGCTGGACAAAAAGGTAACTGAAATTATGCTTAAGAACAAAGAACTGCCTTCGTAAGAAGTATTTTAGACTGTGACTATGTTCATGTTTTTTTGGGAACACGAAAACAACCGAAGCACAGTCATACTTTTACAAGTGTAGGTAAAGGTTTTCGTGTAGGTACCTTATGTCACTCTTTTAATTTATTAGACCTTCTGTACTATCTGTTTTGTGGTGATAAGCAGGCGTCGCAGTGTCGTGGTGATCCGTCAACGTTTTTATGTTAATTAATTAGGTTGGGACTACCTCAATATTTTTGATATTATATAGGTGGAATTATATCAGGAAGTTATCAAAGTTGGTAGTTCGAGATAGTTGTAACATGGGTTTGTAATGACAGCTGATGATAGAGATGATGAACAAAAAAACTTAGATGACTGGCTGGTGAGATGTCAATTTAATTAGGTAATCATATTTTAAGAGGGATAGGTTTAGTTATACATTATTCGAACTGAGTCATCAATAGAATAGAATTCATATAGAATGATATCTTGCCTTTTAGTCGAAACTATTCATTTACGATCATGAACTAATTTGGTCTTTGATAGGAAAAAATAGATTTGGAAGTTATTTTTCAAATATGTCATTATTGTTGTATAATCTATTTAAATCTTGATGAGGCAATAACAATATGAAGCTATCTCTTAAATCAAAAGGATTGTATTAAAATCCGCAAAGCTAAATTCGAAACCATTAAATTCCTTTCCCCAAGAACTCCATTAAAACATTTTAAAAATAAATACCAATAAAATGTGAACAAAACGAGGCGGAATCCATATTTTTAAGTTAATAAAGTCGGCGACTTCACGTCAGTAAAAGCCTCAAATCACAAGCAATCTATCTGAGAACCGCGGACTATAAAAATAATAATAATTCGTCTCAACTCTTTACGGTGTAATTTATAAGAGAGAGCGGGATGCAAGATAGAATAAAAGTCAAATAAATTGGGCACTAACTTTTAACGAAGGATGCTGCTTTATACTTATTTTATGCAGTATTAAATCAATTTTAGCAGGTTGACCACATAAAATGTTTGTGGTTTTATTTATTTAATTCGCTGCTTAAAAGCTTCACGATCTGCATCGCAGGCCTTGTTGCGTATAAATATTGAACTGTTCTTTCTCGTCACTTCTGGCTAACTTAAAAGGACATTTTTTTTAGCGTGGCAAAATCATCAAATGAGTCCTCCCACCCCGGGCAGGGCGGGAGGGACTGTCAGACTTGTACTGACTAAAATCCACGGTGTCCTTCAATAGCCCTTTATGTTCCGGGGTCACGGTTGTGACGGGCGTGGACATGGGCCACTGCGCCTGGGGTGGAGGGAGAACGCTGTCCTCTCCCTCACGCGGCGCGCCTCCTCCTTCGCGAGTATTACTGCTTCGCAGAGGGAGGCGACCGCTTACCACTCCGTCTCGCCCCGCAGCATGGCCTCGACCAATGCCGGGCGCGAGAGGTCTCCACCTATCGTCGTAGTGAGGACACGGCACGCAGCGGTGCTCTGCCCAAGCGGGGCAGTCCTGCACCGTATGCTCCACCGTGTCCTCCGGGCGATCCTCGCAGTGTTGACACCCAGACGTTTCCTCCTTCCTCATCAGACACAGGTACCTCCCGAACCATCCGTGTCCTGTGAGGACCTGCGTCAGGCGATAGGTCAGGACGGACGCCATGACGCCTATATAGCCACTCCTCAAAGAGGGGTCTTACCGCCGCGATTGCGGCGTGCCCGGACTTAAAGGGACATAGAAGCAATCTTGACAATCACCTTTCTTGTACTGGTGGCTTACCATGACGTCTTAAAGCCAGAGTAGTTCCAGTGACGGAACGAGGTGGCGATAGACGACTTGTAATAGCTCTGTCACTTTCCCACACTAGAACTACTCTGCACATGGTAGGCCACCAGAAGCTTATAACTTGGACCAATCACTGCTCGTGATCCAGTGTGAGCGAGTGGCGACCCAATATCGCCGTGACTCTGAGAGCACGCTGCCGACTTATCGCTGAGGTAGACAACATAATTCATAGCTCGTGTATAATGTTGCACCTTTGACTAATGTAGCTAGAACATTGAATGTTGGCTTGCTATGTTATGCCTCTTCTGTTATGGTGTTAAACTGATAGATTCGTTTTGTTATTCATGTTTGTAAGTTAGGCTTAGTCTTTATTTTAAAATTTTACAAATACATAACTTTATTGAACACAAAAAATATAATTTATGGAATTTGGTCATTTGGCAGTCTTCGAGCGATTTTGTTTTAAAGCATGTAATGTAAAGAATCAAAGCACCAGTGGACAATATATAAAATATTAAAATAATATATTAAAATAATATATTTCAATTATACGTATTTGGCCACACAGCGTACGATGTTTGTGCCTTTGTACTATTAATTTTAAGTATGTCCTTATATTTTGTATTGTGTGTACATAAATGGTTAAATAAATAAATAATAAATAAATGTTTACAAACATAAATACATACTCGAAAACTCGCTTATGCCTTTGTCAAACTGAAAAGCGTGCTGAAGCGTTTTTGTTTGTAATGTATGGAATTGTTTGAAGCCTGTCACATAGACTATCGGACTGCTTTCGCATTTTTATATGACAGGATTCAGATCGCATTCGCTTCGCCCTGTCTGTTTGACAATAGCTATATATATACAAACGCCCTGATCCGTAATAATTACGTCTTGTAGATCATACGAATAATTGCTCTGTGCGGAAATCGAACCTAAGACACGCAGCGTCTGTCGTTATGGACTCTAGTTATTTTAAATATTACAGGTACTAAGCTTTTGTAAAAGCTAGATGGTAAAATCATCAAATGAGTCCTCCCGCCCTGGGTGGGGCGGAAGGGACTGTCAGACTCTTACTGACTAAAATTCACCCGTGTTCCTTCCTATGCCCTTTACGTTCCGGGGCCACGGTATCCTGGGTTAAGGAAAAACCCGCGACCCCAGCAGGCATTTGGCGCGAAACACTACGCGCCACCGAGCCGGGCTTGGTCCTTGGTCGGACGGCGAGCTACCCATTACTCACCGTCCGCAAGCCCGCTCCGCCGCTGTGCCCTCTGCTAATCAGAGGGACACGCGTTGGAGCGTCCACACGACAGGCTATTCGCATACGGGCAAAGAGACCCCTTAGGCACAGTGCCTAAGGAAGAGTTTTTGCCCGCATCCCAGGGTGCACCGGCCCGAAAAACTGGTCTTCCCCCCGGACGTATCCGAGAGGGAACTCCAGTCCATGGGCGCACGTGGAGGTTTCCTGTCATAGCACCCCACAGGTACTAAGCTTGTGATATTTTAGTGAAAGAACCCATTAGTAAAAGAATTATCGGAATCGGATAAGTGGTTTCCAAGATACAACTAAAAGTACGAACTTTACTTTATAATATATTCTATTAGAATAGATATAAATTCAAGAATCAAAAGCGGTTTATGTGACATGGCGCTTAAAACCAACTTCGTTAAATATTTATTTAGTTTGTCTGGGACGCAGGCACTCAGTACAAGAGGTTTTTTTTTGGTTATCGTAATAAAGTTATTATTTTGATAGGAGCCGAACTAGACCAAGGTAATAAAAGAAAACAGTTCAGTCTAGAAATCAATCAACAAAAAAGAATCGTAGATACAAATACACTATTGGATTACAAGAAGTGTGATACAAAAACTAAGTTAGACGACACCCAGCGGCCATTTTTGTTTACTGTTTTCTTTCCATCCCAAAAACTTACACCAAAAGATTAATAGTTTTATCTTAGGCTATTCTCGCACTACACCGCTGATCCGCGCGGACGGGCGATGCGAATCTTACGTCTAAATCGCTTGTATGAATTTCATACCTTACTTAAACCGTACAACCGCGCGGATCGAACCTTTTCACTATACCGCGCTTGCGGATCAGTGGCATTCGCCGCCCGAACTTAGGAGCTCGTCGACGAGCTTGTAATAGATTTTCAACTTAAAGCTTCATAAAGTTGAAAATCGATTAAAAGAACCTGTTTGGTCCTCGTCGTTTAAACATGAAATTACGGATTATTTTTATTAATGATACTAAGAACAAACCGTAATTTTAGTGTCACCACGCCGAGTCTTTAGAGAATTGCACTACAGTATCAATTCACCACCTCCCTACGCGGTGCACCGGTTCATCGTTATGGTATGATTCCATTTCACCGAAATAATCTATGGAACATTATTTGTTCGCGCACTTCAGCAGTGCACGTACTAAGCTGGTATCGCGTTTAGTTTCAGTGTCCACCGGCAAGGCATCAATTAGGAGCGAACGAATTATTTTACTGACTTAGTTTAGCAATGTACGTGCACAAATAACGAGTCCACACAGTTACATGTGCGCCCACGGAAGTGTCCAGATTCCAGGGATATCACGATTTTTTCATGTTTGGAAGAGTGAGTCCATCAGCGTAAACATTTATTTGAGACTGCAACTGTACAATTGTAACTTTAGAATTTTAGATCCTCCGATCGAAGGAATCGAATTGTACGAGCGGTGCCGTGTGAGAAACGCCTTATTACTCTTTCAGCAAAACCAATTTAAAGAGACATAACTCAAAATTGAAAATGAAAGTTCACAAATCAATTGATGATAATCTGTAATCTTATCACGTAGTACTGTGATATTCAGACGAACTTGGTGTCACCTCTACTTGGTACCTAGTATCGATAAAATCGTGAGCCCTAAAATAAATTTTGGTGTTAGCACATTAAAGATTATAAATGAGAGCTTTTTACCTTCCCTTTAATCCCCGAATTTGGTTTAAACCTGTATATTTTTAAATGTGTATTTTTAAGAATTCCTTCGAAATGCTGGTTAAATGTAGTAGTACGAGTAGTACAAAATTAACACAAAGGAATGAAATTAAGGACAAAGGTAATGCTCATTGTATAATTAGCTAAGGGTAAGCTGTCATTGGGACTTGAATTAAACGAAGAAAATTATCAATTTTCAAGAGAAAGCCCTTTAAACTGGCAGCTCCAAAAATCACACGATCATGTAACTCATTGACGTCGCTGCTGCACTATATTTTTGTAACACAATTGAGTAACACACAAAATATTCAACCCACCAAAGTGCTAAATCCAAAAAAAGGATCCCACAGCAATTCACACAAAATTAACGTCAGAAAGATCACAAAGAAACAAGAGTGTTTTATGATACTCCCATGAAAAACAATCACCGAGGTTCGGCATCACAAACAACCCGAGTTGACCTCAAGAAACCGGTTCCGAACCCACGATTAAGCTATCTCGAGACTGTTTCACCAATTCCCGAGTTAATTTCTTCATTTTGTTGCTCCTCCGTATCGTTTATTTTTTTTTTTCTCTCTTTTAACGGCCTTCAGAAATGGAACGAGCAATTTTTCTAATAGCCTATCAGGCAATCGATCAAGCGCCTCGATTTCTTCTTTTGCGGAAATTGATAGATGTGACAAACATTTTTGGTGTATTTTACGGTTTCTGATGGTATTGCTTTTGGTAATATGAAGAGATTGTACTGTCAATGCTTTCTTTTAGTACTGTAATCACGGTTCTTTATCTGTATAACCTAGACAATTGAAAACCGCGTTCACAGTTTATTTATTAGCAGAATCGAAATAAGGTTTGTAATTACTCCTTTAAATATTATTTCCTTTTTTATTTCTTTTTTTTTTCCCTTTATTATGGGTTGTAGTGTTTTACCTATAGTATGTAAGAGCTTTATTAATTTAGTTAGGTACTAAAAATCAAATTTGATCAATTTTAATTAATATAAATCTTATTTTCGCATTTAACATTTAAATTTTAATCAATTTGACAATTAAATCAATTTTCATACAAATTTTCATTTCAATTTTAACCCCCTAAAGTGATGAATTTCATGAAATTCGTAATTCAAGAAACGTTTGTACGAAATTTCAAGTTTCTAGACTTACTTTAGCTGTTCAATCCACCAATCCGCCAGCCAGTCAATTCCTTTTTTTATTTAAACAGAAAATATTTTATTTAATATAATTATCTAGGTACACGGTACCTACATTCATGGTATTATCGTAATTTTTAATTGTAATTGTGTGCATAAGGCTTGCCAAATAAGCTTATTTTCTTTTTTATTTTCTTTTCTTTCTTTCTTTCTAGGTACCAATAATTCGAAATCAGAAATAACTCCGGAATTCCATGATCGGCAGCTGTGTTTATTAGGCCGATTGTAATCAAGATATTATAAAACTAGAGGGATTTATCTTACCGTATCGTATAAAGTAATACCCTTTACACTTTAGTAAAGCGTTCTAGGAATAAGGGTTAACCGTTTGAGGATGTTTTAACGAAAATAGGTTAAGAACCTTTTTGGATACCAATGGTTTAGATAGTTGAGAGCTCTTTGTGAGGTAGAGTACCTCGTGGCCTAATTATTTTACTTGTTCATGTAATTTTTTCAAATGTATTTAAGACTATCGTCTACCGAGGGCTCGTCCATACTAAAAGAGAAAACGTTTTCCTGCCCCTAAATGTTATCCTATCTCAATGATTTTTTAGAATGCTTCTGACACTGTAAAAAAATAGGTTTATAGGTTTTCTTTTTTTCAAAATTTATAATAGTTTGAAAGTAACAGGCGCCTAAAAGTTACTATTTTTATGACAAAATCTTCATTGAAGTAAAACCTTTGTATTTTAAAAACAAAGAAGTTTTGGAAAAAAAGCAAAACCTACAAACCTAGAATATAATATGCTGAAACGATTGACACTAGAATCTAAGAGATTGGTCGTGATTTAGTATGTGAAAAACGTTTTCTCCCGAGAGACAAATTTCATATAAAAAATACTCACAGTCAGTCGCGAGCTGCAACGCTCTCTATCGCACGATCGGGGGTTTTTCAACGAGCGAGAGGGACAGCACGAGTTTTTCTAAATACCTATTATCCTCTTAATATACTAGCGACGCGTCTTGGCCCCGGCTTCGCACGGGTGGACATGATATTTATATTAAATCCTAGTACCTAACTCAGAATGAACTCAGCTTACTAAAGGTGAAAAATATTAAAATTCGCACAGTAGTTTTTGAGTTTATTCATTACAAACATACCCACACACAAAAATACAAATCGTTCCTCTTTATAATATTAGTGTAGGTATATAGTGTAGACTAACGACCTACCCTGGCTTCACACGGCTGTACTATTCAAATAAACCTTCTTCTTGAGGAACTCTGTCTATTGATGAAAACCGCATTAAAATCCGTTGCCAAGTTTAAAAGATTTAACAACAAAATTATACGAGAAGCGACTTTATTTTATACTATGTAAAGATGATTTTGATCTTGGGCTCTATCTAGTTCAGATGTGATGAAGCAAAGATGATAGCTAAAATGGAGTGAGCTCACCTAGAACAAACTGTAACCACTGCGCACTGACGGAAAACAATAAACAGTATTTACTGAGAATAACATTTCACGGGATTTTCTCAACAGGTTATTGCGGCACTGGAACGCAATGAGCAACTGAAGGACGGTTACTATTTTCGAGTAATCAAAAGGAAAATGCTGTTGGTTCCGATAGTCATTTTGTTTCCGAAGTAATAACAACTAGCTTTGGTAGTACTTATGTAAAAGAAGCCTTTTAATATACTCGTAAATCAGTAACTAAACTGGTTTCTGAAAAACCTTTTGCTGACTTTACATAATTAGATATTACCATAAAAATATGACAAAAGCTGACTCTTATTGAGTCATGAATATTATTTGAATATTCCATTAAATTCTGTTCAATTGAGATTTATTTGATGAAGGTATTCAACAAAGGTCGTACTAAGAAGATCGTTGTGTAAGTACTATTGAAATTGGCTTGGCTTTTTTAGTGTAGTTTCTGTTCATCCTAGAATTTGATTTTCTATACTTAAGATAAAAATATTCCTTTTCATTTAATCTCACTTTCGAAGTAGTTCTCCAAATTATATTTTGTTTGTGCCTTTTAGATAACAACAGAAATATCAAAACTGATGCATAGATTTTTTTTTTTGTTTTTGGGAAGTGACACTTCTGTACGTAGTACTATTAGGTATTCTGTGCCGGGTTGGACAACAAAAAGGTGGCACCAAACTAAAAAAAAACTTAATTATTATTATAAGAAAAAAAACACAGCCAAATCGATCTTTCAACTTAAACAACTTTAAACATGTAGGAATTGATTTCTACTTTTATATACATAGACCCACAATTTAAAAATACCTCAGAATTCTTAGAGCTATATAAAATAAAGTAAGACCCAACACTTTAATCAACAGGTCCCTGAGTGCTGGTAATTAGCTCTTTCACCCTACTCTGTATCAAAGTAAGATACATTAACTTACAAAATACAAAGTAACATTTTGTGTTTTTAGTGTTGTTGCTACTTGGAGTCTGTTTTCGCAAAACTATTCCTGTGTTAAGGGTTTAAGGGTGGTTTTAAGTAAATATTGCGTTTTGACACTTTGTACAGTTTACAAGTGTGTTTAGGATTTGATGATATTTGAATAATTTTGTCAATAAAAGCAACTTGAACATTAATGTTAATTGTATGGTCGGGACGCCTTATGACAGGTCGTCGGGTGCGTAGGGAAACAATGTATAAAACGGGGAGGTGATGTACAATGGGGACATACACTCTTTAGGCATACTTAACACAACACTGACGTAGCGCAAGCGCCATCAGGACGTCATTTGCAAGCGGCCATTAACAAATGGCGTCCTGTTGGCGCTTCGTTACGTTAGTATTGTGTTAAGTTTGCCTTAAGAGGATCGTCTACCGAGCGCTCGTCCATACTAAAAGAGAAAACGTTTTCCTACCCCTAAATGTTATCCTATCTCAATGATTTTTTAGAATGCTTCTGACACAGTAAAAACCTATGTTTATAGGTTTTCTTTTTGTCAAAAGTAACTCTTAGGCGCCTGTAACTTTCAAACTATTATAAATTTTGAAAAAAAAAAAACCTCTAAACCTAGTTTTTTACTGTGTAGGAAGCATTCTAAAAAATCATTGAGGTAGGATGAAATTTAGGGGTAGGAAAACGTTTTCTCTTTTAGTATGGACGAGCGCTCGGTAGACGATCCTCTTAAGTGTGTGATTTTCCATCATGCCTCACGGGTCTTATACACTGTTCCCCTAGTACAATCGACGTGCTTGTATGTCCTGGAGGTATTCTTTCTAAGTCCGTGAACAAAGACACGGGTACAGAGATGAAAAATATGAACGTATCATCATCATCATCATATCAGCCGTAAGACGTCCACTGCTGAACATAGGCCTCCCCTTTAGACTTCCAGTAGGACCGGTTATAAGCGGCCGTATATGAACGTAACTAACGTCGAAATGAATTTTTTTACGGATGATATGCAAGACATTATTGTCCCTTAAATGGGCAAAAACCTCTCCCATAATAGTACAGGGACTGTTCGAGCCTCATCGCCACCTCAAACTAGTCTATATTTATTTTACCGTACTGCGTGTATATTTATTTTATTCTGATAAGTATTTCAATGTCGCGGTTTCTCAACGAGACACTACTCGAATTACGAATTTGATGTATTTTATTGAAGAATGATGTAGTATTAATTAACCGTCTGTTGTGTATGTGCTTATACATGTTTCAAATCTCATTTCGCATCCTAGTCTTTTTAAATAAAGCTTTGCGTAAGGCTTGACTTAAAAAAACAATCCGTGGTGTGTTCTCTATGTTACGTATCATTCTAAAGATTTAACCCAAAAATAGTGGTTCAGTAATGACAGGACTCATCATTGTAACCCATTCACCTAAAAAGCTTTTAACAACTTCCGGACATTGATAAGATAATGTTTGTTTTGACATTAATGTCAAAAAAAACTATTTATGTTTTTGTCAAAGGACAAGAACAAAAAAAAATGACGCAGGAGCAACGCTTTTTCTTAATTACTTTTTATGATTTATCTGGCGCAGCCTGTTTATCGATTTATTTATTTCATGTAGGTAGGTATATTAAATAAACTCTAAACATCGGCTCCAATTTAATGGGATGAAAATATTAAATATAATTAAAGTATTTACACACAACTATTAGTAAAATAACATATTGCCATGTATGTACTACAAAAAATATCTCCCGCAACCCAAATATATTAGTATTCTCTTAAAAAAGATCCTAATCGATAGATAAGACACAAAATAGACATAAAGCATGTTACCCACTTGACTGTAACATCCTGACCCGCTGTTTGAAGTCTCAAAACTGACCTTGTCATGTCACAGTCATTTTGAAGCTCAAATTCTTAAATAGTCGTGAGTCGGATGTCATTCCTTATCTATGAGGTTCGTGGTGTATTTTTAAAAGATAGTTACAGTTTAAGTCCACCGGTATTTTTTGTGTTAGACATTTGAGTGATACCTGCGTATCGATGTAACTAATATTGAAGTGTAACTGTATAGTAACGAACTTATCAAACGTTGTTGGTACAGTCTGTTTTTTAATCTCGGAGACTAAATTGACAAGTGAAAATGTCAGAACTGACTTAAATGCTATTGAAATCTATATCAGTTTGCCATATTTTGTATTTGTCAATTTGGTCTTCGAGATTAAAAAACAGACTTTAAAAAAGTAAAAACTCTTCTTGTCTGTGTTCCTTTACAGATAAAGTAGCTTTTGGCTTTTCAAATGTATTATAACTGTAAGTAAACCATAGTGCAATGAATTTGGAACTCCATTTTGAGTTAACCAGTTTAGTACTCCTAAAACTTTCTTGCAAACCAAATTCGGAAATGACACTGAATACTAGTCGGTTCAGAGGATTTTGGAGGCAACGCTATTTTTTCTTGTTTGCCCACAATTTTTGTTACGCAAAATCATGAGAAACACAACATTATGTAACAAAATGTCAAAAAGGACAGGACTTCCGATACATTTCACTTTAGAATTTCAATATCTACTCTACCTTTTGACTTCAAAATCAAACATTTTCATTGGAACTAAAGCCAGCTTTAAATAATTCACAAGTGTTAATGTATTTCAATTCCGTATTTCAAGCATTCATCTCTTTGACATGAAATATTATTCATAAATTCAATCCGTTTGTGGTCCTCCCTTGCTATTTATATAACATTCTCGATTTCTTCATCATGAATGTCCTTTGATATATTTGCTTGTGTACTCGTATTTACAATATCACTACTTACTAGATTTCACTCGGGGGTGGTCAAAACCTTTTCTGTTTTTCGTTTGATGTGGTTATTGGTTACTGTTTATACATTAGTTCTATATGTATGTATATACAACAGCTATAAAATAATTTCTCGTGAAGGATCATTGTTCTTACAGCTGGGGAGTCCCACGACGTAAACACATTCACCTAAACTACGATACTTACCTTTAACTGCTGGCTACTAAAGCCGGCACGTGAACCTTCTTGTTTTGTGATGAAGTTGAAAATCTATTAGGCCTTTGTCAAACAGACAGGCGATAGCGAACCGAACCGAATCATGTCATATAAAAAAAAAACCGGCCAAGTGCGTGTCGGGCCACGCACATTGTAGGGTTCCGTAGTTGCCCATCAAAATACTTATGCGAATTAACTAAACTGATTCGCTGAATTTAATTTTAAAAAGAAGAATTTTCAAAATCGGTCCAGGAGTCTTTGAGAAATCGGGGAAAATACATTAAAAAAAAGATAAGGTACGACGAATTTAGAACCTCCCCCTTTTTTTGAAGTAAGTTAAAAATAGTTGACGATAAAAACCTACCTATCTCCAAAAAACATACCGTAAAAACATACCTATTAAAGCTGTAAAAATAAAGTTGACAAACTTACATTTGCAGTTGAAGAAGATGTTCTCCGATACATTTTGTTTAGGAAAATATGTTATCCAAGTACATTTTATAAGTTGGTCGACTATTACTCGTAAAGTTGTAAAGCCTACTTAGCCGTGATAATTTTCTTTCAAACTTCGTTATATATACTACTATTGTGAATTTTTTCACACCCCCAAACATAACCGTTTAGCTGGTAGAGGGGGGGGACACTCGAGTCGAGCAAAATTTAGCACTTTAAAGCTTAATATTACACAAACGAATTTTTTTATCAAAAAATTGTTAATGTAAACTATCAATATTTTTTAAAGACCTATTTAATGATACCCCACACTAAGGGGTAGGCGAGAAAAAAAAAAAACATCCCCACTTTACGTGTACAGGAGGTGCCCTAAAAAAAAATATTTTACGAGATTTTATTTTACCACTTTTTCGGCACAACAAATTCGTATATTTACACCAAATTACAGCTCTCTAGGACTGTGCGTCTCTGAGCTAAACTGCGGACAGACGGACGGACGGACGGACGGACATGGCGAAACTATAAGGGTTCCTTGTTGACTACGGAACCCTAAAAATGCGAAAGCGATCCGATACTCTATGTGACAGGCTTCAAACAATTACATACATTACAAACAAAAACGCTACGCCACGCATTCGGTTCGTCTGTCAGTTTGACAATAGCTTAACAGTTGGTAGCTTGAGGTGCTGGCGTCTACGTCTGTACAACACTCCTATTTTCTTCACACCCTCAAAAAGGACGTGGAAAAGTAGGCAAATCGCAGGCGATATTACTGGCGTTGGAGGCTATATAGGCTGCGGTGACCGCCGCGGTTTTAATCAGGAGATGCCTCCTTGTTTGTCTCCTTAATATTATTAAATAAGACTATAAATATCTGTAGTCATCACATTATTATGGCATCGCATATCTCAACTAGTTCTTAATCATTACTTTCTAAAATATGCCTTCCTATTCCAACCCCTTGTGAGATTTCTAGTTTTGGCCTATCTAAACTTGACAACTATTTTACGAGTATCATGCCAAGAACGTTTACTTGCGTTAATAGCTTTTTCTTTTAATTTAGCTATTTTTTTTTTTACCTTTTAGATGAATAATATAAAAAAAAGAAACAGCACTATTTTGATTTTAGTAAAATTGTAATAAAATAAATTTCAATATCTACGTGATAATAGATGCATTCTACGTATAGAAACGAAATCGCACCATGCCGTTAACACGATGCATCAACGTCAACAACTTCAAACTTAACTGTCAAACGTTAACGAACACTTATGCGCTTGCGCACACACTTGTTCTTTCCATCAATAGTAATAATTTGACAGTGACAACGTCTTTATTTCGAAGCTGTAAGGTTGATTTTCATAGAACCAGTATTACCACCTGATGGGTGGGTTTGACAGAAGAAATAATGTCTTGAGAAATATTTACAAAGTGAATGTTGATATCCGTGAGATTAACATTTTAAGTGATTATTACAAATGAACATTATTGGGAAATTATGATTGAAACCGACACATAGTTACTACTTATGTACTTAATAACTTCAAAGTGACTTAGTTCAAGCCCTTCCATAAAACTTATAATTGATGAAGTACTAGTAACCAGTATATTAAAATTCTGTAGGCTTGTGCTATTGAATTGCAATTTTCGTAATACAAGACATTAATTATTTGCTGTTTATGCTATCAAACTGTAATTCAGTTTGTAGTCAGTAACTCGAGACTGATTTTACTACTGCACCTTTTTATCTGTATACTCTTCTATTTATTAAAACTAAATTATTTCGTTATAAATATCGACAAAATGCAGACATTGTTCATCTTCTGCTCCTTTCTCCCTTTGTAGTATGTCTTCTTTTATACGTATATTAGTATCGTTTTCTACTTTGATATGATATATCAGTTTGCTTTTATACTGATAGTCACCATCTTCTGTCTCATTTGGTTCTTCTCATCTTGCGCCATCGACGTCTATATGCCACAAGTTACCTGGATTATGCGGTATCTCACTGGCTGTAGCAGGCCTGACCGTGCCACTCAATTATGATCCTTTCGGAGCATTGAACTATATTACTAGCGTAATACCTCAGTGTTTCGGAGCCAAATAGTTTTCACTGTGTTCCGTCAGTATGCAGCAGTTCCAGTTTCTTCTGAATGAGTTTGTTTCTTTGTTTGGTTTCATCTTTTTTTCCCGGCTAGATTCAAGCTACGAGGAAACCCATAGCTAAAAACATTTTTTTAATTATTTATTGCACGTTTTGTTCTCATGCATCATTCGACAAAATACAACTGCTACCAGCTTGAACTGATAATAATATAGAAATAGAAGGCAGATGAACGCATGTCGTAATTTAAATTGAAATGAGACGGCATTTATTTTAGCAGTAAAACTGCAAATTCAATTTGTACCTCGTTAGTTCTTTCCTAGCGCATGAAATAGCCTCCATCAAATGGCGGTACTTAAATGTGTACATCCGGCGTATCTTCAGAAGGTAGTTTTACTACCATCATGTTCTTTCCCTCTGTTATCAGCCGTTTATGTCCTCATTGCTGAAAAGAGAGCAAACAGGCTGCCACACGAGGGCTTAGTGCGGGTTTGTCGAATTTCTTCGAATTTTTGGTTTTAAAATACATATTTCGGTTTCCTTTGAAATGTTTTCAAGGAGAGCAGTGTCAAGTAAAGTTATGCCTGTGTTTGGGTTTTCATCCATGTATTACGCGTAAGTTGGAGTAACTACCACTAACGATTCTCTGTGCCAAGACTAAACCGATACGTCTAGGAGTTTCTCCTTGAATATTTTCACCAGACGTGTACAATTTTGATCATCGACAACATTATTATCTTTTTGATTGGATCATTTTTACTATCGCATTAACTACGAGTATATGTTTATAGTTTTTGCCCAACCGCTTGTACGAACACCCGGAGAAGGTAGAATCGTCCGTTTTTGTAATTTCACTTAAATATTCAGTTAATCAATATTTCTATTTTAACCATCACTTAGCTAAGTAATTGAAACAGTACTAACCGTTTACTACACTACGATCCGATATATCCTAAATTTTGTTATACTGTGACGGTCTTAGTAATAAACGAGGTGACGCTCGTAAAGTGTTTTTGTTACCTCCAGGCTTTAGTGAGAGCGGAAAGCGGGTGGGTATCTATAAAAATGTTGATCCTCTTAAGACCTGTATACCATTTGACTAAGGTTATTTGAGTGCGAATAAGTACGTATTTACTATCCTTCTGCTAGACAAAGGTCTTCTACCATAGCCTCAGATATTCAACAATAACAGTAAAAATTAGCGAGGTGATTTTCAAAATTCATACTTTAAGTTTGAAATTTATCATTCGGGTCACCGCGTAGCAAAAAGCGTGTCCAGAGTTTCACTATTTTCACGGCGCCTTAACTGGTAGTACATAGGTGTCTAAGACATCATTTTTTGCGGTAAAGAGGGCAAATTCACCCAATTTCTTTCCTAGCTTCTTCCATCACATTATTTATCTTCTTCATCAACCACTTCTTCCATCCCTCGCGTGCTGACACATCCTCCTAGCAGTAGCCCATGCAGTCGTGTTGAAACTCATGCAATTCGAAACTTCCATGAATAGTAAGTTTGTCTTTTGACCTGTCATCAGCTAATAATTTCCTGGCTCCGCCTTCACTAAGACCCAAACCCACAAAGATTGTTTACGACCGAACAGGATTACGTTTTGTGATTGATACGAATGCCTCTTAATAAATTTCCTTAAGGATTATAGACCGGAAGCCAGACCAAAATATCGTTAGTGATTTCTTCTCAAGCCATAATTAGTAGACTACATAAGGGAGTCGGATCATAAAGATTTGTGGAAGTCAGCTGCTGTTCCGTTGGTGGGATAAGCAGCAATAGCCGTTCAAACACGTAGAAAAAATAATATTTTTTTGTCATTTCCTCCCAACTGAAACCTGGTTTATATTGAAGATTACCTTATATCACGAAGAATAAAACCAATCAGCTGTCTGTAACATGGTGGAATACACGTCTGCTGGTCACTCGAACATGTAATTTTTTATATTATTTTCAGTGATTTCCTCTCGACTCAAATTTTACCTGATGAAAGTTTACATGAAGATATGGATAAAAGCAAACGTCAGCTGGCTGTATCTCGGTGGAAAGATCGTAAAATAAAATATGAAGAAACAAATATTTTATTAAATCTGAATAACTAAACGTAATTTATTTGCAATATCAAAACGGACAT
This sequence comes from Agrotis clavis, assembly GCA_954870645.1. NCBI lineage: Eukaryota > Metazoa > Arthropoda > Insecta > Lepidoptera > Noctuidae > Agrotis > Agrotis clavis. The sequence continues at coordinate 4,597,343 of OX940937.1, forward strand.
AAGGGAAACGAGTGTCTATCATAATGACACATAGAAGAAGCCATAAAAAAATATTATTTGGAAAAAAAAACTTGTGTCATCCTTAATGTCTAATCTTGTCAAATCATTCTGCTGTCATAAGGTTTCAAATCAATGTTAAATGATTTTGTTGTTGTATTTCGTTATTTTGTTCAAGTTATGGAACTGTTCTTACTGGAGTGAATAAGTAATTGACACCCTGATCAAGAAGGTCCGTTAACCGGTTCAACAGAATCAGAAGGATTCCCGCACGATCTTCAATGATGAGACAAGGCTCTCGCTTGGAGATTACGTGAAGAGCTTCTCGATCCGGCTTGCATTATGAAGAAATTCCTATCTTTGAGGTCCGAACTAGATATCCATTGATATATGTATCATAACAACATGTTTATTTTGTATTTTTAATTGTTTTTTAAGTAATGTAAATGAAAAATGTAAATGACAATAACATCAAACAATGAATCAAGCAATGATTGGGGGTTTTCTTTATAGAAAAGCTTTTTATTTCTTATACTTTTCACTAATTGAGAAAATAAATCAATAGACCCATTTATACGTTTTTTCAAGAGTTCATTATGATCGTTTTGCATATTCGTGCAAAGAATGGGCAGAAAACCTTAGGCCCATCGCATACGGCGTATTCTAAACGCGCAGAAGACGCGCGTTTCAGGAACGCGCCTCTTCGGCGCCGTAGACGCTGATTTGTTATTGCGTTTGGATTGATGATACAAGCGCGCGTATATATAAAGAAGCGGAGTAGAGGCAGGGGCGGGGCCCTCACGCCACTACTGCACCGCCCGTGCCTAAACAACTGAAGAAGAGGAGGAGTCTCTGATCTAAAAAACGCAGAATCTACGAGCGACTATAGCGCGTCTGTTTCGCTGTATCTGCGCGTATACGTGCAGTAGAGGCGCGATTCACGCCCTGAGTGCTTATGTTACAAGGTTGTGATTGAATCTCGTATACGCGCGTAATCTGCGCGGTTAAAGAACGCCGTGTGGCGTAGGGCCTATGTATACCACGTTTTTTAAACGCGCCGTCGACGCGCTTTTTGTAAAAGAGCAGTTTGTTGTCGCGACACAAAGCGTCAAACGCGCGTTTGCATTGCATCTGTATCACTACAAACGCGCGTCAACGGCGCGTTTAATAAACGTGATGTACATAGGCTATTTGGGCTAGTCCATACACGGTGGAACCGCGCTATTTCAGAATCGCCTGGAAATCGCGCGAGTCTTATAATTATATGTATGAGTTATTAAGTAATCGTTCAGACATAACCGCGCGGTTAGTCAACCGCCAGAAAATAGAATCGCGCTGCTCCCGCGCGTTTCTATTACTATGGAGTCTTTACTTTGCGTTCAGTTGCGTGGCGGATACCGCGCGGTTAGCACATCACAGCTCGTGAGTTTGGCACGGTTCGTTTCGACACTGAACTGTTTATTGATGAAGTGGAGAAGAGAAATGCAATATGGGATATTCAGTGTGAGGATTACTCAAATAAAACTATCATAACCAAGCTTGGCAAGAGTTAGTAGAGATATTTGGAAATTGTGAAAATACGTTGGAAACTTGGTTGGTTACTTAATATTGGATGCACCCATTTGCATTGCATACCGCATTTTTCTTATCGTTTTTTTAAGGAGCAACAACCACAGTAAATCGATTTTTCGCTGACCTCCTTTTTCAAACGGACGTTATCCCTGTACGATAATCACATATAACCGCCGGAGTCTGATTGCATCACAATTTTGCGGTTTCGAACCGCGCGATTCATGAACGCGCGGTTTCCGAAAGTCTGTACTAGCCCTTAGTCCTGCTTGTACAATAATTTTCAAAGTATCAGCTGAGGACCTTTCCACCGAGATACAGCCAGCTGACGTCTGTTTTTAGCCATATCTTCATGTAAACTTTCATCAGGCAAAATTTGGGTTGAGAGGAAATCACTGAAAATAAAATAAAAAATTACATGTTCGAGTGACCAGCTGACGTGTATTCCACAATGGTACCGTCGGCTGATTGGTTTTATTCTTCGTGATACAAGGTAATCTTCAATATAAACCAGGTTTCAATTGAGAGGAAATGACTAAAAAAAAATATTTTTTCTACGTGTTTGAACGGCTATTGCTGCTTATCCCACCAACGGAATCGCAGCTGACTTCCACGAATCTTTATGATACGACTCCCTCATGTAGTCTGCTAATTATCGCTTGAGAGGAAATTGGTCACGGACATCTGTTACGGGCTCCCGCTCTATTACAACTACAGTACTTTGTCAATCTGTTTGTTTTATGCTACAGTATTAAATTTTGAATTGGAAGGATCTCGATCAGATTTATGGGACCAATCATCTAGATAAAGGATCTTATTAAAACAAAATTTATCTCTTCCGTTTTAATGGCGATTTTACGATGAAGGCTTTATGAAAGAATTTAAATTTAAACATGCATCACAATAAAGCATGTTGTGGTGTTATTTTTAAAAATAAGCTCTAATCAAATCAGCCCGAAGCAAATGGATATTGGTTGCCGGCGCAACACATGTAAAGGGACCGCTACTAATGAACTTTAAACGATAGACGATCACGATTTATCATCGTTAGCTTCTACAGTCGAAATTCAACTCAATTCTTGTCTAACTAAAGTGTAACTTTAAGTGTTGGATTCCCGTCGTTAAACTCAAAGGTGGAACGTATGTCTGTCATGGTACGGGGATCTCTCTCGCTTAGTTAATTAAGACATAGATTATCAAACGTTTTTGAGTAGTAAATAAAATTGTAATCTTTACCGTATGGAATAGGCGTCTATAACGCCACTATCTTCATATAAGAAACGCATAATGTTCTCTTTGATCCCACACCTACGCTTAAAATCCTATAAATACTAATGCACTGTCAATTTTTAATGTACTGATAGTAGCCGATACTTTTTTATAATCGTTTTTAAATGTCACTTTTAACTTTGTCTTTTACAGGTAAGTTGGTGGCTTGTTGTTTTTGGAGCTTTGTGAGTATGTCTTTGTGTTCAAGAGCTTCAATATTTTCTAAAAATCTAAGCAATGTTTTTTTTTGTGTGTTAGCAATCTAATTCAGATTAGTGTTTACTATCTTTACTATCCGAAAAAAAACTTAGGCCACAGTTTCACAGATAGTTCAGTCATTGGTCTGGTTGGTCAAAACGTTGTGTCATACAAAATAATCTTCATTAATTTCAGATTGGTTTGTAATGTATGAATACATATATGTTATGTATCAGGAGTTTGGTCGTTAAATATTTCTATTTCACCGTATAATTGATTAACAACCAACCATCTAGTCCTATTTCCTTTACTCGAAAATCAAACTACAAAGTAATATGTTAGCCTTCTTATTTGTGGTCAAAGTTCCAAGACTTTAATTTGTTTTCTCTTCTCAAATTCCCCTTATTTCTCTTAACGTAATTTAACCAAAAGTTCACAAGATATAAGTCATGTCGAAACTTTTAAAAGAACGAGAACAAACTGATTAAATACTTTAATCTTTATGTACTCTGTGTCTGTTTTGTTTTTAAATTTATTGTGCTTTTAAATTTTCTACAAAATTCCAAGCACAGACTTGCACGTAGTCTGTGCTTGGAATTTTGTAGCCTTCCTAATTTTATAAGTGTTAACAGATTTTATTGGTTTTAAGTTTCTTGTTCCATTATTAATTATCTATATTAGTTTGGGCAGAAACTAATCCCTCTTTACTAGTAGTTTCTAGTTTATAATAAATTAGAAACCTGGTGACTTTTTAAGGTGTAAAGACATACAAACCTAGAGTTGACTATCTCGAGTTGTGCAACATGTATTTTGATTTTTATGAGTTCTCCGTTAACTTTAAGTGAAAGCAGTTATTCTCATCGAAACTTTACAGTTATAGGTACTATTCTTTTAACTACTTTTTTATTGAGGGCAAAAGTTAATTCACCATTATTCTGATGCTCATTTACTTTGAGAAGTACTCTTACACTAAACTCTTCTTCAGCATCTACTTAAGCTACTTACTTAAAAGTATCTATTATATCGACTCGAACGAAATCATTACCAAAGACATTTCCTACGTCATCTTTTTTATTTTTAATACTCAAAGCGATGCCTAATGGATCAAGTAGTCAAACACGCACACATACAATACATGACCATGATCATCAAGAGTATCTACTCTATTGTTGATGTTATAAAGTTCAATTTCGTATTCATTTTGGTTTGCTTTAAAATTGTCTTAGTAAAGTGAAGAAGTCATTTCGTCGTTGTCACTGATGGGTTTTCAAATATTGACCGGGTTGGCCATTATCTGGGCGAGTGTGTCGGCGGCCTAACGCCGTGGTGATAACGCTGGTTGTGTCGCCGTCCTAAAAGAGCTGTGTTTATTTTGTGTCTGTGTTTGTATGGGGATATTATATGCGGGCCGTTTTGTAATTAAAAATGGACATTAGGGTTGAATTTCTGTATGGGTTGGGTTGAGGGCGTTTATGGAAAATTTATTCATCTGTTTTAAAATGTTGTGTGCACTCTTGGTGTAGACATTGCTGCCTTTTTTGTGGAAAACACGTTTTTAAAGTGCCAAGCTAGAATTGTTATTTAATAGAGAGTTATAGAAACATATTATTATAACGATTGGGTGCTGTGAAATCTAAAGCAGATAATGTATTGTAATGTTTTAATGTAAAATAGGATAAGAACAGGAACATGATCACGGTACCTAAATACCTTAATTTTTTTAAGATTTATATGCCTATTATAAATTAAATTCTCATAAAATTTTAATTGCTCCAATTTTATTTCCTTCCTCACAGCCAATTTATTCTCTCACCAACATCTCTATTAGGGCACTTCCTAAGAGGGTCTGGCTTATCTCTTATCAATTCCCATAAAATTACTGATAAAGACTGTTATATAATTAACATAAAACACCAAGGTTGCCGACAGTCTGCTCGAGGGCCACTTCATAATCACTTAGACGTCTTACTTAGCTGTATCTTCAGTTTGGTCCATTGCGAGGGGTCTAGAGACGTCTGTCTGTCTTTATCTTGTTCTTTTTCGCCGATATACTCAGATAAGATTCTTTTAGAAGTATCGGTGAAGAGACTTCGTGAGTTTCGTCTTTCATTTGACCGAATTTAATCTACAACTGTAGTTTTTTAAAGACTTGTCTCTCACAACCAATTTCTCCTGTATTGTGTGTACAAATATCAAAAACAGTTATGTTATGCTTGTCTGTTTTTCTTTTAGTTACAATAAAAAAAATACACCAACAACCGTTCATTCACCAAAATAACCTGCCAACATAAAGTAAAAAAAACAAACTCGATTCATCACTGAGCAAAAGTTGCAAAGGATATGAACCCCATGCATCATCGAAGACAAGGAGCTAGGCAGCAAAAAAAGCAAGTTATGCAATAAATCCGTAAACCCAACATGTGTTGAAAGAGCGTTCAGGAGATATTAATTACAAGACAGACAGACATCCGTACGATTCTCAGTGTGTACATCAACGACATAATTGGGAACAAATGTGGATGATTTTCAAAATGTTTTGGGTGATATGTGAGAATTTATTTTGACTACCAGTCGTAAACGAGGGGTTCTTTTTGATGGCATAGTAAACACTTAACTTCAAAGGGTTGTATTTATTTTAAAGGCACTGATGAGCTAATTGCGACTTCCTAAAAATAAGTTTTAAATTTTATTTTGATGGCAATGTGAAATCATTTGGGTTTGTCATTTTTTGGGTTGTTGAAAAGGGTTAATTATTACATCAAAGGGCAATTTGGAATCGTATGTGTCATCTTAAATAATTATGTGTAGTTAGTAGTTGATATTTTATTTGTGGGCACTACTGACAAGACTAGGCATGCAGTGGTGGAAATGTTGGAAAGTGTGAAAGGATGCTTTAGTCCAAGGTCTGGGATATTGCAGGCAAGGTTGATAGAATGAACGTGAATTATATGACTTGACTAAATCTGTCTATTGCTGTATTGGATGGCGGACAGATAGGCAGTCGCTATATGCAAAGTTATGGTATTAATCGGTATTACATCAGACGATGTACTTGCAGAAAAGGCCAGGCAGATGATGATTGACATTTTTTTGTAAAATGTGAGAAACCATAGTGATTAGAGTCAAGCAAAGGAGGTCATAGTCGGAAATTTTGTTTAAGAAATACATCATTATGTGTGTATTAAACAAACTAGATATCCGTAATTTTCTATACTATCATAATCACCAAACACACACTCACAATATTTTCCGATAAATCTAAGTACAACCACACATATTTATAAAGAGTTTTTTTTTTTAATGAACATCCGATTACCATCGGGCTTACACCGTACGATGCAATTAAGCATATTGTGTGTACAATCAGATCTCATACGGAGATACCGACCCGACGATTTGAGATAATAATCTTATTGGATGTTTGCTCACAAGATTAATGTACGTTCTTTATTCATAAACGACTAAAGCAGGAAATAATATTGTTGTTCAATATCGTTTGATTACTTGCAGTTTTTTTTGGTTGGACTCTTTGACTGTGTTTAGGGCTGTAGATGATGAGTATATTAAGTTCGACAGTCATCATAAATTCTTCATTAACTGTCCATGTGGCTTCTGACCTTTTCGATCTTCCGTTGATGATCGGAGTATGATGATCATGATGATGATTGTCATTATTATACATAGATGGACACTGCGACTTTTCCCATACAAGTGTTTCTATGGGAACGATCTCATAACAGTGTATGATGATGTTTGCATACAGACTCATAAAAATATTCTCATTATTGTAATATGTTTATGAGTGTACCTTACCTAAAATCCTTCAAACATTGCAGACGTGATATTGGGTTATGTTAAATTAAAGTATTCATCGATGTCAAAGAAGATAATCTAACTAAATGTTGATGGCTGCACTACCGGAATAATGATAACGATAAATGTATTTTACAACTAGTATTTTAATTTTACAATTTCTAAGATGGCAACAATTGATTATTAGAGAGATAACTGGCTACAATTGGCACTCAATCCATAGGATGCATGGATATTAAGACCGTCTGGACTAATAAAACAATGTCGAAACCTTTAGAACATACGAAATATGAACGTCGATGAACTTGAAGTTACTCATATTATTGATTTTGCCAAATTAAAAAAAGGAAATACAGTTGATAAAGATGATGGCGGTGGCGGCGACAGCGCTGTGAGTGTAACTGCAGTTATGTAACGTTACACTCAATGTGGAGCCATGAGAACAAGAGCGAAGCGAGTTAGGATATAAAATTCACTATGATGTAGATAGAAAAGCTATTGGGTATAGTAATGTGTGGGTAGAGGGTCTAGAGTAGTAGAGAAACCTGAATTGACGACGGTTGTAGTTTAACGATCAGTTAGTAATCACAACTTTAGCTTTCTTAATAATATGTCTTCAATTCAGACAATATTAGAAGTTGCATTTAATAATGAAGATTATTTGAACAACTGCATCAGTGTACGAGTGCCTAATGCATCTTTCCAAGTTTGGAACAAAAACTAAATAAGCAAATAGTTCAAGTAAAGAATTTAAAGTATTTCCAACCGCAGGAGATAAACAGCTACTAGATTAGAGTTTTCGAGGTGTGATGACACCAGAATAATGATATCTTCCATCTACCCATTTTTGTTCAGCGTATCTATGGCACTCTTCACAGAATTTGGCTTTAATCATCTTTGCCATCACAGTGCTTTACGACAAAATTTTCCAATCAACCGCTGTTTCCCTGGCCAAATCTGTGTCGCTCGTCTTACATCCCATCGACTCAGTGCTACTGCATTCTTAAGTGTGGGCCGTGCATTCAGGACGGGTTCGACGCAAAAACCAAGTTCAGTCCGGCATTCATAACAGTTTTTGTCACCTGTCTCCAACCTCCGGGCTTTATGTTCATAATAATACCTGCATGCTTTGTGAGACAAGAATTCTACGTGTTTTTCAATTGAAATCATATCTCGTGAATTGATTTTTTTGAATTGTCTTCATCTAGTTAAGGTGTGTTGATAAGGGAATCTGGTCTGGACATTGACAGACTATTGTCAAGTTTTACTTTGGTTTTCGAGTTTGATACTTTCAATGTACTTTTGATTTTTTTACTTCAAAACATTCCAAAAACAGCAAAATCGTCGATATCAACACTTGTATGTACAGTGGCGATCAAAATTCCATGCGTACGCTATCAAAGAAATTGCTTAACGTTTAGTGTAACTTATGACCTTCTACTTTCGTGATACACAATAATCCTTCAACTATTAAGTTCATAATTTCAAAGTCTGTATATGAGTCCAGTTGGCTCGGTGGTTTTGGCATTTAGGACATAAATGCGTTAGTCGAAAGAGGTGCGAGTTCAAATATCACGCAGCAGTTGATAGACTTTTTGTGGGTTTTTACTCGATTGTTAAAAATTATAATTTTTAACACACATATTTTATTGCGTTTGTTTGGTATTTCCGTGTGTTTTTTCTTGTATTTGTTGGTTAGTGTCGTGTGATTTAATATAATTATAACGGTATTGTTAAATATTCTCAAAATGCAAGCAAAATTAGTTTAAACACAAAAATAATACTTAATACAATAACTAATATATAACTTCTTTAAAAATAAATAAGCGTTAAAACAAAATTAAAATAAATAAGTTATTTATTAAAAATATTTTCATAAAATCAACTGACATTTCAAAAGTTAAGATTCGAACTCAAACTTCATTGATCGTGAACCCACGCTATCGGCACAATCATATTGTTAGATCATTACTAATGAAAGCAATGCAATGGTCACCATCTTTTTTTGTTAGTCAAATATTTTTACTCGTTTCGTTAGTCTAGTACTACTTATTGTCATTTTATTTCGTTTTCAATTTTTAGTAATGATGATAATTTATTACCTACAGGGTTTATAATAAAAAAAAAAAAAACATGTAAAAACAATAATAATATATTTTAGTTGAAATTATTATAATTCTATGTTTAAAGTTATAAAACTGCTAAAATTATGAATATTATTACTCGAGCTGGATATAATGTGAAATATATGTCGAAAATCATAGAATGCAATTTTTATTAATTAAACAAAATTATGAAATTATTAAAATTAATTTATGTAATATAAAACAATAAAGAAGAAAATTTAAAAATTCAAAATAAAAACATTATTATTCTCTTCAAATTAAAATAAGTGGTTTTAACAAGGGTAACTTACGTATTATTTTATGCTAATTAGCAATTACAGGGTATTTTTATACATTGCGGACATTTTTAATAAAGTTATCATTATTAAAGCCGTTTATTTGGAAACAGTACCAAGGCACCGCGGCCATGAAACGCAAAGGGCCAGTTTTTCCTTTTTGCGTTCCAGTGAGCTCGCTATTTGGGTCATCCCGACTCGGACATGTTAGGTAGGCCCTGGAACACAAAAGAGCAGTTGCCTTTTGCCTTCCAGGTCCGCAAGAACGAGCGAAGCGAGCTCGTGACTTGGGTTATTTCTGACTCAGACAGATTATCTTAGGCCCTGGAATGCAAAGGGCCAATTGACCTTTACGCTCAAGACACATTTCCATAATATACCTTTTTTTCACTAAATCGAATTTGGTGAAACTGAAGAAACTTGTTATGCTCAATAACAAAAAATTTTTGGCACCGCGGTATTGGAACGCAAAGGGCAACTGGCCCTTTGCGCTCCAGGGCTGCTATGCTAAAAGGCGATTATTTTGTAACAGTAAAGGGGCATAGCGGCCCTGGAACGCAAAGGGCCAGTTGCCCTTTGCTTTCCAGTACCGCGGTGTAAGTTTCTTCAGTTTCAACAAATTCGATTTAGTGAAATAAAGTTATATTATGGAAATGTGTTCTACTTCTGAAATAGAACCACGGAAAAAAATATCCAAACTGCATAAAAAAATACCCTGTTACAAGTTATTGAGGTAAGTTTAAGGATCGTTTTCTTTACGAAAAGATGTTTGAAACCATACCTCAATTCTTAATCCTTGAATAATAAGTTATCAAATGATATAGTCTATTTACAATAAATAAACAAAATTCATATCAATAAAAGGTCCTCGAGACAATCTTAACGTCTTTTTTTTTATTCCTTTAAACATAACAGTTTTTAGTTGATAGTCGTTGATGCCTTCAGTGTTGAGTGCACGATGAACGGTTATTAATTTTGTGTTGAATAGTTATACGGAAACCATTTTCCTTCGTATTCATTCACCATTCCCGGACGTCCCTGACGTCCCTGTTTATTCATAACAACTCATCTCATCATCATGCCATATCTCATCCCACAGACCCATAGTATTTCGTCACTGGAACAAAACATAGAATACTATTATATTATTTATGCAAAAACAGCTGTTGATCTATTTTACTACTAAGAAAAAACTTTAAAACCACATACTAAGTATCAATCACTTTTTTTACTTTTAAAAAAATACCGTTTAATAGGGAACCTTATTTATAAAAATATAATAACATGTGGAATGATTAAAATTTAAATGTTAATACTCACACTTAGTCTGGTTTCATTTGATATTTGTTTTAAGTTTAATCCACATATTTATGCAGGGCTATAATGTTCGCCCTCAATATTAATATAAATCCAATTGTTAATATTTCACTGCAAAACCACAGGACAGTGTAACACTTATATGCTGTTTACATAGTCACACAAAATAACCAAGAATCAACAACGTTCAATTAGGAGACCCAAAACGAGATAACACAGTTATGCCTACCTCACAAATCGAAATAATTCACTTTTGTTTTTTTTCTACGATCTACCTACAAAACTTTATTAAACTTAACCATAGATATAGATAGACCTATATCTGTGATTATAACGAACGACCCACAACACTAATGACTAATATTAGTAGTTATACAAAAATCAATTTTAATTATCAAATTCCTACTTAAAAATGTATAAACAATAACAAAAAGAATAAAGTAATAAATTATTAAAAATTAAATTAAATAAAGTATTTGGGAAAAAAAGTGGGATTCGATCCTCCGCAATCGAACGAACAGAAGTTCTATCCGAGCACGATTACCATTGCGCCAGCATCACTTGTAGATCAACGGTTGAAATTATGAACTATATCAAAAGTTAATTTGATATGTATAGTAATAAAACAACTTATAACAAAAGGTCGTAAGTCAAAGTGAAGCGTCAGTCTATTGCTTTGAGAAGTTTATAATTCATTTTTGAACCTGACTGTACACAGTCATTAAGGAAAATACGATAGCAGATAAAATGCTAAATGCCAAGACTGTGTATAAATAATTATGTCCCTAATACTGTCGTCTGTTTCCAGTAAGACTGTAATTTGATCATGGCTATACTTAGTCTTTACTTAGTCTAATACTTAGTCATAATTACATATATTATTATATCTTAGAGGATATTATTTAGGGTTGCCGTATAAATAAGAAACGCCAAAACAAAAAACGAACTTGTCAGTTAACCGCCCATTGACATTTAATCTATCTAGTACATATTTTTGTAATTATAATAATACAATGAATATAAGTACAATATCAGCTTGTGTTGTCATGTTCCTTAAGGCAATTAAATGACACACCAAAGCAAGCTTGGGTTTCATGCCACATTTTTTGTACCATTATCTTTATAAGATGATACCCGTTACATTAACATTTTTAAGTATATTTTTATGCCATCGCCACCAATAAAATCAAGTTTACTAGTTATTTTAAGACACAAGTAAATTGAAGCATCGTAAAAATTAAGTAGAGTTATAAACTCGACAGAAATAATAATGACTTACTACAAGAACAACCAACAGTAAAAACAAAAGATCATGTTGTACTTACAAGATAATGACTTTATTAAAATTCATAACTCAATTTAATAATAACTAGCACTCCTCTAGTAAGTTGTTCTTCACCATCCCAATGGCCTGATCTAAAAACGTCAGTACTTTAATTATTCGTAACAACATAATCATTTGAATCGTGAGTGTTCAATGAACATAGGTATTAATGGTAACGACTATTTAATCTTGGCCTCTATCTGCAAGTTCATTGTTCCAATCTCCTCAGCTAATAAGTGCCTTGTTATCTTGGTCGTTAATACTAAGATTATTACGTTACCCTCACTGCGAGATACTAGTTTACTTGTCGGAACCACCCGCTGCGCTTGATGTGAGGCGTATATCCATCCACGCAAGTTCCATCATCATTCTTATAGCGTTGTTTATTAGCAACTTTATTAACAGGACGTTAAGATTCAAATTCATCGTCTTTAACTTACGTGGTAGGTTGTACACCTCATGCCGTTTCATTACGATCCTTACCATCGTTTATCATACTTTACATTGCTATAATTTATTCATAAAAGCGATCTTATTTTATATTGTCCGAGATTATTTTACATGTTGTTCTCAAATTTCTCAATACGTGACAAGATTCAGTATAAAGTCGTTCTGCCCTTTGAATTATTGTAGTTTTATTATCGATAACAATATTTTACACGTCGCCAAGTCGTTGTAAGATGAGACTGTCGCTTATTTATGTGAGGATCACAGTTGTCTTTATCATGCCTATGCGGAGTTTTATTATTTTTATATATCACCAGGGTCGGATCTTGTGTCCAGCACTTAATTTTCACGACGTTCTTACTAAGGTTTCATTTTATGAATATGATCATTGTTTCGCTGATTTTTCTGTATTGTAAGTACCTACAATATAAGATTGCATTGTCATAATTTTAAATGAAACATATCTACGTAGTTAAATGTAACCTAAAGTGGAGACAGTTAGTAGTTGAAACAAACGAGTGAAAAGTAAAAGAAATTTCTAAATTAATGTGGAGACAAGGCTTCTAAAAATACATCTTGCCTCAGGTTGCAAATAAAGATATTCTGGCATTAGCTTCAAAGTAAATAATTTCATCAGATACACATTTTTTATTCCAAATTTTTATTTATAGTATGGAAATGAGCTTTATCTGCTTTCTTATACAATATAGATTGTTAAATTCCGGCCTGCTCATTAATTCGATTTGACCACGTTATCGATTCTAATTGTTTATTAAGTCAGCAAAGAATACGATTTTATAATCAGTAACTCGAAATACTGAATAAATATTCATCTTCTGTTATCATCGCCATCTTTAATTTCTGCCTGAAGGCGTACTTAAGGGTCATATATTGTATCAAGAATTACTTTTTATCGTTTTTCGTTTCCAAACGTTGTTCTCGCGTAGTATTTATTGCTTCGCACGACCCTCTTGTGTATTTTAACAACATCATCAGCGTCGAATTTCGAATGAACAAGAAAAAGAAAAGAAATGGTATTATGATTGAGACAGCGCTGTAGATCAGCTGTATGTAGAATATGCGTAGGCTTTTGACTGAGCTTAGAATTAAATTTTATTTTACTGAGAGACTGCTGGATCTCACTGCTGACAATTATTGCCTCTCCATGATATGATTTATAATTTGTCAGACCCTGGTTTATTCAAGTATTCTTTATTCAAGTTATTGGTTTTGTCCATCTCATTCTGAATCTTTTATGCGGTCTATCGCATATCTTTTTTTCTGTGCCGGTTTCCATAATTATAGCAGCTATTTTGGCCTAAAGCTGATTGGGCATTCGATAGACGTAGTCAACCTAATTGAAAGCCTAAAAGACGTTTTAAGGCTGAAAGTATAGAATATAAATCGATGAACGGAGTTTTACTGAAACTGTTATTTTCATTCCAAATTGATCTAATTCTTCCTTCCTATAACCAAACCTTTCTAATTATCAACACTATAAATAAACACGAAAAGAAATCAAGTTGTAACTAAATATTTTGTAGACGTTTCCGGCTCACCTTTATTGGTTGTTCCAAAATGATTAATATAAATTAATGCTTCCACCTCATAATAGCTGACAAGACACATTAATGTCGACGTTACTCTCATATGCTTTATCTATATTTTTTAATACTGGTATCAATTTTATTATAGCGAGGTGTTGCCAGTGATTGCAATATCGGCTTCTCATTTTATTTGACAGTTTCCGTCAGTCGTAAACGGTGTTGTGAAGAGACACTATGTACGATAGTGTAATTGGTTTCTTATTACGAGTTGATTAGGGTTTTATTGCATTCGAAAGTTATAGGGAGAGTTAGGTAGTACTAGCTTTTATCTGCTGCTTTGCTGGCAGATAGTTAGAAATTGGCTCACGGGGTTTTTTTAATATTGTCTGTGGCGGAGTTTCTTACAGGTTAAATAGTTTTCGGAAAATTAAATAGAGTTCTAAAAATGATCCCCTAGGATATTGACATGTGAGTATTTCGACAGCTTATGCAGCCTTTATATTTTTTTAATTTTCAGCATCTAGATTCTAGAATTTCATTTTGTCTAGCCATTCAAAACTATGTATCATTACATTTTAGCCGCCGTTAAATTCAACCCAAGATAATTTCATCCTCGAACCATGCAACACCAGTAGGAAGTAGTACATTAAAAGCTTAATTAAGAAATACTCAAACATCGATAAACGCTAAATGCACAGCTGCAAAACGTTTAAACACGATCGCTAATTGAATTTCATGTACAGTGCAATTACACATTTTATTAAAGAAAAACTTTTAATATGCCAGTCAGAATTGCAGCTGCCAAAATTTCGAAGAATTAGTAATAATATCTGTTCTCTTATAATTAATATGAAAACTGAAAAGTTAAAAGCATTCATTAATAATGATTGTTAAATTCTACATGCACTTTAAAAGTCAACAGATTACCGCGGTAGCTGATATAATGATTTATTGAGAATATTTAAGTTCATGAAATGGCTTCGCAAAAGGTCAGTAACTGAATTCAGAACCATCAATACTTAATGTGATGGGTATTTTTGTGTTGTATAGTTACTACGTGATATCTTCTCATCGAGAATCCCACAGTGTCTCAAGACAAGGGTGTTTACCCAGTGTGTGTTCTCAGTGATGCCTTTTAGAGAGACTAAGAGTCACTCAACGAGCAATGGAAAGAGCTATGCTCGGAGTTTCTTTGCGGGATAAAATCCGGAACATGGATATTCGGCGAAGAACCAGAGTCACCGACATGGCTCGTAAAATTTGCAAGTTGAGGAGACAATGGACAGACCACATCGCTCGTAGAACGGACAACTGATGGAGAAAAAAAGTTCTCGAGTGGCGACCATGGACCGGAAGTAGTGTAGGCAGGCCTCCCACTAGGTGGACCGACGACATCGTGAGAGTCGCGGGCAAAAGATGAATGCAAGTGGCGAATTGTCGTTCAGCGTGGCGGTCTAAGGAGACCTATGCTCAGCAGTTGGCGTCTTCCAGCTGATGATGATGATGATAGTTACTACATCTTCTTTTGTGCAAACACTACTACGATACTAAGGTGATTCATGCGGATCTAATGTCGCATTGGCTTGTGTGCAGTCCGTTGATGCCTCATTGGCATATCGCACTACCGCGTCAACGAACGGCGCTCACTTTCTCTATGCAGCAAATCACTACAAGATCCGCTTCTTTGCCTCCGCACGTCTGTGGACCAGCGGTGTCGAATGATAAATAATCGCCTAAGTTACGTTACGTTTGTAAAGACACTTCTTCTATACTATTGGCTTCATTAAACAAGATCCAACTATCATCTTCTAGAAAACGCTATTCAGTTTAAAACCACACCCACGTTCCTCCTATTACCATGAAATTAACAGGTGCGTGTCTCTGATCAAGATTTACGCCAGCGTCGCCATACCTAGGCATTGGAACCTATCTATTTCTGTAATAGATACTAATATCCCTTAGTTACCGGTTTTAGTCAATTTATTAGTCACGCGAATTCAGAACGGGATATTGCTAATCTATATATATAAAATTCAAAACTGACTGACTGATCTGACAACGCACAGCCCAAACCGCTGGGCCTAGAAACTTCAAATTTGGCATAAGCCCTCCTTATACCACGTAGGTGAGCACTAAGAACGGATTTTGCGAAATCCGACCCCTAAGGGGTTGTTTTTGGGGTTGACAGTTTGTATGAAACTTCGTTACTATAAGTGCTAGGAATTTTAAATTTTGAATACGGGTTCTTTTGAGGACGTAAGAGTTACCTATGACGCGAGTTTGCGAAATTTGACCCCTAAGGGGTTTGTTTTTGGGGTTGATAGTTTGTATGGAACTTTGTTACTACAAGTGCTAGGAGTCTCTAATTTAGTACGGGGTTTCTTTTTAAGATGTAAATGCTTAGCACGGTGGTATTTTGTGAAATTCGACCCCTGAGGGGTTGTATTTGGGTTTGATAGTTTGAAGACTGAAATTTTGCATAGAGGTTCTTTGTTGGACGTAAGTGCTACCTTATACGAGAATTTTGTGAAACTCGACCCCTAAGGGGTTGTTTTTGGGGTTGATAGTTTGTGTGTTTGTTATTACAAGTGCTAGGAATTTTAAATTTTGCATGGGGTTTATTTTTAGGGCGTAGATGCTCACCATACCCACCGGGATTTTGCGAAATTGGATCCCTAAGGGGTTTGTTTTTGGGGTTGATAATTTGTATGAAACTTTTCGTTACTACAAGTGCTAGGAATTTTTAATTTTGAATACGGGTTCTTTTGAGGACGTAACAGTTACCTATGACGCGATTTTGCGAAATTCGACCCCTTAGGGGTTTGTTTTTGGGGTTGATACTTTGTATGAAACTTTGTTACTAAAAGTGCTAGGAGTCTCTAATTTTGCACGGGGTTTCTTTTTAAGACGTAAATGCTTACCACGGTGGTATTTTGTGAAATTCGACCCCTGAGGGGTTGTATTTGGGGTTTATAGTTTGGAGACTCAAATTTTGCATAGAGGTTCTTTGTTGGATGTAAGTGCTACCTTAAACTACAATTTTGTGAAACTCGACCCCTAAAGGGTTGTTTTTGGGGTTGATAGTTTGTGTGTTTGTTATTAAAAGTGTAGGTATTTTAAATTTTGCATGTAGGTTTTTAAGACGTAAAAGCTCACCACTGTGGTATTTTGCGCAATTCGAACCCTAACGGGTTGTCTTCGGTGGTGATAGTTAGATGTCTCAAATTTTGCAGGGGAGTTCTATTTAGGACATAGGTTTTCACTAAGGGAGGATGTTGTAAAATTCGACCCCTAAGGGGTTGTTTTGGGGTTGATACTTAGGAGTTCCAAATTTTGCATTGAGGTTATTTTTAGGACGTAGGTGGTACATAAGACGGGATATTGCGGATTGATTGAATTTTTGTTGTATATTGAATCGATTTTCCAATAGTATCTATCCCAAAAAGAGAAAATCACGCGGACGAAGTCGCGGGCGGAGTGCTAGTATAGTATTAAATGTTTCGGTTAATTCTGGGAATTGGCTTGCAGTTATTCTAGTATTGTGTTACAGGTAATTGGATTCACTTAGTAATAGAAGAGGTTTAATGGTATCAATAATACAAAATACAATAGAGGAAAATCCAAGGTGAATAGTAATATTGAGACCAATTTGGGAAATGCCGAAGCTAAAATTTCAGGCTGGCATGCCATTGCTTGTATTGGAAATCACGCTATGGAATTCGAATGGAATTAGACAAGATAAATCTAGCAAGCCATGGTGATGACAAGTGATGTAAAGCTGAGAACGAGTTACTTCCAAGGAATGAAACCAGATAATAATAATTATTATTTTGTTTGTAGTGACAAGCTCGGTATACATCATTGTTGCGATGGAAAGAACCTGGGTGAGGCTACCTAAAAAGTTTGAATTTATTTACACTAAGTAGGGAAACCTGTACTTAAAAGAGATAAATAAAACATTCTATAATGTAGCCCATACATATCACAAGTATCAAAATAAAATATAATGTAATGAACAACTTGCTATAGACAATTTTTTCATGACATCTTTTGGATGGATTTCATCAGTGGATGAGTTTAAGCTATCGATAAAGATGATGCAAGCAATTTACCAAAGTAAAGCTTCGATATCTATCACACATACTCGTAACATAGCCAGCACAAAATTGATAACAACCGTAATAAAGGGCCAATAAAAACATTCACCAGTCGCAACACTAGTAAACATTTATTTTTACAACCAAACAGTTGCGTGAACGAGGGATTAAGATTATGGCGACACATTCATGCGTAATCACGTTCCAGACATAGAAACTGTTTTATATCCTCGTGTTTATTGAATGGGGAACAAAAACACATTGCGAGTTCAGCCAGTAAATGAAATTGTATTGGAGAATCAGTTATGAAGTTGTTTTGTAATCTGTTAATGTTTCGTAACTTAGCTTTCTCTGTATAACTAAGAGGTGTGTTGTTTTGGATATAGGGATGCATCATAGGTAGTGTGAAGGTCTACTTATATTCACGATACAAAATGGATCAGAGGTGGCACAAAGCAGAGCGATTTGCCAGGAGGAAAGGGCAGGCCTTTCCATACAGTGGATTATAATTGTAGATTATAAAATAAAGTAGACCCCCACAAGTAATGTATCCCTTCTGTACAGATACTAGGTATCAATTTAGAATCCCAAATTTATTTTTATCACTAATTATTCATGTGATTGAAAAGTAATGTCCTCCGTTTTATTGCAATCTGCCCTGGGACATTCAACAAAAAGTAGATAGGTTACTCATCCTACCCGATAGCTTCAGTTGCCGCTACCTTATCGGATCGATACCAAAGCTCATGTCATGCTGCATATCCAGAATTAAAACAGTTTTAAATTATGAAAAATATGTGCTTCGAAAAATATTCCCATACGCATATCCCGCAACCTAGCTATATCATATGTGACATTTCAGTGAACCATGTAAGGTATGGTAATAAGCTCTGGCCAGCTACTTTCGTACATTTTGCTGAAATGTACTGAGGCAGAAAATTGTGTTTTTGCTTCCAAACCCAAATAATGGTTGAATGGTCTAGTAAATATTATGAAAAAATACCTACCTCGTTTTGATTGGACTCTTTCAGTAGACCTGAAGAGGTTCTCATTTTACTTGATGAGCCTTTGTAAATTATGATGTCTGGAATCAATAAAGACGGTGAGTAATCTTAAGGCTTTGTTGTTTTCAAGTTTCTGAGCATAATGTTTGAAAGTTATAGATAATGTTAGCCAGATAGTAAAATACACTTCGAATAACGTAAACAGTAAACCTGTGTTTGATAGATCTATGATAGGTTGTTTTATAACACTAACGGTTGATAAAGTTTAAATAAAGCTTACGACAAAATAAGAACACTCAACATAGAGAAAATTGATATTGTAAGAATACAAAAAATAACACCACAGATTAAAACCACTCCTCAGAAAGTTAAAGAAGATACTAAATTTCTAGAAACTATCGCACAGAATTAATAAACACATCACATGCTAACCCACCCAAAACGAGCACCAGACCAGCCGCACTCCATTTCGCGTTGAAACGAAGCATCAGCGAATAAGACCTTTGAGATTTCAAGTCATTAATTGAGCCGTCAGAGAAGAAAACAAAAAAGATAGAACTAATTTAGATATCAAGCGAACGAGCAGGACAAATTGTACGAGGCGGTTCGGGGAACCGAGCCCAGTCGGCCGCTTTGTACGAAAGTTATTTTGGCTCCGGACAACCAAGGACTGGTGTGAACGTTGAGGGTTAGGGTATTGTTGAGCCAAATAAGTATTTTCACGGTTGGCCAATAAGTAAAAGTCCTGAGGATGTGGCGGTTAAGGTTGTTAAAGACATGTTGTATTTGTGTTAACGATAAATGCAAGGGGAGATGTAATTCACATGTTTTGCAAAGCTAGTAACTTTACAATGATTGAGTCAAATGTTGACAGTCTTTCCAAATGAATTAGTAAGTAATTGAGAAATGCTCCACTGCATAGTACAAGATTACTTATCATCAGTATAAGGACAAATTTTAGTCTCAGAAGTCTTGATACCTTCAACCTTCACTCAGCTCATAATATATTATTTTCTAAAGAAATTATAAAACCTAGAAACATCCACGCTTCTATGAAATATGTTATGTGCGTATTATTTAGTAGACGTGTTAATTAATCCAACTAAATTAGCTAGCTTATAAATCGTGAGAAAATTATTTAACAGAAACAGTGTATTCAATAGAATTTTCTGAATAGTTTGTGGCGCAACCTTGCTCGTATAGTTGAAGGTGATTGAACTTCAAAAGTTAATGAATTGAGTTTGAATGGTGTCTTGTGATGCTAAGTTCAGTTCCGGTGTAATGTCTCTTTTGGAATTTTAACTCCTTTATTTTCTTCTTATAGAAAATGACGTGTGGCAAATAGGATATTAGTTCGAACTACGTGTAGAAGTTTTTTCCGTACGACTAACAGTTTGCAAAAAGATTTGCTCGTACAATATAATGTTTCTTAATTTCGCTACTGTCTTATCTGTCTGAATAGCACAGTGACATATTATGCGTTTGCCTTCTACCCCAATAACGTTGGGTATGAATCCCAGCGTTTTGTTTTTTTGTAAAATGTTTTAGAATGACTAGGTATTGAATAACTTGACCATGAAATATGGTTCTAAAAATAAACACTTCATTTGAGTTTAAATAGTAGCAGATATTATAAAATGTTAAAAATAGCTTGCATATAAAAAAACCTTGACCGTTGAATAACAACTCTTTTTGCAAGATCAATATTACGTTCGACCGTCATTAGCGATCCAAAAAACACTTATCATTAATCACTTTGGTTAGTATGTAACGATATCTAATAATTACAAACATAAAGAAACAACACAAGGCAATCGTCTACTTAAAGAACTACTTAGCCCAAAAAAGGTTGATGAACAAAAAGTATGAACTAAGCACAAATGTCAAAATTATTAATTGAATCAGCCTCAATTTCTAGCACAGCATAAAAACAGTTGACTATATTCCAATGACTATAATTTACGATCTCAAAACATATTAATAAATATGTTAATGCTAACCACGTACAAGGGTTAATTGATGTAAATAATAAATAACAAAAAGAAATATACGTTATAGATTATAAAAATACATTTTACACCTTCACTAACGGAATCGAAAATCAATTCGAATCGAATAGAAGAAATTTAGTTTCAATCGATTAATAATCGTTCAAAACGACATTTTAAATGAGTTTTGGTAATAGAGTCGCGATAGTATGGCAATTTACAACTAATTTTGTGTTGAAACGTGTTCAAATGATAATTTTATGAAAATGTACCAGGGACATATTCACATGGTCGCGTGATTAATTGTGGAAACTTATGGTTTTAGAGATTAATGTAGAGTCTTGCATATTAGAGTGGTTTTAGAGAATTATGGCTGCCTTTTAAATACGAAAATCATGTCTATTATAAACGATATTAATATGAGACTGTTAGTAATCGTTAAAGAGGAATAAATTTGACTGAAAGTGTCGGATTTAAAAATCTAAATTTTTCTTTAGATCAACAAAAGAGCAAAGATATAGAAAAGACGCAGAATTTAAACGTGAAAATGCAAGCTTCTTATAGGATGCCAAAACTTCTTCAACAAAGAGACCATGAAACGTTTTCCTGTAAACATAAGAAGGAGAGGTGCAGACAAAACAAAACCACTGACTTTCCGTTTCCGTAATATTTTCTGAGACGGTCTGGACTTTAAAGACAGCGTCTACAAACACAAAGGAATAAAATTTTAAGTATACTAATTAAAATTAAAAAAAAAATCCACAGACTAAAGTATGCTTTGTCAAAAATAAATGCAAAATAATACAATTTGGTTGAGAGCGTCCGCGAGCGGAGGCACAGATTGTAAAAACCTTTTAAGGATCATGCACACTGAGACGACTGCTTTTCAGTTAATTGCGTTGCCTTGTGCTCTCACGTCTTAGTTTTGCTTAGTTTGCCTTTTCATAAGGTTAGTCATAGTAAATGTCTCCAATTTCTCATTATTAAACCATACAGTTAAATAAATAAAGCAAAAACATAAATAATGTTCTGGAAGCCTGAAGGCTTCTCTCACATACAAAAATCACTCTGCTTGTCTTTACCATGAATACCAAGAACAACTTATTCAAATATTTAATTATAAGATAACCATTTTGCATTCACATTTTCGTATATAGACATAAATTCACGGTCAATATTTGTGTTGGCGGAAAAATAAACAAGTGAAAAGCTAACTGCAAAAAGTCGCTCAAAATACTGCGAATGCAGCTGTAGGATAAAGCTACTAGTTTATTTAAAACGGGCACTAGGAACGAACAGCATTCAGCGCGTGAAATCGAGCCCCATAGAGAGCATACTTGTTTATTTAAGCAAAGCATTAGACGTTCACGAAGGCATTACTGATCACCCTCTGCGGACAAACCGTGACACTCGTAAAACGAGACGCGTCTTTGCACATTTGTCGCGTGAAATCGCGCGTCCGTTTCGCGTGCTTCGGTGTGTCAAACACCTTAAGTTGCCTAGCCTCGTTGTATTTATTTTAGAGCCTAATTTAAATAAGACAGGGCTTAAGTTCTTTTGTGACTTCGTCGGCATTCGTAAACGAATTAGCTACAACGAAAAGGATATTTTTATTCACCACATTATCATAGTCTTTGAAGGATTGTTTGTCGGTTAAAGGACCGTTGTCTCTGTTATAAAGACGGTGTAATTATTCGTTTCTTTTATGTATTTTTTGTACTATTTATTATTTAATCAGTGATTACATGACTATTTGAAGCATACATACGTACCACCTCCTGTGACTGACTTTTTTCTGTACATATTGAACTTTTTGTGGAGTCATGCAAGGAAGTATTTAATACTACCTCCTTCCCGTAACTTCGTTCGTATAGACAAAACATAATCATGCATTTTTGTTTTGTGCATAGTTCCCGACTCCTGGGCTTCTGCCTCTATTCTTTCCACTATTTCCGATGTGTTTTCCTTGCCACTGCTTTCTTAAGTGAGATCAGATAACATTTTTAGTTTCGCAGGTTACTTCCAAACTTACAAGCTAAATTAGTGTAGAGATACTATATTGTAGTTGTTTCCAAAAATGTTACCAAAACTAACCAAAATAATGATAATACCAAAGATCATATCAATGCACTACGTAAAAGAGAACACATGAAACACACCTTACTTTTCTCATCCACACACTGGTACACAGAAAATTCCTAGCCTAATCGCTTCAAACATAACCACGATAATGTAACAAAATCCCTCCAAGCGTTAAAAAGTAGCTGGTGAGAATCAACCCACAAAAACTGGACAATTCATCATAATAGTGCCAGGCAATTACTGTGTATAGCGTTAATGACTGACATACGTTATTAATCTAGCAGGAACCCGTCTTGGACAAGACTTAGCGATTCCGATAATAATCTTGTTTTAATAATTACTCACTCATTCTTCCTACAATCTTGATAGACTATTTGTACGTTATTTTTCTTGCTTGTGTTAATTTGGTCAACAACTCTTTTAGTAGTGCTTAATTCTTGTTATTTTTCTATGTTGACGTTATCAGGGATCGGGGCGCTTTCTAAGAAAATTTTCTTGTTTATTTTTTACTGTTTCTTGTTTACTACCCGATTCGTCTTCGTTTGTTTTGACTGGTTGGTGCGTTTCCAAGTTGTTCTTTTTTTTTGCTTTTGTGTGAAAATTCGTAGCTTGAATTTTTGAATTGTCGTGTCTTCTTGTGCAAAATGTTGCATTATTTTAAAATTTATTGCATTAAAATTTGTTGAAAATTATAACTGTGCAAAACTGTTACCAGCCTCTAATAACCTCTACATGAACTTTGCGCTAACTAGATATTAGAAAGATTGATAACAATACATACAGGTTTAGCCCGCACACATCATGATGTGTTTTCTTACTACCTAAATCATAAACTGTTGATGTTGATCATGAAATGTTGATAGGTGCATGTTTGATATCAGACGACCAGAAATCAAAGGACAAAGTGTCCTTAGTGTGTGTATCAGCGATTAATGTAACTATGGCCTGTTACTAATTTACTTTATAAAAATATGAAACGTATGGATGGAAAGCTATGAATCGTCGTTGGCAAGTCTTAGAGTTATTTCAGTCTTCTTGTCGAGAAAGAAAAAAAAAACAGTACAATAGAATAATTTTGAAACACTCTCCTGCCACATGGACACATTGTCCAACCACTTCTTTCTCTCGAAAGGAGATGGCCCATTTTCTTAGGGCACTCTGCCTAGCAAATAAAAAATCATGTACAGTGACCAATTTTGGTTTATTTTAAACATAATATGCTGTAAAATTAACTGTGAAAATTACATAATCCAGTAACTTCAGATTTCTTAGTAATTAACAAAAAGCATCAATTGGTCATGAACCTAGTCGGGCTCTTACCTCAATATTATCCAGATTATTTTGCGTGGATATAAAGAGACCCTTGTCACTGGATGGATATCCATTATATTCTACAGTTTAAACCAAGTATTACCAAGTATAGAGTGTGTGTATAGTATGTTTTATTTGTAGGTTTTCATAATAAGTTTGAAGTACATGCCTGAATTGTTAGTAATTGCACAAGCATCGTTTGGAAAGGCATGTCTAACGAAGATACAACATGTTTTCTTAGCCGTCCCGTAGCTATACCGCAGTTAATACACCTCATTGTTGTATTATTGTTGACAGTGTCCAAAACGTAAGCACAATCAAATCCGTATGAAAAGCACTAGATAATCGTTGGGCAATGGAATCAGTCCGTGTAGAATAGCAATGGTCGGTATAGAGAAAAGATAATCGCACAGTTTACAAACAAAAATAAGCCCCCGCACAAGCTGCGAACACAAATGAAAAAAATAGTATGAATGTCAAACAAAAAATATGACGGATGTCAAGCGATTGTCGAACCTGTCATGTCGTTTCGTTTCGTTGTTGCAGGAAAAAGTTATTATTTCAGTAATTTAAAATAAATGTTTCATAGCATTCGAATAACTTATAAAAGTGTTTTTATTATAATTGCAAAAGTGAATAATCATTTTAAGTCAGAATAATGTTAAATATTAGTCTGACAAGGCATTCATATTATAGCTTAACAGGGAATGGAACGTTTATCCGAAATAGCGTGCTGCCCCGATACGCCGGAAACGTAAAACAACTATTTGTGTCGAAATATTTTTTCGGAAGTTGTACGGAAACGTAAATCATTTAGTTATTTATATTTTTATTTTTTATGTATTTATAACTAAACATGTAAAATGTACATGTCACTGAGTAACTAGGCAGAAACTGGCCATGTCATTTATTCAAAAAATTACCATTTCCCCGAGCATTCGTTACTTATTCTAACGTACTGCGCCTAGTTTACTAATAAATGATAATCACTTACTAACTCATGCTTAAATGTTTCCTGCTACCGTCGTGGACAAACGAACCTTAATTCTTTAGCTTCATTATCATATAGGAGCCACGGAACTTGACTGATTATTTTGGGTGCCTTGTTTAGGATAATTGGGATATCAAGAGTTAAATCTTTTTCGTTTTTATTCGAGTAGGTTGTGTTAACGGTAGGAAGTTGCATTTGAATGATTCGAAGTAGAATATTTCGATTAGACTTAGTAATGGCAATGTAAGGTTAATTTTATAAAAGATACATATAAGTAAGTTTTTTGGGACACACCCGCTAGCTTTCTCGTCTCTATTGCACCTCTTGAAAGTAAGAATCAACAGGCGAAAAAAACACCATTACTAATAAATAAGTGTTAAACTTGCAAGTCTTGTACTCGTATAATGTATTTTATTATGTCGTGAATCATTTAACGTTTGTGTACAGACAGAAATACAAGTTGTGAAGGAAGAACACTATAAAAAACAACATCCACAGAACATAAACGACTTAATTATTATTTCTCGACGAAACATCATCAAGCAGCAAGACATAAAATTAAAAACTTCGTGTAGTACAAGTAGTGACGGGTAACACACCTATCACGATCAACCCGTTTCATCCAACAAAATAATAGCTACGCGTGAATCCAACACATAATTTCAATATCCGTATCCATCATTCAAACTTCAACTTATTAAGCCTACACCTTTAGTAAAAAAAAAGAGAATTGGCGGCCATTTTGCTTAAGCTCGTTACATCTCGACGCACGCCACTGGCGCTCGTAATTATGATGTTAAAACGCATGTGTGTATCAGGACTTAATAATGCGAATAAAGTTTTTGTTTGTGTGTGTGAATAAGGCGATGCGTACGCGCCATATTGTGTTCGAAATTTGAATGTGTGAGTGTGTTTGTGTGTGTTTTAGTGTATGTGTGTTGATTTGTCGGCGTTTTTGAGTGCGATGGTTGTCTAACAATAATTATTATATACGTGGTGAGCCCGCGGCGCGAACGTCCCTTCATGTTTAGGGTTCCGCGATAAGATAACTAACCCCAATATGATTTGTTTGTGTTTGTTTTCTCTGGAGGTTAGATATGGTTTTATTTTTTGTCGGGGTGTCTGAAAATGATATGGTATAATAATGAGGGTGTACAGTTTTTTTCTTATGTAGATACAAAGCAAGATATTAGTACCATATTTAAAATACCTACTAGAACAGATACTTGGAATATTTTGTGAAATTATAAAGTCCTTTTTTTATTATGATTTTCTAAATAATTCACGAATTTGGATCATTATCAGCCTGTTTTATTTACATTGACACAAATTATTGGTAGATAAAATACAATAAAAAAAAAAAAACAAAAAGTCCCACATAAATAAACAAATTGTGACCACTATTCCAAAACCGCGTGTGGTCCCAGGAAATGAAAATTATGTCATTCCGTTAAAAGTTTACATTGCAGCTGTTTTTAACAAAAAATAAATGGAACCTGCCCAAATTTGGTTACCAAGCGCACTTGACCGATTTTTTTTCTCTTCGTTAAATGAAAACGATATGCGCTTAGCAAAAAGCCTTTTGTTTGTGTGGAGGGCTTGGCAAATGATTTTATTTTGCATGTATGGTGTACTTATGGAAGATTGAGTAAGAGTGGATATCAAAGATGAATGAAATATGAAAGGATACAAAGTGTTTCAAAGAAACTTAAGAACAAAGAGGACATATTAGGCAAGATACTCTTGATTATACACAAAAAGAAAACGCCAAGATTTTTGTAGGAAAACTTTTTTAAGTTAAATTAGCTTGGCTTTATTAAAACAAACAGCCATGAAAAGTTTTGTTGTTTTCATGAGTAACCCTTAAACTCCGAAGAAGTTTCAAGGATACGGTAACCATAATCATATCAACCGTAAGGCAGTCACTGCTGGACATAAAGCGCCCGTAAACGTTGCAACATTTTTGCTTGGTGTTCTGCTTTTTTCTCATCTAGCTCACTTATTGCATCATCTTCATGGAAGCCATCTATAGATGATACTGTCGAGACTATACCAGGACCATATTCATCAATACCTGTAATTATTGAGACGCAAATGCTAAAAAATCTAGCAGAACCATCCAAAATATCAACTGACACACTCCAAATTTTTACGGTACCAACTGAGCCTTTGATTTAGACCGTAAATCAAAGGCTCAGTTGGCGCGCACCCAAACACATCGATTTGCTGCAGAATTGTTAATCACCCTTGTTGTTCGATAACAAGCTTGTTCCCAATATTGTCCACACTTGTTCGGTCAAGTTTTGTTTTAGTGTTTTGTGGAATAGTTAGTGTTTTGTTTTAAGTTGTCTTTTGTTTTGGGACATTGTCTTCTTCAACATTGTTTTCTGTTCTATGTACTCGTACTAATATTGGATTCACTAGATAGCCTAGATTTCTTTCTTGTTCAGTGTTTTTAAAAACTTATACTCTTTTATTCAGGCTTCTCCCAAGCAACGTCATTTAAATTGAAACTATATTTTTCTTGCTTCTTCACTTATGATTGATTCCGTTCCTGGACCGAATACAGTTGCACCGTTACTCTGGGGAGTTGCATTGGTGGTCGCCATTGTGGATTTTATCAGTAGCAGGGGTTGAGTGGTGAGCCATGAGCTCATCTCAAGCTATACCACAATATTTTGGTCTATGTTTTCTGCATCCATTGTCAGTCATCTTGTTCCTGTTGATTTCATCATTGCATTGCACTAGCAGACTGCTCCCTGATTCTTTTAAGTCTCTTAGGTCGTCTTCAGTTTGGTTTCCCACATTTCTTCCATAAATAAAAAAATATATTTTACTTCAAAACATTCGCAGTATTTACTGGATACCTGCAAAAATTAACGAGCATTCTCATACAAAGTTAAACTTTTAAACCTAAAAAAGGTGAAGTAAAAAGAGCCATTATAGTTGAGGACTAAAAAGAAATAAAACATCGGACCCTACAGGTTGCAAGACGGACTAACGTCTCAATTCACATCCATCTGTTTCGCACAGGGTTGCCACAAGAATTTTTGTGTTTTACTTGAAAACTATTTTTTGAGTTAAATCTAACTGCAGCACCTTTTTACCGTTGCCACTGTATGAATTCTTTTGAACTGCTAAAATAAGAAATTTAATTTCGCAAAAAGAAAAAAACATCAACAACAGTTTCAACTTCAAAGCGTTCATATTCACCTTCGAGTTGTTTAAACTAATTTTGTTTTAAAGGACCGCAACCTGCCAACCCTATCTTTAACTTAAAACAAGTTATCCAACTAAGCAAACGAAATGTAAATGTTGTGTAACGAACGCAAATACTATGAAATTGTTAAGTTACTAAGATAAATACGAAGGGCTAAGGAACCTCTTGATGAGTCTCAAGTCTTAACTTAAATGATGATGTCACGACTTTTAATCGAGACCAAACGTTTAAGAAGAGCTCGTGATAAAATAAATTCAGTTTTAAATTTAGACTAAACATTTTCCGTCGTACCACAAAAACTTTTAAACGTCTGTTGAACACTTGTCTAAAAAAATGTCAGATTATGACGTTGAAATAAGGTCCGTTTTGCAGTCACACTTTTTTTAGACAATAGTGTTCAACAGATGTTTAAGTTTTTGTAGTAAGGCTGTTAAACTTAAACTTTAAACAAAATTTTAATAAATTAAGATCTTTAATTTGTAATGTTATTACAACGTTACCAATTAAAAAGTTAAACTTTACTCAACAACTTGTTACCACTTTAATAACGAATTCTTTCATAACAAGTAAAAAATTAATAGCTATCGAACTATCGGAATTAAAACATGGCTGCGAAATAAGCAATTTACGAGCGAAAATCGAGTTGGAATGATTCAATCAGGTTTTTTGCTAACCTGGAGCTTACATTATGAGTTTATGACTGTACGATGCTTGCAATCTCTAGAAAATGCTCAAGGCTACAAAAGGTATATGCAAAACTTACACCCATACCAAATGGACGTATGAAATTAAGTCATCACGTCTCCCTATGAGGGGTATTCATGCTACTTCTCTTGTATATCTAAAGCTACACCGTACTACAACCATCACCAAAAGAATTCAAACTCTAACACTGTAAAATAAGGGTGTTAATTCCACAACGGGTAGTGTATATTCGTTTTAATGGCAGAAAAAATCGCATCGTCATAGCGTCGACGGTAAAGCGTGACGAATCGCGATGGAGACGTCAATTCCTTTACATTCTTAACAAAACCAACAAGTGAAGTAGGACAAAAAAGTGGAATAAAGGGAAAGAAAAAAAGGAATGGATGTATAAGCTACTGAGTGACGCCGGTTGTCGTTCACGCTTTCTTTTAGTACAAGGGTGGGTTGAAGTACTATCGAAAGTGTAGTAAAAGTACCTTGTTTGGAACTTGGGTGTTGATTTAGAGATTTCTATTCAGACCATTGTGTTGTCAAGTGTACTTGTGGGATTGACGAGAAACAATGGAACTTTGAATTGAGATCTGATCTTTTTGGGGTAAGTGGTAACGGATTTTCGGCGCAACAATTTTTATAATGCAGTTTAGTAATTTCTTTATTTTACTTACTTCGTTTTGTTGCGATAGGTTCGCCATTGATCACTAACTCACTTGATGGTACCGAAGATGATTGTGGTCGATGTGGCGAAGCATGCTGGCCTAGAAGTTACCTATTCACTTTTGACTTAAACTACGTACTTTACAAAGTATCTCCCTATGGCTTTTGCCCTTTGATTGTGGGTCTTACATGTACAATTGTACACGTAAGACCCACAATCAGATTATATATATATATAATAATATATATTCCACAACTATCACACAACGCCATCTAGTCCCAAGCTAAGCAGAGCTTGTGTTATGGGTACTAGACAACTGATATACATACTTATATATTTCTAAATACATACATATTATAGATAAATTACACCCAGACACAGAACAAATGATCATGCTCATCACACAAACATTTGTCCTGGGTGGGAATCGAACCCACGACCCCCGGCATAGCAGTCAGGGTCACTAACCACTAGACCAACGGGCCAGTCTAATTACATTGACCGACTGTATAACTGCGTAACGTTTTGGAGAAAATGACATTATAATCCATGTGTGGCTTATCGAAATATGCTTAACTGGCTGGTAAGGCAAGGCAGTGTACCTATGAGTAAGAAATATTAGTCATTTGTATTTCTGTATTGATGGTAATAGTATCAAATGTTGTAAAATTAAATGGCGGGACCATAGTAAACCAATTCGACTAGTATCTCAAAAAAAATGCAATATAAAGCTTAAACACAATAAGGAAAACCCCAAAGTTTGCTTAAGCATTCCACAGAATTATCAGGCCAACAATAAAATAACAGGGAACTGCCTGTGCACAGGATTCTGTGAGATTATATCTAGAGCCAGCCACATAAATTACACTTACACTCGTGGCAGAACGCACTTATGGTTTTTTTTTTCTCCGAATATCGCACCGGTACTAAATGCGAGAATGTCATCCAAAATTAATGTATTGTCGACGATGACATTTGGAATTACATTCGAATTGTAAATTCGAAATTTGAAAATAGACTTTTATCGAAGTCGTGTGATTGCGCTAACCAGTTCAGTTTTAGAGTCCTGGGGCCGTATTACAACCTCTTAATTCCTGTCTCACTGGAACAAGCCTGGTTTAAGACGTTGTAATCCCCCTCCTGCTTGATAAGATTGGTTGTAAGATTATACTACTTGTGCCAACTGTCATATTACTACAAATGACAGCTAGGAAAATATGGCGACTATAACAGTTTTCACGTAGATTTTGTGATGATGACGATTTTAATGCAGTAGGCGAAAATTCAATGATTTACTACGATTTTATAGTGCTGTTTTTAAACAGTTTATTAAAATGATTCATTTAATAATATATAAATGATTCAAATTAACAAAATAATCATCTGATATATATTAAAATGTACCAGATTATGTATTAAAATATATCAGATTATATTCATACTGAAATATACATTATCAGATAACTATTTTGTTAATTTGAATCAATTTAAAGTAAATTATTTACGTTGATCAACGATAGTAAATAATGCAATATTAATAATTATCCGTCCAACTGATTGCAACATTGAGTATGTAAACAAAAATATCAGATATTTACATGCAAAGTAGTTGACTTTGCAAATAATAATTTACATAAAATTTCAATAATTTATAATAAAACAGGTTTATTGTTCGACATAGGTAATTATGTAACGGTTCAATTATGTTCGAGAATTTAATTATGATGTATAGAAATTATCTGAAATGCAATTATCAAGATTTATAATGTTAGGCCACGACTGAATAAACTATCAAGAAATATCGACACACTAAGGTGTGAATTTACATTCTTTTTTAAGATGGAAAATCATGGAAAGAATCCTCCCACCCTGAGTGGACCAGTAGGGAAATCCATCATATTCCTTCAATTGCTCTTTAGAGTCCAGGTTCCCCAGAAGACATTTGGCCCATTACTCGCCATCCGCGATTTCTACATATTCTATTTTAAAGAAAATAGATCGAAGTGTTTAATTTGTAAAGACATTAAAACATTTTAGCTTTACATGGGATAGTTTTTATCCTGTTTTTATCTTTCCGTGGCTAACTTTAGAGTTTTAACGGGCAAAGCCGCTGAAAACTGCTAGTTATTAATATTTCCTTCCTCCAAACTAAATGAAGGCCCTTCACTTCACCGCTCCAGTTCCCACCTAGTACCACACTACACCAATACGATATTAATTATGAACGACATCCATTTCCGTGCTCATTATGACAATTTGCATTCTAACAAACCCAAATTGCGCAATGTAACACTGACTATTTTCTACGTTAATAGACACTAAATTAGTACAAAATTTTGTGTTCGGATTTGCATATTTAATCGTATTTAGTTTAGGATTTGTGTGACATTCAATATGATAATTGAAAATGAAATTCTGGCAAACAATAATTTTCTGATTATTGAAAATCTAGCTGTTACTAGTGGCTTCAGGCTGATTGCTAAAACTGGTGATAATGATAATATTATTTTGTTGGACATGACTAATAATAATACTGTTTATATTTGTTTTTATTTTAATTAACACGCACCGAAATTGCAATAGTCGCAGCAAGGAACTTTCGCAACAACGTTCGTCGTAATAGCAAACGTTCGCTGTAACGTACTTAATGCAACATAGAACTTTCGCGATAACGTACGTGGCAATAACAAACATTCGCAGTAGCGTAAGTACATCGCGATAATGAACTTCGCAATGATAATAGAAGATGCCTACACTTGCTACCAGTACCTAACATGCGTTGATGGACTCAACCAAAGAGACAGTCAGAGAGGTAAAATACCTGCCGGGGTCGCGGGACTGGTATCAGAAAACTGTGGCCCTGGAACGTAAAGGGCTATTGAAGTTTAGTCAGTACGAGTTTGATAGGCCCTCCCGTCTCAGACTGGGCTCCGGGAGGACTCATTTGATTATTCTACCGCGACAAAAAAAGAGGCAAAATATAATAATTTGATTCAAATAATCCGAGCTCCATTAACCTTCCTATACCCGCGCCAATTTTTGTGACACCTATACCCGCGTACGGTCTCACAGACCGAAAGTTTGAAACCCCGTTTCTCATGATTTTCCTAAGAAAACCTATGTAAATAAAGTTTGACCTAAAAAGTAAAGAATATAATGAAACAAAATATATCGTGTAACCACTTTATTGTTAATTATTTAACAGACTATCAGACTTATACAAAACAGCCGTCAAAGTACAGAGTTTTTTCTCAGGTACCACAAAAACAGAACTAAAACATTTTTTTTTCTTCTAATCAACATAAATTAACTTTTACATTTTATGAAAGGCTTAACATACTAATAAAAAATCACAGGTTGACATAGTTTTCAGTCTCACCATAACAATCAAGACATACCTAAATCTCTGGATCTTTGACGGTCTTCCTCCTCAGCCAAAATTTCGATCTCGTCTTCTTCATCGTCTTCTTGCCCTGTGTGATATGTTTCTTCTTGTGTCTCAACCGCGTCTTCCACCTCACTGTCATTTTCGTCTACGTTATCAGTGTCAGAACTGCCTTCTTCCAACAGTGATCGGATTCTAGGATTCGCTCTTTATCCATTCTAGCGCAGCATACAATCGGTAAAATAATAAAATTGATAACAAAATACATACACAATTACATACACAATAAGTCAGTGCAAAAAAAAAACCCGAATAACACTAAAAATAATAATTTTATACTTACACAAAAAATTACACATATACCCGCGTCGGTCTCACGGACCGATTGGCGTCAAATACGCTTGACATTTTACAGATTTACTGACATGAAGTTGGCTTCAAATCCGGCAGCTAGCAAAAGATTTGACTCGCTAGAGAAATAATTTCGAATAATAAATTCGAAAAATCATTCCGTCGGTCTCACAGACCAACGCGCGGGTATAGGAAGGTTAAGTAAAATAACAAAAACTCTTCTTCATTTTCATAATCAAAGCCTAAACTTCAACTCACAATACTTGATCAAAAGATAATACAAATTACAAGAACATTATAATAAAGACATTTCCGTTTTAAAACACGATACAGAATTTTAAAACAAAATTATGAATGCCTGTCGCGATTTATTTCAGTTGTAAAAGCCAAAATTGGTTTCAATTAATCAAATTGAAACATTAATTCAATTAAATGTTGCCGGTTCCATAAATTAACTTAAAGCATGCTATTCTAATTTTGTAACATTCGTTTTTAGGAAGGAAATTCTTGTGTCTCTAGTTAATTGAATTTGAACTTTGTTGTTCAAGAATTACTGTTAACATTCAATTGTTGAATTTCGGTTCTAATAATACGAGACACTTAAAATAATGGAGTTCAAAACTTATGTTTCAAATAGATTTCTACATGAAATAGATTGTTTAGAAACTTTACTTTAAAGAAATACCTATGAACACATTATCTTACTACTAGTAGAATGCGAAAGTTTGTGAGGATGAATGGATGTTTTTGACTCGTACACAAACTACTGAAAAGATTTTAATGAAGTCCATTCTTATACATAAACACACGCCTTCTTTATTCTCTCTTCTTCAACCTTTAGTCACCCAATGCTGAGTGTAGGTCTCTTCCAAATCTCTCCACTTCTGTCGGTTTTGTGTTATGGCTATCCAGTTTCTTCCGGCCACTTTAACAAGATCGTCTGTCCACCTAGTCGGTTGTCTCCCCACATTCCTCTTTCCCGTTCGTGGTCTCCACTCCAACACTTTCCTGCCCCATCTTCCATACAGTCTACGGCATATATGGTCTTCTTTATTACAGAGCGCCATCTGCTACGAACTTTACATACTCTGTTCATTTCATCCATATAAAATTTATCTGGTGATACAAGCACGCCGATTGCGAGTAATACGCACCCGGCCCTTCCGAAATACTTCACCAATAGGGTCAGTGTAGGTCTTCCTAGGGCGTCCTCATTTTGCGTGGAACTCACCTCTGCCTAATAAATTCCTTTTGTTAGTCGCCCATCACTCAACCTCTCAATGACCGAATTACATTTACATTACGTATTTTTAGTAGCCTTATAATTTAAAACCATTCTAAAAATTCCATGAAACCCTTTGAATTGTCTCCAAAATCAATAACATAACATTCAATCACCGCAAAGTATTCTGTACCATCCATCATCGCCTTCCCCTTTTCGAACTTCCACTCATCAAATCTCAGTCAATATTAATCAAACCGAGTCTGTGTTCATTTCAAAGCGAGCTTAGCATGCGGAACCAATATACCATTGACTATTACCTGAGCATCAGAATTTGCATGTCAAACGTTGTCCCATAAGATTATTCGGTTAATGTATAGAGAGACAGAAATTCGCTCGTATTAGTTCTCCGGCGCCGTTTAGTTAAAATTTGGGGGTTGTGTGGATAGATACAGCGAGTAGATGAGTTTAACTTTTGTAGTGTTGATGGGCCTGTAATTTCTAAGTCGCAAGAATCGCTAACTATAGTCAAGAAAACTTAAACATAAAATGTCGTACTACCATAAAAAAATCTATTTTGCTACAAGTTAAGTGACATTCTGGATGCTTAACTTAAGTACCAGAATGCAGAGTATGTCCGATTGTCCGTAGAATGGATTGTTAATCAAGCCAAATGATTCTGGACCGTCGTTCAGCTACCAGCAGGCAGAGCGTTGGATGATATCCGAAAAGGAGGATTAATAACTTGGTGAAGGTTGAGGTATCTGTTGAATAGGAGGCTAAGACCGAGCGACGAGGCTTAGAAACAAGAATCAGTCTATGAAAAATCTGTCATAGGATCTACCTATTTTAACTGAATGTTATCAATGATAAACATCTACCTAGACTTACAGTACTTATTAGGAATTAGATTATAGGTAGTATATGCCTTCTCTCACAGAGGAGATGACCTGAATCTCGGTTTTAGAAAATATTAGCCCAGATTATGCTTATACGACTGAATTTAGATGACAACACAAGATCCTAAGGTACGAAAAGACTTCCCAGGGAAGTTTCCAAATTCACATCGCTCATAACTTGAGCCCCCCAAAACTGAGTACCGTAGAGTACAGTGATAATTCATCAAGACATGATAAGGCAGAGTTATGACTTATGACACGAATGTATTATATTACACCCACATTACTGTGTTTAATGTTAGAACTGACGCCCTGATGGGTTTTATTAATAACGTTATAGTGTGTCACTGTTTTGGGGAAAATTAGGGGTAGTGTTGGCTTTTGTTATTAATTTTATTGAGGTGAAATATATGGCAGTACTGTTGTTTAGTGATGATCATGTAGATGAAAGGGAAAAATAAAATAAAAGGAAGAAAAGGGAAAGAAAGAGAACATAACACAGATAGATAATAGTACAGATGAATATCGCGATGAAAATGGAGGTTTCTAGATTCAAATAGAATTTAGAAGTACTTAAAACATAGTTGAGAATAGTAATTGAAAAATAATAAGATCGAAGTCTTTTAAGGTTTTGATTACATGCGATTGATTATAGTATATGTATAAGATTGCTAATAAAGAGTACTCAATGGTCAAAAATGAATTAATTAATGCATGCAGTCGAAAAGTTCAAAAGAAGACAAAACTATTTTAAATCGATTACAACTTGTCTAAACCTTCAAAACAGCTCTAAAAGAAATTTCACTCTTCTTTCTACTAGTAACATCGTTTCAAAAGCATCTCTAGTATTTTTTCCAACCAAGAACACCGCAATGAGCCAGAAAAATCTCGGAGATAAAAAAGAAAACATTATTATGAAGGCTTGTATTTTATAAGGCACATTAAGGGCTCCCGTTTAAACTTGGCTTGTACTTGTAATTTCATTCCCACCGCTGGTGGTGAAACATTACAATAACGTTGAAGGAACATTGTTAAAATATATGAATGCCATGTTAAATTTTCTAAACTTGGGTAATAAGTTGAGTTCTGCGTCAGGTAATTTTCACTTGCCATGTTCAACAACAATTTATGTTTAACGCGGTTAGGTTTAATTGTTTATGACATTCAATGATATTACAAATTAAGAGAGTATTTTAAATAATATTTAAATAAATTCAATAATATTACCGAAGCTTGTATCTGTAGTTTTAATGTTTTGTGCCCAGAGGGTATCAATGACTAAGTGACTCGTTTGCGTGGTCTCAACAGGTATCGCAGGTCACTTGATGATTAGCCGTGCTATGCTCTTCTGTCTGTCTGTCCATCACTCGGTTGTGTGACCTGCTATGGCTCTACTCATAATATGTCACAATTCTGGTGCTGTTGATTTCAATGGTCTTTCAATGTTCAAAATTAAATCATCATCAGCTTAGCCAACCATGTTGAGATCGGCTTCCAGTCCAACATAAACAGTAAAATAAAAGTTAAATATTAAATAGCGTCTTTGCAGACCATGTCCTTAAATTGGTTTTGCGACCATTCGCACTTTGTTGGTTTTTTTTTTAGTGAAAGATTTTAAAATATGTGGACTTCCCACATTCATATTCTCATATTTCTGCACGCATTATAATAATGAAAAATAAAACACGTTTCCTGTACCCAAGCTCACTGCAAATTCAATTATTCTTAATTCAAAACACGCACTTTCTCCCCACATTCACACAATACATAATTATTTAATACCAAAACTGAATTCCGAACAATTATATCCCACCGGAAACTTGGCTGGCCGACGTGATAACAATCTATGATTTTTAATTACACCCAATAGGCCCCGCCTTGTCTTGTAATATATACCAAAACGTCTAATCAAATTAGGCAACGTTGACGTAAAGTGTCATTGGAACAAACCCGGGGAACATTAATCACACTATTTATGATTTAAAATTTGTACTGGCCGTTCGAGTGTTAATATTCTTTTTTCATTTTAAAATTTCAACGTCGAAAAATTTAAATTCGAATTGACAACGGTTTCGAATGAACGATTGAACGGTCGAATGATTGATGAGTGAGAGGATTCTTGATGGTTTTTGATTTTATTTGATTGCTTTGTAAGACACAATGTGTCTATTATTGAATGAAATCGGATATTTCATTTGTTTTGATTATATTTTCGATTTGTCTTGCGCTTACGTTTTAGAGGAACACTTTCGTTAAAAAGGAAAGTAAAAAACGTTTCATAACACTCCATTAAGAAAAGACTCGTTTATGACAAAGGAGTTGACACATTCTTTGAAACAGCTCTTCAGTTACCTAGTTGGCGGAGTAAAACAGGTCAGTAAGGTGCAAGAGACACACAGCTACTCTAACGCCAACGTAGAATTAAAACTGAATAAAAAACTTGCTACACGTAAATTGGAAGCAACCAACAAACGTATAATTTCAAAACTTGCAGAAGCAGAAAAAACGAGAGATTAAAAAACATGCATAGACTGCAATTAACTACAACAAGCATCCTTCGTTAGCACAGAACAGTTTTATCCACGGAGTTATAACCGCTATATCTTTTTAATATAACCGTCTAACGTATTAAATAATAGATAGAAAAAATAACGAATATATTACAAGTCCAGCATATAATTCACAGCTGCTCAAGCGGATGCCTTCACACAAATTATGATACGAAATAACACATTTCTCTCGCCGACACGACTCAACATAATATGGGGAGCCTCGAAATTAACCATAATTGCTTAATTCAGAGATGGACACACCAAAGTCTTTGGTCAGAAGTATAAGTTGTAGGTGATGCACCCACACATACAAGTCTTGTGTGCTATACGCAGTTGCATTAGTGTGCGTTTTGTTGTTAGAGCACCGGCGAGACCGCCAGCACGGGTGATAATCTTCATACAACGAAACGCTCGACGTAGCGCCATATTGTTTTTAATGTCGACTGACGTTTCTGGTCGTCTGTGATTGGCCGTCGCAGGCGCTGGTAGGCCGCCATTTGTTTTTGTTTCATAATGACGTATGTCTGACATTAGTGACATTACTGCTGGTGCTAATATTGATCTTTATTGTATATCTTGTCCGCTTTTTCTGTAATAATTAATCTCCAGTATCTCTACTATTACTTTTGCTACTTGTAAAATATATTACGAGTGCTCCGTTTTGTTCGCGACAGGACGCTATTTGGTATCATTTCCCGTGTAATGAGAAAAGACTCGCTGTGTGGGTTAAAGTGTCTAAACTAAACCGTTATGATCTGCAAGACTGCAGTCGTTATCACCTGAACAACTTCCGAAGCTTTTTGTTTGTGCACTTCGAAAAGAACTTCATTACTTCTAAATCTCGGCAGTGCCTATCCTTCCCTGTTTACTGAAGATGAGATTTTGAGTGGAACAACAACTCGGCAGTATACCGGTAAATATTATGATGAAACAACATCAGCTATCATTACTTCTTGCTTGCTTAACTTTACTTCTAACTAATATTGTAAATACCAAAGTTTGTGAGGATAGATGGATGTTTGTTACTCAGATTATTTTAATTTATTATGATACCTTTTACCCCAGGATTAAATTCCTGTTAATTAATTTTCGTCATAAACGCAGGCGATGGCTAGTATAAAAATAAATGTTTTGCAAATTTTATGGGTGCTAAATTTTGACCGCCTGGTAGGAGGCAGAGATATATTGTTCCTTTAATTTAATAGACCTTTTTAAGAGAATTCATTGTACAGTTACATGCTAAAATAATATGTTTTACTGAATACATAATAACATAATGTTTTCATAAAACTCAACTGGTTTACACTACCTGACTACATAAAGCACCCTCATCCACCCACTCCGAGGTTCATAATATTTATTTATACTTAACATAATGTTTCTTCTTTTCCAGCTCATTATGCAGATGGAAGACCTGTGAAAATCCTGAGAATAGCAGATGTAGAAAAATCACCCCACCGTGTTTTGGAAAGAGGCGACCGATAAACTATGTACTAGATACACATGAAGACGAGGTCATGTCTCTTATAAATGGCTTAAAAAGTTCTAGCGCAGTCGGTCACGATAAAATATCTAACAATTTACTTAAATCTATAAAAGATATAATTGTACAACCCCTTACTCAATTATTCAATGCTTGCCTTAGTCAGGGTGTCTTCCCAGACGTTCTTAAAAAAGCTATCATTGTTCCTATCTTTAAGGCGGGGGATAGGCACCGTGTCTGCAACTATAGGCCAATTGCTGTGTTGCCCGCTATTTCTAAAATTCTGGAAAGAATAATTAACTGTAGACTTGTTAATTATCTTGAAAGTAACAGTTTAATTTCTTCAAGTCAATTTGGGTTTCGTTCAGGCAAATCAACAGAGGATGCAGTGCATAAACTTACTGACTATGTTATTAGAAATCTGGATGATGGTAACAAAGCACTTGGTATCTTCATTGACCTTGCAAAGGCTTTCGATACGGTGTCCGTCCCTCGTCTTCTAGCTAAATTGGAAAGCCTGGGAATAAGAGGTTTGGAGCTCAAATTGTTTCAGGATTATCTCAGTGGTCGAAAACAATGCCTGAAAGTGGACTCCTACATTAGCACTGATCTCCCTGTCTCTTTCGGTGTTCCGCAGGGCTCAGTGCTGGGACCTACACTCTTCTTAGTGTACTTAAACGATCTCTGTGAGTTAAATCTGGACCATGGTATCATCATTTCTTATGCTGACGATACGGCCTTGCTTTTTTCTGCTGATACATGGCACAATACTTTCACGCTGGCGCAAAATGGCTTCAACAAGGTTTCCAACTGGTTGAAACAAAATATCCTCACTCTCAACACAGACAAAACGATGTACGTCCCATTTTATATAAGAAATCCAAATAAACCTCCCATTGAACTTAATATAAAATCACATTCTATGCATGCTCATCCAACAAATGCTGGTACATGTGATTGTCCTTGTCTGGTTAGGAGATGTGAGATAAAATATTTGGGTGTAGTCTTGGACTCATCGCTAAACTACAAAGCACATATCTCCCTACTTCAGTCTAGGCTTAGAAAATTAATCTACGTTTTTAAGAACCTACGATATGTCGCGGATGAACTTATTTTAAAAAAAGTTTACAGAGCCCTATGCCAATCGCTTCTAATGTACTGCATCTCATGTTGGGGCGGAACCTCCAAAACAACTCTAATGCCTCTGGAAATAGCACAACGGGCTATTCTAAAAGTTAGCTCCTTCCGACCCATTTATTACCCTACCCATCTTCTGTATCGTTCCTGGAACTTGCCTACCGTTCGTCAACTTTTCATCCTCACCACAATCCTCAAACAACACTCACTTACCGCCATAGACAGAAGTATTCTTCTTAAACGTCGGCGCAATGATGTAGTCCCCAGGTCCAAACAATTTAAACATTCATTTACACACAAGTTTTTCTGTTTCAACGGTCCTTTCCTCTACAATAAACTTAATGCCACTCTTAACATTTACACACTAAGCAAACACGAGTGCAAAACCAAATTACTAAATTTTCTACTTACTTGCGATTACAATGCTACTGAAGAACTTCTAAAACAATTGAGTTAAAGTATTGGATAAAGTTACACCTACACTACGATGACACGCACGACACACACAACTGGTTTTATTTTATTTTATTTCAAATCATGTTTTAGAAAGTATAATTGTAAATTTTTAAATTTATTGTGATACATAACACTACAAAATGATCTATTATTGTTATTAGACTCATAATTTTCCGGGTTGTGAACTGCGACCTGAAATACAGGCTCGGCCTAGCTCAGGCGCAGTTGCTCAATTTAATATTCCTGTATTGTTAAACTACCTACAATAACATTGTTTTTGTTCATTGTTCAAAGTGTAAACTTGTTTTGGAGATAAATAAATTATTATT
Organism: Agrotis clavis; assembly: GCA_954870645.1. Classification (NCBI taxonomy): domain Eukaryota; kingdom Metazoa; phylum Arthropoda; class Insecta; order Lepidoptera; family Noctuidae; genus Agrotis; species Agrotis clavis. The sequence continues at coordinate 4,639,092 of OX940937.1, forward strand.
ATTATTATTATTATTATTATTATAAACCATCAAGAATATACGGCAGCAAAAAAAAGACTAAATTACCCATCCAAAGGTGCAGTGAGGTGTTTCGGTACAGTGATAAGTGATAACTGTAACAAATGCATAATTGGAACACAATGCTCATAAAAATAATGTTGTGTCAAAAGGTTTACAATAATGAACTGGTGCAATATGATAATTTATTTTACTAAGTTCATTTAACGATTTTCGTTATTTGCCTGCGATGCAAAAACAAGCATTCGAAAATTTTAACAGAAATTGAAAAATAAATGATTTAATATGTAATTCTTTGTTTTATTTTATTTTTTTCCAAAATTAATTTCAAAAAAGTTTCAGTAGTATAGCAATATCGAGTACGGCGTTTTAGGCTGTATACGATTATTCCTTTGCCAGTGAGCAACAGTGATTTAAAAAAAAAAGAAACGTCATACGACATTAAAACTTACGCCGAAAATTTTTGTTCGGGAGTTGGCAGTCTGATACGTAGTATCTCTAAGTAGTCTGTGACCGCCAGTAAGCGATGAGGCTTCGTCGCGGTCGGACGTAAGCTTGGTCTCCGTTAAGTGTATTTTGTTGTGGTGCGAGTTCGTGTAGTAAGTTAAGTGACGATTTATGAATGAAAGCTTTTTAATTTAAATATTAGATTGTTTGTTAAGTGATTTGGGGTGGACAGTGTGTGTTTTGGATTATTTTTCGCATTTTAAATTGTAAGTATAAAAGTCGGTTATGATTTTCATTTAGATAAATACGGAGAATGTTTCCAATGATGTTACCAAATTACAGTAAATATAACAGACATTTTAAACACAAATAAAAAGAATAAATCTTTAGTATTTTATTCGAATGAGATTTCTCAAAGTTTTAAATTTAAACTAGAAAATGCCTTAATAAAAAGTAGGAAAGAACCCAAGTCAACAAAATTTATAATAATAATCATATTTTCACCAAGTACACAGTAAAATATTAAAGGTGCTAAAACCTGCAACAAAATAACTTTATAACGTAAAAGTGGAATTTCTGACACACACACTTAATACGAACATTGTTAAAGAAAATCTTTGCGGCAAAGCCTTAAACAAAGAAGAAGACAAAAATATTACAAATAATGATACAGAAAGAGATGGAAATATAGAAATTCACAGGCATATTCCAGGTAATGGGGGTAACGTGTGAAGGGAACCCAAGTGGGTATCATTAGAGTATGTTTTTGTCTATCACTAATCATGGGAGATGCCTTGTCATTGGTTCCAAAGTTCCAAATATATTTCGGTTGATGAAGAAAATTTCATCTTTGATATCATTGTGTAGAAAGGAGAAATTGATGTTACTGCAGTAAATATCAAAGAAATCCGTAGTAATGTTATTTTCAATGTGAAAAAGATTCTGTTCCCTTTGTCACCCTTTCACGCCTTAACGGATGAAAGGATTTAAATGTTTGCAAAAGGTCGGACTATGATCTGTGTTAGGACCTTTGAGATTCTTTATCCCGGTAACAACGTTTCTGAAGGATTATTTTCTAAGCTCCTCGGGAACGAAGTTTTAAACAGAATCTGGTAAAGACATTATTAAAAGCATAAACAGTTATAAACATTAATTTATCGCTGAAAATGTAGTCACAAAATCGTCATTTATTGTACCATTCATCCATCATTTTTTTTTTAAAGATGAAACAACAGTTCGGTTACATTATAAAAAAAAAAAAACTGTAAAAAAGTGCACAATAATAATATGTTTATTCCAAAATTTTTTTTTTTAAGAAAAAGGAAGAAATTCCATCTACTCCTAATCTTACCAATTTTAAGCAGGTATACCTAAATGCAAAAGTGTGGATTGATGGAAAGGTTTTTCTTACTCTTTAATACAAAAACTGCTAATCGGATTAGGATGTTTAGCACACAGATTGTATTTAACTTGTATTAATTAACACGTAGTAAACCATTTATCCCAATTATCCCAACATCACTTTCCCATTGGATAATTTTTGCCATAAACGCGTTCAATACCGCTAGCAATGGTTAGTTGCATCATTCGAGTGCAACCTTCTCAAAATCAGAACCAATTTCTCTAGAAACCTAGGTTGGTATATTGTTTCACACATTGAGATATCAGTATCCGTTCGTCAAATCAGAATCGTTCAAGGGTTTAGACCGAGAATTGTGGTTAGTTATAGTGAGTGCAACGTCGGTCTAACATCATCAATAACTTGTATACAATTGTGGTCGGGCTCGACGCTTTGAAATTATGTTATGGTTTTATGCTCCGGAGATAGGTACTGCAATACTTGTATGTAAAGTGAGAAGAATTTACGGATTGTACTTGTCTATTTTTTCGCCAAAATTCTACTCTCAATTTCTGATGAATAAAAGATCATTATAATAGTAAGCAACTTCTTTGATAGAAAAAGTCGAATCTTTATGCTGAGCTTTGTCCTCGTACAGACTTACTTTATTTTCGTTACTCAGCACCACAATACACATTAAAATAAAAATAAAAACAGTTGTAAACCGAATTCTTGACATGAAATAAATAATAGTACTCCCTGAAACGTTCTGTAGAATTGTTGATTTAAAGTTAGATTTTATTTTATAAATTCATATTTTCTACTAAGAATAATAACATACATTCTAATTAAAATTAGAAGTAAGCTGTATTGTACTGTTCTCCAAAATACTTGGCTTTAATTAAACTAAAAATAATTGTCAAAAATGTTACTGAATTATTTTCTCAAGTACAATTTAAACAGTCCAAAAATTCATAATGATGTCTTTATAAGGAAAATACTTTAATTGTTGTCCATTCTCTTTTCAGATGCCGTCGCATTTCGGAATACATCGTTAAGAGGTTCGTTAGTCTAAATAAAATTATTTGTAGAGAGGTGTATTAAAAAGTAATAAGCGACTCATTATATTAAATAAAACAGGCAATTAAAATAATAAATCAATTTGTTTTATTTCGTATAATCGACATTAATACATAATCGACAGTTTATTGTACGCGGGTGTTACAGTACTTTCCTAAGTTTGGAAACGTTTGAGGTATATAATTATTTTGATTGCTTTTATTGACTTCCTGGTCAGTTTTTAGAATTTGATTCAATAATTATGTATTCTATATCACAAAATACCTTTGTGAAACAATGGTATTTTGTGATATAGGATGTAATTTCCCTGAGGCCATTTAAATTCTAATAAGCGTTCTATGAATTCACAAAACACACAAAGCATATAAGTTCGTTATACAAACTTTTACCGCGGACTTTTCTGAATATATTCGAGTTTCAGATCCTCTTAGTATTTGCATGTATCTTTTAATATTGCTGTTATTCCAGATTAAATTGTATCCCCTTTAAAGACTTTCTCTGTTTTCCGCAATATTAATTAACCATCTAATTAGGGTCTACACCCTGCATTAGATGGTCTACTCCAAATTTTTCTTAATTTGGCATTATGCATTGCCTTCCAACCAGTTTTTTAAGTTACATTCTAAAGTTCATATATCCCCATCAAAAACTTTGGCTATCAAAGCCCTTTCCTCATCGATGAATTGACCATCCTTAGCATCGCCTGCAAAGTTTACATTAAACCGAAAGTGCCCTCTTGTAAGAGAAAACACTCACCCATAACAGGAGGCCGGACTAACCCAAATTTTTATTAGTAGCCAGCGAAATTATCATAAATCCAATTTTTTCCACCCAGCTTATTTTACAGGCCATAAAATTTTGTATTCTCGTCTAACGTATTTTTATTCATACGTTTTTCAACGTTAAATTTGCGGGTTTTAATGCCCGTCTGTTATATGAGTGGGGGTATTAAAGTGTGTTATAAAAATTGTTTGTTTTTCACTGCCTAGAAGTTCTTTCATAGTAGTTTCTTGATTGTTTTGGTCTTTATCTTCTGTGTCTGTGTTTTCTTCAGGGTTATTTCTTATAGATGCTTTTTGTTTATGAATATGTTTGCTTTGAATATTTTTCTTAGTATTTACTTCTATTTCTGCGCTATCTGAATCTCAGTTTACCATTACAAAATTGTCAATTTTCTTGTTGATTTTTTGATTATTCGACATTGCTGTAAGATCGTGGTACTATCTAAGCAAGATACCGTGGCCAAAGATGCAAAAGGCAACCGAAAGTACAGGATGGATTTTAAGTCATTATTAAGATTAACAGACCTTTTCGCTTTTTTTTTTTGAATGCTTTTATTTTCTTCAATAAAATACTTAAATACTAAATACATAGCCCCACAAAACTGCTTACGCAGTTTAACTGTGCGATCAATGAGCCTCTATTACAGTAATAATAATAACATAAAGACAGATTATTATTTATATGAACTAATATAATACCTACATTTTAAGTGTCTAATAAATATCTCTTTATTTAGTGATTTTACCACCTCAAATTCAGTTCTTCATAATTATTAAATACTAGTATTCTAAATTGCGCTTGTTATGAACGAAAGCTCAAAACAAAATTCCAAAAAAGCAATGTATTTTGCGTCATAGGTATGTATTACATCATTTAGCTCAACTAAGTAAGTAACACATTGACATTATCAATATTACGTATAATATATTCCCAATCTGATTAACCATTCACCAATACACAGTGTTACTTAGGCTTCAGTAACTAATTTACCTTCCTTGATACAAAGCAATGTTATTGATTACCATACCCAAGGGCTCCATCTATTATTTAAACCTGTTAACTCTTGAGTTTCCGTTTATTATGCTCCGATTTATACCCAGAGTTGAAAAGTATATAATATTTATGATGGTAAAGTTTTTAAAATACAAATACTATTTCATAAATTATAGATCCCCAGACACTTTCATAGACTATATAGGTTTTAGCGAAGATATAATGTGACCTAATAATTATCCACCGAACGTGTGAACGGAGTCACGGGAAATTGCTAGTTAACCCAAATTACTTAGCAACCCAGCGCGCAAAACGTCCGAAATGCTTGGCCGAAAAACAATTCCTTTTACCGAAAAGAACACGAAAATTCTTTTTATAATTATTCTTGGTCTAATGTAGGTCGTAAACAAAATATTTTTCGCTGAAAACAAGCTTACCGGATGATTAACAATCGAAGTTACTGGAATACATCTTGAATTTTGGCAGAAGACAGTAAGCGGGCGGAAATTAAGCGTCGTCGTCTGCCTCGGCCATTATACTTTTGTATTAACTTTACAGGCTTTTTTTAGATTTTTTATAAAAGACTTTGTTCCCTTCATTTTTCTTATCTCAGGATTTTTGGCCAATTACCGTGAGCTAAGTTTGAATAAACTTGTGATTACGGCCTGATGAAGCAATTTGTTGGATTTGTGGAGTGATTGAATGTTTTTTTTTGAGTATCTTTATAGTACACATTATTAGTTTTATTTTCTGAGATACTGCTCACAAAAATGACTTAATAAAGTTTAAACAAAATGCCAAATATATAAAGACTTAATTAAAATCCTTGAAATACTTTCGCCTCAAAAACTTTTTTGTCTCTAACATCAAATAAATTGTTTTGCTAAAAGTTTTTTCTAGTTTTCGTCGAAATGTCTCCAATGTGGGCGGATAGTTTAGTCATATCAATTATGAGAACAAAAAATTTGGTGACAGCACGTCATCGTAAACCTCTTAAGTTTCTGAGAACTAATTCTTTGGAAGAAAAAAGTGTCCCAACCAGTCCCAAGAGTCTTTGCATCCTACCGGCTGTGTTACAACTGTTTTGCTTGCAACTGAGAAACCGTTATAATTATTATTTTTAGTCTGTTTTATTGGTTGGTAAAAGTAGATAAATAATTTCTACTATGGATGCTTAAGGCTATTGAAAGAAGAAGAAGTTTCCTTTTTTTCTTGGGTTTATTGTGACCTAAATATCTTTTATATGTATAGAAACGAGCATGATAATTATTTTGATAGCACGCCTTACCCTAGTCTACCTATTACATCATTCAAACATTTATTATTATTTTTAGATTCACTTTTATAGTGCAATTTTCACTAATTTGACCCAAAAATTTCAAATCAACTTTATTTAGAACATCAAACGAATTCCCTAAACCTGCAACACCGCCAAAAATTCTTCCTAAAAATGTTCTAAATTCGAGCGCGCTTATTACCAGCCAGTCGGACATGTTAAAACAGATGTTTCGTGCTTGACGTAAGGGTCAGGCCGGGTCGCCATCTTGGAAGTTCCCGCCAATCGCGTCCCTGACAGGGGCGGGAATAATCACCGGCTGTGATTGTAAATAGAGTAACGCATTATTTTCGAATTTTCGGTTATGGTAATGCTGTCACAGACGAAGAGTTTTTTGATATAGTGGATGAGCGTGGAAAAGAAATCGGTTTATAATTTAGTACAAGATAAATAACCCAAATAAGAAACAAGCTGAGGATAAAATGTTTATCAAACTCAATCCTAATATTGTTAAGAGGTAAAAGTAAATATATATGAAGAAATACATATTATTTTCAGTTTGGGTGAAGGACACGTAATCTGCAACACTTCTCACCAATTTCAAAAAGTATTTCACTGATAGAAAAGATTCACGATGGTTGAAACGTTTATTGCTTGTGGTACTACCTCGGGTAAATAAATTACCCATGCGTGGTCCTACCAAGTAATCATTAAACGGGTTCAAAGGACTCGTATAGTAGTATAAAATAAAATATCAAATAAACTTTAGAACATCTTTTTTCTCAACACCCTATAAGTGCCTCGTCAAATTAACGCCAAACAGATGGTTTCTAGGTCCTCCTGACGTATAGGTCAGTCGGGTCGGCCATCTTGCATCTTTCGTAGCATCCCTGTCAACGGCAGCAAAGTAATTACCGCCGATGGCTTCGGTAATACGAGATCTGTTTTGAAACGAGAGAGCTGGATTAAATTTGTTCTGACTCTTCACTAAGGATTGATTTTGAAACGGTTACTAGGTAAAGTTTAAATGCAGACTGGTTTTAAGCACTGCAGTATTTGGTTTTAGTTTTCAATTCAACCTTTGATGAAGTTGATCTTTATCGAATGCAAGACTGATGGAAATTCAGCTGTCTCGTTCTTTGGGTAGAAAAGTATTGAAATTGTTTGCTATAGAATGTAACTATGTTCATCCCATATATATGTCACAGTCAAAACTCTTAACCAGTCAAAACTACTATTGACTAAGAAAATCTGTCAAAACTACTTTTGACTGAACAGGTTGGTCAAAAGTGGTTTTGACTGAAAATTATTGGTTATTAATACTTTTGACTAGTTAAAACTACTTTTGACTGACGCTCTTCGTCAAAAGTAGTTTTAAATGCAATAAAGCACCAGTCCAAAGCACTATTAACTCGTTAGATGTGAATAAAAAGATATTTACTAAGAGGAAATGAAAGTTTAATCGAATATCTATTAAGTAATTTATTGATGGACTGCACTTTTAAGAGCGAGCGAAGCGAGCTCGGGACTTGCTGGCACCCCGACTCGGACAATAAAATTTAGGTTAGAAGAGGATGGCAGGGTCTGAAAGACCCCGCCATCTTCTTCGTGGTTATTTTTTTTTAAACCACCCAGAAGTAGGAGCCCCGCGAAGCGGGGCCCCGTCGATCTGCTTCTTGACTATTAGGTATATCTAGTAATTGTCAACTAAAAATACTTTTGACCAGCTCCATTTGGCAAAAGTAGTTTTGACTGTTATTTTAGTCAAAAGTATTATTGACTAAAGCATACGGTCAAAAGTAGTTTTGACTGATTTTGCTAGATAATAGTAGTTTTGACTGGTTAAGAGTTTTGACTGTAACATATACAGTTCTTCAATGTGATGGTCCACACCTTGAAAGACATTGTGATCTCAATTTTACTTCTATTATAAATACAAAAGTTTGTGAGGATGGAAGTTTATCACTCTTTCTCCAAAAACTACGAAACGGATTTGGATGGAATTTGTTACAGAGATAGTTTATCGCTTGGATTAAAACATAGGATAGTATTTATTCCGTCTGTTTCATGGGATAATTTTCAAGTTGTAACGGGACAGGGCCGCGCCGCCCCTGTGTGCGATGTGTGCGGCGCACACAGGCGCCAGGGGTATAGGGGCGCCGGATGGAATGCCAAAGCCAACTTATTGAAATTATTCTTTCACATAGCATACATTAAACCTCAGTAGGTATCGATAAGTAAGTAGATACAAATCTCCCAAGACATAAGTAGTATTTGAATTGACCCACTGTTTATATTTCGGGTATGAGTTTACACGAACTTCAAGCGCTGCGTCTGCGTTTTAAAATCAAAAGAAGTGCCGCAGTCGTTACAATACATAAAGCCCAGCTGTGGATTACGGTTTGGTTCGGTGATTGGTTACGTTCGAACCAAAGAGAATTGTCATTGGTTCGAACGGATCGTAAAATAAAACGGTTTAGAAGAATAACAATATCTTATCGTAATAAAACGTTTTAAACCGTTTAACCATTTTTAGGGTTCCGTAGCCAAATGGCAAAAAACGGAACCCTTATAGATTCGTCATGTCTGTCTGTCTGTCTGTCTCTCCGTCCCATGTCACAGCCCTTTTTGACGAAAGTATAAGAGCTATCCTGTTGAAACTTGGTAAGTAGATGTATTATGTAAACCGCATTAGGATTTTCACACAAAAATAAAACAAAAACTAAATTTGGGGGTACCCCCCGTACTTAGAATTGAAACACAAAACATTTTTTTCGCCTGACCCATACGTGTGGGGTATCTATGAATAGGCCTTGAAAAATGATATTGAGGTTGCTACCATAATTTTTTTCTAAACTGAACGGTTTGCGCGAGAAACGCTTCCAAAGTGGTAAAATGTGTCCCCCCCCCTGTAACTTCTAAAATAAGAGAATAATAAAACTAAAAAAATATATATGATGTACATTACCATGTAAACTTCAATTGAAAATTGGTTTGAACGAGATCGAGTAATTAGTTTTTTTTTATCGTCATAAATCGTAAACTGCAATTTACCTTTCAAAGTTACAACCAACTACAAGAACTTTTACATTATGTTACTTGCTGCTACGGAACCCTTTATGGGCGAGTCCGACTCGCACAAATTTTAATATTGCAAAGATTTTGTTGATATAACACGCCCGTGTGGCAATATTAACTTTAATAAGAATAATGGATTTTTTTAAAGTTTAAACCGGTGTTTCTCATTTCATTCAAACGTTCCCATTTCGTTTTCGTTCCGAACGAAATTAGGTGCAAAGAACTATTCTGAACGTTTTAAATACGTTATTTTGAAAAACGATTCCGAGCCCTGCTTCTGCGTTTTAAATAGGCAACAGTAATTGAAAATAAAGCTTTTATCATAAATTATACGAGCAATATCTGAGCGAGCGATCGGCTGCTGCGCTGCGTGTCACGGGTTCGATTCCCACACGGAAGAAATATTGTGCTCTGCAAGTAATTGTTTTGGGTCTGGGTGTTTGTGTATGTGAATTTCAATTATTGCACCCATGATAAAGTTTGGGGCAACGATAAAAAAATATACATGTATTAAGTTATAAAATCAAATATTAGGGAAAATATTTAAAATATTAGTGTCTGCGGTCAACAGCTACTATTAAATAAAACTGGAGAAAATATAATTTTTCCATAAAAAAATGTCGAAACGCGACCAAAAAAAGAGGCGCGTCAAAGGATTTGCACACAGGCGCTGCCAGGGTTCGGCGCGGCCCTGTAACGGGAAAATGTCCTTAGTCTATCGAAAACATTTTAATTTTCAAGCGTTCCGAAGTTATTTTTGTTTTGCGAGTAAATCATTCCTTAGACATAAGTGTCAGTAAATTCTAATCAAGTCTTAACGTTTTTTGTTCCGCTTCTAATGAAGACTTGTTAGTATTTTAATTTTTTCCATAGGTATTCATAGATTCTAGCAATCAAAAAACAAATTATATTACCATATAAAATTCACCGTAGAATTTTTTCACTAATAGCCCAACCAATAAACGAGTGTAGACTAGAAAATGCTAATAATGAACATAAATTATATGGTCCATAATTACTTGCTAATAGTCCATTCGAATTTGAAAAAAATATAAGATTTAACGGCATATAATTATGTTATATGGCTAAACCAGTCGCTGGACTATCAATCTTCACCTTCGAAGAATTGAGACAGTGTTAGAAAAAACATTTGATTGAAGATATCAATCTTGATTGCTAATTTTGGCGGAAATCTCTTGTATTCTTTACAGAGAGATCGTTAACGTCATTTAGTGTGGGGATTACGAAAATTATACGGAATCATTGACATCTTTATGTTTTTACAAGTTATATTACGTTTACCAAATGATTTCGTATTATTAGGCAAAAACCCACCACGAATGCTATTTTTTTAATCGTTGCCTTATGCTAGGATTTTCTCCTTCGTCGTGGGTGCGTCTACAAACATTTAAATTCACATTTAGAAAAATCCAGACCCAGCGACGGCGAATATTTTCAGCACCTAGCGCGCAGTCAATCGCTCAACCACTGCACCGACCATGCCGCAGTAATTATTATTTAGCTTGTTTTGTCCAGCTGGTTCTGCTACCTATAATCTGGTCTGATGTAAGGCATCCTAGATTATACTTATACATGCTTATATTTATACTGATTTTAGCCTGTAGCTAGGCCCATTTCAATTTACAGCTTTCTAAGTAACTAAGTAATCACAATCTGATCACGGAAATAGTCTATAAAGTTCATACATCACTTCGCGTACTCACAAGCCATGTTACGTTTAGGCATAAGAGTTATATTCCCTTAAAAAGCGAACACAACATAAAGTACTGACACCAAGTCGACACCTTTCGCACATAAACTAGTAACGAGCATCCCACTACATCGTTTACGAATACTACGTCATCACTTTCCGAAGATCTGCGTAGACGGCGAATTTGAATCGAGCTTGTATCGAAATGGTGTCTAGATATTTTGTATTGGTTGAGGAAACTTTTCTGTTCGTTTCTTTAAAAACGACGTTTCTGAAGAAAATATTAATGGATGTGACAAAGTAGTGAAGATACTTAGTGATGGTGAAAATTGTGATGACAATGACGAAATTCTTAAGCGTGATACAGAAAATCTATTAAACTTATTAACGTATTCATTTTTATAGTAATTACAAAGCAACAAAATTATATCTTTAACACATGAAAGCGCCCACTAAAACACATAAAGTTTTGCGTTGGTTTTGCGTAGAAATAGAAGCCACAGAACCTCCAGAAAATTCTTATCAGATCAAAACTACACGTTGCTAAAGCAGAAAATGATGATCTTATTATTATTGAAGACAACAAAAAAGAAACAGAAGTTAAACTTAACAAAGATAATAATGATAAAGGAAACAAAACGATACAGATACCAGAGCACGTCGGATCAACAGACGTAGCGGATTTTGGAGCACCAATCAAGGCACCTGTTCCACGTCCCTATTTCATTTTTAATGAAGACGTTATATCCGCAGGTGTTCACTCTTATTATGTTGTTTAATTCACTCTGCCCTTTGTTTTCTTATAAACCTTTTTTTTCTTCATCTTCGACCGCAAAAGTTTTATTCCACTAAAATTTATTACGACACAAAGGTGCGTTGTAAATCGCGTCTGTGGAGTTTAACAGATGTAGGTAATTAAGTTGTTAAGTTTCAACAATGTTTTTATTGTTATCAAGGGACTGTTGATGACTATGATCTGTAGTCCTTTTAATTACGAATTAAACAATGGGAAGTTTATTGTGGTTAATAATGTTGTAGTCATAAATCTTTAAATGTTAGTGAATGTTCTTTCTCGTCATTCTTTTTATTTTAGTGGGAATTTTGATTTGAATTAATATAGCCCTTTTGGATACTTGTTTTCGGTAGTTTTTATGCGTTATTTTTATAGTTTTATTGCTTCTCCAATTAACATTATAATTATCCAACATTACAAGTGAATAATATCCATTTTTTATTCAAAATGTCATCATTAGCCATCCTATTGTTACATTTTACTTCCAATAACAGATTTATCGTCACAAAATGGCCCTTCAATAATAGAATCGGATACAAGACACGAAAAATCACTGTTAATTATGACTGAGAGCCATTAAAAATAAAAAGTAACAAAGTACACATATCCGAACGTACTGCATCTTTTTTTAAACTGACATCTCTCCGAAGCACCGTCTCGACATCGACATCGCTTTGCGTTTCGAATTTCGAATCCGTAGACGTTTTCCACATCCCTATCAAAATACGAACGTCATTTCAACCCCTACGGTATCGAACCAAAACGAACTTTACATTGAAAGAGATAAATGTCAAATTCGATTGCTTATGTACTTCAAGCAGTGACACATTGGAAACGGAACGAAGTTGAGATAACACTGGATTCGATTTGAAGTTTCTGGTTGTGTGAATTTTAAACTCTACAGAAATGGAGTTACAGTTGAATTTGTATTGGAGTTGTGCGTCTGATCGGCTTGGAATAAAAGTTATTGAATGATCTCTGATTAGATGATTATCAGTACAGACGCAATGGGTCTTGCTCCGCGGTTGTAAGAACATTTTATATGGTAATTGAAATGTAATATAAGCATTGGATTTTGAGTTGCTTATCGGGTAGTTTACGATCGTATCTGAGCGCGACAAGAGCGAACATTGTTTTCGATAATTACGATAGTAGGTATCGATTTCTCGTATGGTAATGAGCGAATCTGATACATTGTTTGGTGTAAATACGGAGAGATAATTATGGAGGTAACATACAAAGAGAATGTGGACGGGGGAATGAGTTGATAATAATTAAAATCTTGACGGGGTTTCCGTGTATTTTCTAGTTGATGAGAAAAGTAATTATTAAAATGCTCTTTCACATGGCAATGCTTATTATTATGGTTGGAAAATATGTTACATAAAAATCAAAAAAATCTGGTCTAAAATAATCTTAAGTTTGATGTAGTTTCCCATTACTTGTAAAAATATTGTACTCCGTTCTCCAAACTTTGCAGCTTTTTCTTTTCAGATAAGTGTAGATGTAGTAACGCTGCGCTGTTATTAAACTTGAAAGTAGCAAAATCGGGTCAGAGCCCATTCGTACCCTAAGATTCGCACCCTGTGCCCACTCGTACCCTGGAAGTTTTGAGGGGCCCACTCGTCCCCTGAAGAATATTTATTTTTATTCATTCTTCTAATATAAGTACATTTACATGTGTATACTGCAGCTTGGTAGTCCTGGTACAGTCGCGCAGAAAACGGTAAAATAAAAAATTTTAGTAATTCGGATTCGTATTCCCCACTCACATCTGGAGAGTATACTTACCAATTTTAACGCAATTTTTGGAGCAAAACAGAATTAATGTTAGAACATTGATTAATTATTTTTAACCGACTTCCAAAAAGAGGAGGTTCTCAATTCGGATGTTTGTGTTTTTTTATGTTGGTTCGGGCATAACTCCGTCGTTTAACAACCGATTTGAAAAATTCTTTTTTTATTGGATAGGGTATACTTCCGGAATGGTCCCATTAAAATTTTATCGAAATCGGACTAGCACATTTTGAAAAATCAACAAAAACCTAAAAAGTTTTCATCTTTGTCTACACCGATTACTCCGAGGTTTCTGGTCCGATTTCGATGATTCTTTTTTTGTTCGATATACTTAGTATATCTGCCATTTGGCCCCATAAAATTTGGGTTGAATAGTGAAACTAAAAAGGATAAAATAAAAACTTTTTCAAAAAAAAAAATGAATGTAAGTAACAAACTTCAAAACAACCACAAAAAAAGTTCAAAATAACCTACAAAAAAAAACTTTTCTTTCGAAAGTCGGTGACAAAAACAAAAAGTTTATTTCGTTAGGCGAACTTCATTTAATAAAAGACCAAAGACACATTGAACAGTCTTGTATTCGCAGTTACTTTCAAGAACCAATATGTCACCGAGGCAGCCATAACATACAAACAAAACACCTTATCTGATTTTGTAACCCGTTTTTTTTTAACAAGCCTTATACAACATTATTTTTAGTATATGCGAAACCTGAATATAGTTTGTTCAGAATCAGTAACTGATTCGATTCCAATAACTTTTACACCATGTTATATTTTTTTTCAAAAATGTTTTAATTAAATTTTATTACCAGTTAATTACAATACAATCACCATACGGTTAGGTACCTATTGCCAAACTATTATCACGAGTGTATAAAACAGGAGACGCGGTTTACGCGGGCGTACCGCGAAATAAGCATGTTTTTGAACGGAAAACGGTAATATACAAGCTTATAACTTTGTGATTTTTTATGATACGGTTTTAAAATTTTGTGCATAGATTATTTACACAAAAATGTTGGACAGGTGTATCGGGTTTCGCATAAACAAAAAATAATGTTGTATTATTATCATGACGGATATCATTCATCATAGCTCTTTTTTCAATGAGCTGTTATGATTATTTAAATTAATTCCGTTAATAAACTGTTCACAAGTGTACTCTGTTAACCGTTTCTTATGTAAAATATAGCTAATTTTATCTCAGGGGACCAATAGGCACCTGAATAGGTGCCGAATCTTTAACTTATATTGTATTATATTAGAGGGGACGAATGGGTACCTTAGAAATAATATTTTTTATTAAAATATTAATTGGTACCCTACCAGGAGACCAATGGGCACCTATGTAGGGGCCGAATCCACAACTTTTATGCTGGGGTACGAATTTTAGGGGACGAATGGGCTCTGACCCGCAAAATCCTTGCTACATAAACAGTAACACACGGTAACAAAAAGATGACAATACTTAATTAAATGCAAAACCATGGCTCGTCTCGTAATATCAGAGTATCTTCTCAAGATTTTAGACTAACATGAAAGGACCTGCCTTTTAATCACACCTTAGCACGTGTTTGCGAAATTGTGCATAACTTAACTTTACATCTAGGCTTAGTATTTATTACACTTAGTGTGAAAATACCTCATAATCAGCAAAAATACTGTTAGCCTTCTCTTTAAATGCCTACGAGTGTCGCGGGACTGTGTAAACAGGGAAATACGGCACTGGAACGCAAACGGCAACTAAAAAATGGGGAAATTATTAGTCCGTAAGTATAAGGTCATCTCTTCCGCTTCAATTAGGATAATTTTGATGATTATAGACCATATAGACACAAAAAAGACTCGGACGAAAATATGTAGAAAATCTAGCAAATGGAGACCTAAAACGGAAACTTTAAGCTGTTTAGAACTTTTTTGTGTAAAAATAACGTGTGAATAAGAAATTGGGGCACAGCAATGAAGCATAGAAGTTCATAAGTTTTCTGATGTTGGTAGCTGAGATTCAATCTTTTTTTTTTAAATTCAAGTACGATGATAGAAGTCTGCAGGTGGTAATAGTTGCTATAAGAATCATCCCATGTGTTATTACTTTATGACTTAACTATTATGTTTGAAATATTATAAAGAGGAAAAATTTGTATTTCTGTGTGTCTGTATGTTTGTAATGAATATACTCAAATAGCGCTGTGCTAATTTCAAAAATGTTTCACCATTAGAAAGCTAAATTCACCCTGAGTAGGCTATATGTGTATAGGCTATATATCATTTCCACCCGTGCGAAGCCGGGACAGACCGCGAACATTAGACATTTTTGCCAAAAGCAAAATAATTGCTTTTAATTCGTTCATAGTTCATAATTTTATAAAGTTATGGTTCATAGCACGAAATATTATCTACGCCCGCGCCGTCTACTACCAAACATTTCCAACCTAAATAACTTAATCAACAACAAACTGTTCTACACAAAACCTTAGCAAAACTAGTAGTCCAAAAATGACCAAAAAACCGACCGAACCAACCTGACCGTTTCCACCAAAAAAATGGACAATAGACCCGGCAGATGTTATAAACAATTAATTTTATACATCTCTATCCAAAGGAAGCCATTTTTAAAAGATTTGACGCGTTATAAATTTTTGGAACGTTTTGTTCGCCACATATGCTATGTTTTATTCAGTACGACCAATAGTTTGGAGACTGAAGATGGGAAAGAGATTTGGAGAGTAGATTTTGTGGTTGAACTGGATCAAGATGATATTGTAGATGTAATGTGAATTGCTTCTTTCGACAGTTAAGACTCTGGAGATATTTTGTATGAATTTATTCAGCTTACAGACACGCTTAATCTTTTATCATGAATGAACAGTTATTGCTTTAATATGGAAGTTTCCCTAGTTGAGTAAGACAGTGTGTCAACAGATAAAGTTACTTTCGCAGATAAAGTATCGGTAGTAAGCACTGAAGGATGAAAAACCCCAGTCAATGAACTAGTCTTGCTAAATAAGATAATTATTTAATCTCATGATGTCTCAAATGAAAACAGTCATAGAATCAATGAGTAGTTTTGAGATAAAAAAAATACTTATCGAGGATAAAAATGAAAGTAAAAGTTTAGTAAACAAAATAACGGGTATGCAGATAATCTGCGCCAAGTAATATACCAAAAATAACTTTAATGAAATCTCTAAATATAGCCACACTGCTGAAGTATGTAAATACCACCAGTCATTTTAATATGCAAATACTCCTACCAGTCAATAAACTCGAGTATTTTAGCATTTATTAACACAATGGCTTCATTAACAACCGCATTTTATTCAACACTAAAATGTCATTAGAGTTCATAACCATAAACATAATACGGCAGATGGTCTAACGTACCCCACGGTAATAATTTCTATTGTGATAGACTTGTTCTCAATAACAAACTTAAAACACTTTTAAAATAAAGCTCATATTTCATTGGATGGTAGAACTTTTGTTCACAATAAACCGATTTGCGAATGTTTTTGTGCAAAATTATAAAAATCACAATAAAGTGAATACTGCATTGAATTTGATTTAGTTAATTCGGTCATAATAAATATAATAATTATGAAACATGGGGTGGTGTTTGGATAATGTTGTAGACTATTATTAATCATTAGTTTGTGGTTCATTATTATTATCCAAATGTTTAGCAAATAGTAGCAGTCTATTAAAACTTATTATTTGAAGATTAATAAATAATTTCAATAGGAAATAGGATGATGTTGTTACTGATACCAATGGAAAGTAAGTTTATATTGAATAAAGTCTCTGATAAAAGCTTTATTCAAAGTAACTAAAGGAAATTACCAAGCAACCGAAAGAATAAAAAGAAAGACAATATAAAAAT
This sequence comes from Agrotis clavis, assembly GCA_954870645.1. Classification (NCBI taxonomy): domain Eukaryota; kingdom Metazoa; phylum Arthropoda; class Insecta; order Lepidoptera; family Noctuidae; genus Agrotis; species Agrotis clavis. Next base: position 4,656,289 of record OX940937.1, read on the forward strand.
GAAACATTTTAATTCACCATTCCAACGTGTGAATCTCTCCAACATAAACATTCTCCGAAACCGAAGCTATAACACAAAAACAAAAATGTTCAACAACCAGAAAAAAATCCGCACTATACTGTGGCGCTTAGCATTATTATTTTAGGAGCGTGGCGCCTAGCATATGTTGCTAAACAAGCTGGTAACGTTTCAATAGCGCCATGTTTACGACAGGCACTAAAAAAAACTTGGCTAGCACGCCTGGTGTTTGTGTAGACGGTTCCTTATATTATGAGGAAGAAAATTAAGCAGCATGTCGGTTGGGAGATACTTTGGTCACTTTGAAGAACGGTAGTAAAGTAAATGAAAAAGATGGAGATGTTGATAGTGATGTGGTTGAAAGGTAAAAATAAGCTAAACTAGGATTAGAACTGACTACTATAGAATTATAACAAGAAGAAGATGAAGTAAATAGTCGTCTACCTAATAAAGTAGACAGTGACAGTGATAGTGAACTGCACGACATTGGCAAAAGTAAATAGCATACTGCACGTCACAAGTCTGTTTAGGAGTTCACAGTACCCTAAAAATGAATAGTAAAATTCACCCCTCTGAACCATAAACCGTGTTTACCATCGCCACTTGTCAGGATGACTGTAAGAAAACAGTTTTGCTACCATTTTATTATCTTTTTTAAGGGCTTCGTTTAGTCGAGATTAAAGTATTGTACGTTTTTATTGTTGTCGGGATTGATTCATTAGTCGACATGTGTTGGGGTAGGTCGTTGGTAGCTGCTGTTGATGTGTCCCGGATTTTATTCGGTCATGCAGGAATTTTGGACACCTTATAATTGATTAAAAAGAAACGAGAAGTCTTATAAATTGAATTTAACTGATGTATCATCTGCTAAAGCTGTTCATTGCTTTGTTGGCTGGCTTCAAAAGTTATTTTACTTAGGAAGTGATAATTGTAAGAAAGTTAAGCTCATTAACTTTCGTAACTGTGTTTAAACACTTTTTGATATTGCTTTAGCCTTTTCTCTCGTATAAAGTTCTGTACCTCAACAGTGGTTTCATTAGAAACTGACTTAAGTTACATTTTATGAAGAATGTACACAAATCATCGACACTAAAATGCTCTGTAGTTATTGCCATCTGGAACTTTACAGCAGTACAATTTACTCGAGCTAGTATTACAATTTACAACAGCTCGAAGTGCTACTGACGCCGTAAAAGGAAAAATCCTAATAAAGGTTCATATGATGCTTCTATATTACGAGCAGACTATATAGCCGCAGAAACATTACCTCGCCTGTACTTGATTCCCTCGTATCGTAAAATACTAACAATAGGAATAAAACCATTTAATTTATCTCCAAAGAGAAGGTTCCCGCTGTCAAGCCTCTTTTGTGTTCATCATTGTCTCTACGCCAACCGCTATTCGTAAAATCTCTAGGTATTTTACATTTGGTATCGTAAAACAAGATATTTATCGAAACTTTCCTTTTTATATATTCATTTTCAAAATTCAATAAGAATAAATGTCACTGGAAATGGAATTGTAAAAAATGTAGGATGCGATTTGTCTGTTTAAGTCACTGTGTTTGAATCGTGGAATATGGTTGAATAAAATTATTGTGAGAAAATGTGTGATGTGGTAATACTAAAGCCTACACCGGATGGGCATTTAATATTAAGAATCTATCTTCTTATTTCTGGTACGGTTTGGTTCAAGTTTTTCTCATAAAAATCTAGCAAAAACTTTTACGGTGTCATTACTTTCTGCTTCATCTCCTAGTAATATCATTATCGACATAATCATCTGACGTGTATCATATTTAAATAGATCATCAACACTTCCAAACCGTTTTTATACGCATCCATCGATTTACTAATTTGAAACTCCATCAATCATTTTTTCAAGAAACTCAATCTCAACCACATGGTAGGGGCGAGATTTTACCTGAACCAGAAAAAAAGGTGACAATATTATCTTGAACGCTAGTAAAATAGTAAGACATCTCAATTTATTGGATACATCCCCCGGTTTTAAAGGAACCGATTTGTAGTTAGGAGTGGACAAAAGTTTCTCGGAATATCTGTAGAGTCTTTTGATAATGCCGGTCGAGCGAAAATTTTGGAATTTTTGCCACATTATATTGGGACATTTGCAATTCTATGATATAGCCATAAAATCTGTTTAGGTGTCATGTATGGGAACACAATGTAAGATTAAGAATATCTGTGTCTCCTTTGTGTCTATTGACAATAACCCAAACTTTGAGACTGTATTTTGATGGAAACCGCTTAACATAGGTGATGCTACTGTAATAATAGCAACAGAAAAAACAATTTTGTTCAAAAAAAATATACAAGAAATAAACGATACTTTTGTTAGTCTTACCAAGCATTACTGGAACAATCGCCTACGTTCTCACACAGTCAAACTTAATATAAGCAAAACCAGGAGTTCAAACAAACTTCATCAAAATTTAAGTGCTTACACGGCCCATTGGCATCCGCTCCTCCGTATCTCCGAATTCTTGCATATAAAACAAACTATAATTCACTTTATCGGTAATCTTGAAGCCGTCAAATAGTCTTGACAACTCATTCTAACGACCCGTGGTGTGAACAGTAAAGGATAAATTATTCGTCGGTGACCAAAAATTTCGACGCATCAAGTCCCCCGTGACTTCTTAGAAATTATATAGATTGGTATCAGTTTTTTCGCTTTGTGTATCCGTACCGCTAACGAAGGCTGCGGAGCCTCTACCTGTTTATTTTTTTGTAACATCCACAGAAACGTTGGGTGCCCCTGTCCAAGTGAGGGACACTTTTATCGATGACCACCGTATGTCGTTACGTTTTGTTACAGTTTTTAATTTTTCAACTGTCAATTGTGTTGCTTAGATAAGGAGGCAAGATTACGGTGGCGAGTTTTATAGTGGAAGCAGTAAACTATTACTCAGCTCACAACAAAAAACAACACTGGCGGTTTATCTTAATACCAGAGAAAAGAAAACAAAAGAAAAAAGGCAACGGAATATAAATCTAAATAAACAAGCTCATAATAAGATTATAGAAATTATCCGAAAGTCGACGATCATAAATAAACACTAATTAGAAGTTTATGCTAATCATAAACAGATTTAATCTAATTAAGATATCAAGTTTCTAACAACCGCAGTTCTTGACAGATCCCAATTAAATCACAAAGCTGATCTTCTAAATCAAAATATAACATTAACAACTGGTCACGGTATGGATGAATTTCTCGAAAAAAACGACGATAAAAATGGTATCAAAGCCCCCAACTGTACAACACATATGTCGCGAGTTAACACTCTTTTGTAGCCCATATCAAAATTAAGATAATTCGTAATGTCCGTTCTCCATATTCTGAACCTTTCCATCTGTCGTTTTTTTTTCTAGTAACTGTGGGCAGCGGCTATAGTTCGGTCGGTCCCATAAAAGAGAACAGGTAATGAGCCTCAGAAATTGGTAATGACTAAATAAAGTCGGCCGACTCTATGCTAGCCTGTTGTAATTTTGAATTATGGCTTCATCATATCCTTCGCCTGTTTTATGATACGGAACGTGGATAAATGTTTATTATTCGTTGGTTTTTGTAAATTATTGGGTATTGATTAACTGGGGCTTTTTGTGATGTAAAGTGGATTCGTTGAGTGAACATTTTTAAAATGTGCGGTTATCTGCATAAATATTTACGTGCTACTTAGGCTTATATTCATTGTTACAGCACATTATAAGTAACTTCTTCGTCTAATTTTATACTTATCTATTACTTACCATTAAATGCTTGACTATTATTTGGGTGATGGGTGAGAATGGATGGATGGATGTATGATACTCTTTCATGTATAAACTGCTTAACGGATTTTCATATTTATTTAGTCCATAGATATTTTTTATGTAGAAAAACTATTTTTTATCCAGTTCCGATCCCCATTCGGAATTTTCAGTGAAGCCCTAGAACACATAGGCTAGTGATGCACATACTGTTTTATAAATAAACACTATTCATTATTTATTTCAAAATCAAGGTTCACACAACCCGAAAAAATACTACTAAAAAATAAATCCCCAAATCCCACTGTTCCCTAATTCTGTTTCAAAATAAAATGGTTTCCATAGAAAACAGTGGAAAATATTTCATCATTTTACATTGTTAATGTGGACCGACACGCTCGCAGCTGACACATGTCATAACACCCTCGTAGTCAGCCATGTTTGTTTCCTCAACGTGGTTAGAATTAGTGTGTGTACCCTCGAATTTGTTAAAGTTGACTAGCTGGTGATGTGGTGAGAAGGTTAAATTGAAATGAATGAAATTTGAAGTTTTTGGAGCTGTTCCTCCTTTAAATTATAGTCTGGGAATCGTGGATCTAGTTAAAAAGAATACTTCACTATCATTATTTTACCCTTGACCCAATGAGATCTTCTGTTTATATTACCCATCCTCGTTAAACCCAAACAATCTTAGTTATTGACGGAATTAGGCTGAACTTCCTCTGAATCAGTTCGAGTCATTGGAATTAATAAACTGGTTTTATTGTAGAAATTACTAACAGTATTGCTATCTAAATAATTGCTTGTACTAAAATTAGCATCAGTAAACTCCCTCATTATCAGGGTATGTATCATGTGTGTCATTGCTAGTCCCTCATTGAATTTCATTTGTCTAATTGAGCAACCAATATTTGCTGTTCCGTCGTTAGTTTTGTCCTCATTCTGTCAATACATCACTATAAAGGACACAAAGCTTTATACATGATCCGATTTTGGACTTTATCCCTCTGTTGCGAGAGTACATTTTGGTGTTGTAGTTTCTGGAATAAAATTGATGTAGGTAAAACACAGCTTGTACTGTCGCTGATCAATACGGGCTTAATATTGTTTCTAAATTCCGTTGTCACGCTGTTGCTGCTAATTACTGTGTGTTCTGCTAATTGTCGGGGAGCTAAGTTGGACTTTTGCGATTTATTCGAGCGACGAATTGGTTCTTTAGTAATACCGTAATTGGTTTTTGTGGATTAGATTTGGGTAATGGGAGATTACACGGTTTTATTTTAGGCGGTGTATTGTTCCCGGAAAAAATAAGTTATCAAATAATATTATGATTCAGGTTGTTTTGGCAGCAGTTTTCATCTACATACTGAGTCAAATAATGACGAAAATGATTTTAATTAAGAAGAATCTTAATTTTTAAAGTTGGTAAAGTGGTAGTAGTAGAGCAGTAAATTTATTTTAGGTGCCAACAAAGTTTTGTGGAAAATATCCGGAAAGGCAAAATAAAAACGTAAGCGATTTTTGAAAACAATTTAGAGCAAAGTAAAGAAGTATTTGTGTTTAGATTTCAATATAGCTGTTGTATATCATTTAATGCATTTAGCAGTATTTTTAAGAACGATAAAGAAAACGTCGGAAGGTTATATGATTGTATATCCTAGAGTAGAACATTCGAAGACATGTGATTGCTAAACGTACTTGGCCCACTACTTTAGTTTTTAGTTTAAGGTTAGCCTACTTATAGTCCAGTCATTAAAGCCTAAACCCGAAAATAATTAGTAACTTGCTGAAATTTTAAGGGGTTCTTAAGGAAGGTAAAATAAGATACCGGGTGATTTTGCAGCGTTCTGGGGTGTACGGAAAGGGTTGAAAAGGGGTGAAAAGGGGTTTTTTGCTAATAACATTGCCAAAAAAATTAGTAACACGCTGCAAATTTGGAATAAGGTTGTTCTTACGGTTTTGTAACGTGTATTAAATTTGCAGCGTTTTGCAACATACGGAACATTGTTTTTTTTCAAAAAAGTGCAATTAGTTAAAAACAGGGGTAAGAAAATTAGTAACACGCTGCAAATTTGGAATTAGGTTGTTTTTACCGTTTTGTAACGTGTATGAAATTTGCAGCGTTTTGCAACATACGGAACATTGTCTATTATTAAAAAAACAATGAAATTATTTAATCACACGGGTGAAAAAAAATTGTAACTCACTGTAAATTTTGTAATTAAGTTGTTTTTACCGTTTCGTAAGGTATATCACATTTGCAGCGTTTTACAACAAATTGAACATTGTTTATTATTAAAAAAACAGTGCGATATACGTTACGAAACGGTAAAAACAACTTAATTACAAATTTACAGCGAGTTACAAATTTTTTTCACCCGTGTGATTAAATAATTTCATTGTTTTTTCAATAATAGACAATGTTCCGTATGTTGCAAAACGCTGCAAATTTGATACACGTTACAAACCGGTAAGAACAACCTAATTCCAAATTTGCAGCGTGTTACTAATTTTCTTACCCCTGTTTTTAACTAAATGCACTGTTTTTAAAAAAAAAACAATGTTCCGTATGTTGCAAAACGCTGCAAATTTAATACACGTTACAAAACCGTAAGAACAACCTTATTCCAAATTTGCAGCGTGTTACTAATTTTTTTGGCAATGTTATTAGCAAAAAACACCTTTTCACCCCTTTTCAACCCTTTCCGTACACCCCAGAACGCTGCAAAATCACCCGGTATGTTATTTTACCTTCCTTAAGAACCCCCTAAAATTTCAGCAAGTTACTAATTATTTTCGGGTTTGGGCTTTAATGACTGGACTATTACTTCCACCGAGCAGTCTTACCTACGTCCCACCAGTGGAATCGTTGCTTGCTGATTATGTTTAGGGAGCATGGAACAAAAATAAGACAATAATTATATGAATACTAAAAATAGCATCAACAAAAACGCTCATAAATCAATTAATCTAAAATCCACTCGAACCAATCTCGAAAGTATTCAAATAAATCAGAAACGGAATCCAATTTAATTGTTTCAACAAATACTTTAATGGAATTTGCTTCAGCAAATAAATTTAATCCCTTTTCATGTATCTGGAGTTGTAAAAATTTTATTGTTCAGTTTTATGTTTGACATGGTGTCTCAAGGTTTACTGGCCATTTTATGTGATCGTGTTCTGAGCATTGAACATGTCTTTGTGTAGCCATTCCGAATGGAACTGAAATAGTATTAAAAGTAGTTCGACGTGACACTTGCCCCAAGTCGATCTGTTTCGAAGAAAGCTTTATTTTACTGAAAGCTAAAAGGAAAGTCTGATAAACTACAGATTTGATGTAGTAACATTTTTGCTTTTATTGCATCGTCTATTAATACGAGTACATTAGATAGGTGTGGATTTAGTCCAGAAGTGGACTGTGACAGGTTGGTTTATTCATAATCAAACATGTACAATCAAAACTGCTTCTTATAGTTCACCTACAGGCCCTAGAGCTTAGTATTCATAATTAAAGAAACACGGTATTCCTACATTTACTAATATTTCAAATTGTGCTCAAATATCTTTCCGGGAGCAATTCTTAGTAAAATACTTCCTTCGTTTTATTCAAACAATCACCCTTCTTCAATTTAATAAACATTCCTTTCTTAGACCTTGGCTCAACCAACGCACTGTTTAATTGATATTGCTTGTCCAGTAATGTTTTATGGCATTTCAGTTATTAAGTAGCTGGATTCAGTAATAAATGTCTGCTGGCAAAGTTTTATTGACCATCTTTGAAGTCCGACTGGTTTAGTACTAATCTTCGCATCAATAATGCTACTAGTTTTATCATTAACTGCTTTTGAATTTTATTGAGATTGGAATCATGTTTAACTTCATTCTTGCCTATTTGTGATTTTAATTTCGTTTATATGATATTAAAGCATTCTTATCTATCTCTTACATGTTTTCTATATAAATTATTATGCCTTTTATTGCCTTCCTGAACATTTTAAAACAAAAACCATGTTCACGTCAAAAAATCTTTACCATCAGACAAGCAGATTATTCATTAGATACTTATCTTTTTTATACCAGTGTCAAATGGTTTGGAGACAAGCTTGACAAGTCTAAAGACCTTCCGTAGCAGCGTTGGCTGTCATCAACGGTAATGCTCATCGATATTTATCACCACATTACATGCTGTCCCCAAACTCCAACATCCCACCTTCAATAAATCCCTCATAGATGAGGAGTATCACAATAAATATCCAATCTAACACCGTCTTCCTGCCCACGCACATAATTCACGGAGAATTATTCGAATATATTAAATAAACATATCAAGTACGACGTTTTACAACGAATCTTCAAGCAACGCGAATTTGTATTTAGAAAATTCTCTAGTATGATGTTAATTGGACTTATTTGTGGGAAAACATGGTCATATATCACTGTTGCATACAACGTTTGTGTTTAAATAAGACGGATGCTACCTTAATCTGACGTCGTTAGAATCTCGGTGCCAACAAAGGAAGCAAAAGATAGAATAGATATTTTTGTTTAAGGTAAACTCGAGACATCTAATAAATTAACATTAAATGCAAACTGCAACAGTAACACTTAAAGAAAACACTTATTTGAGACGTTCCGGCTAAATGTATAATGCCATGTCCGACCACTTATAGAAATAAACAATAAAACAAATCGAAGCGAAGCCTTTAATGGTCTCGATAAACACTCAGGTACTAAGATCGTAAATTTTGCAATATCTGAAGCAAATATGCACTTAGTATTTGATTAGGCATCGTAAAACAATCGAAGCTAACCAAGTGGGTGTAAAATCTATCTCATTTTCTTACGCCTAAATGCACTTGTACTCGATAAAAAGAAAGATTTTATGATATGGAGAGCCTTCGAAAACATTGTTCATCTTGGGTGGCCATATAACTGGCTCAACGTGATCTTTTGGTCTAATAAACATTTGATGTGTGTTTTGCCAGCCGGTTCTCTTAATGTTTATTTTCTAATCGTAGGAAGAATAAGATCTACGTGTTTGAAATTACTTCGGTATCTTTTTAATGAATTTTGAGGTGCTTACTTGAAAATTTAGTTATTTACGATTACGACTTTCTTAGCGCCAGAATCTAATTTTTTAATTAATTTTATGGCCCGAAGCGTCACTGTTGCCCGTCTATCTTTATCATAAAGGAAGGGTAACATTGTCTGCTAAGATATTAAAATGACCGTAAATTACTAAGGCAGTAAACTACATAACAGCCTTAGTTAGCACAAAATAAGTTGCAACATGCAACATGCATTGATGTAAATGTCGTTCAACAGCTACTGTCATTTTATTTCGTGTAGGTTGTCCCTTGTATACAAATCCAACATCTCATTATACAAAAATGTCTACAAACGAATCTACCTTGCTACGTATTACTATAGTTGTTTGAATTAAGTCTCTCACAAGTCCTCAACTGTCTCCAGTCATCTTGTCGACACAATATTTCATCTCGCAGACATCTGTCAGGACGAACAAGATCAACTTTGTCGCCAGCATTGGTATTAATTTCCCTTTGCCCTTCTTTATTGCTTGTGATTGGATTATTTCCGTAGCAACTTTTCACTTCCCGAGAGCTCTAAAATAAGATTCGTTGCTTGAACGCTTTTATTTTAATCTGGTTGACTTGTTTTAATATCTTTAAGCTTTTTATTTTTCGCTGAATATTTTCATCTTGAGTTTTATTAAAGATTTGTTTCTTTAATGCTATATCTTTTTTATGTAAATTGTAGATAAAAAATCGACGTTACCCATTTGTCCCTTCAAGACTTTATTTGGTAGGCCATAAATCATTCGTTACTGATGGAGCGTGCTCACTACAATACGATTCGATGTAGCCATTGATTTTGATAAAAGCTAATGGTTGTAGACATTCATTCAATTTCCTTAAGCCATCAATATCACACATTCGGCTGATAGGTCAGACAATACTTCGCCCGATACAAGATGGATCGTGGAAAGTAGAAGTTTTGTTTAACATTAAGAACGAACAATGGAAAAAAAACTTTCCCATCAAAAATATAGATAACGAAACAATTAAGCTCAAGGAAAAAGTTGAGCAAACTCTTCAACTAAATACGACGAAAATCACTTAAGGCCCTTAAGTCCAAGCATTACAATCCCTTCAAAGTTTTTATACTTGTGTAAAAACTGGCGAGACGAACGCCGGTTGAGTGTCATACATTTTGATGCCACTGTTTTTGTCTTCCCTTGTTATTGCCGAAACAAAAACCGCTGTTGTTCGCCTGTCTACCGTTTTTGCGCACTTGACAAGTCACCCTTCCCCCGAACTTTAATTTGTCCTGAATAATTACATAATTACACGTCTCGCTGTGATTGTTTTATGTCGGCAATGTTTTGCCGAGCGCGATTCACGAGAAAGTTACGACACTGAGTCGAGAGTTGATCCAATTTAAATTAAAAGTATCTAATTAGACGATGCTTAAGTTAACTAACTCAAAGCGTTTGTCCCCCTCTGAAGGAAATTACAACATAAATCTGCCTTGCAAAATTGCGTTACACCTAACTCAGTTTCAAAAAGGAAAAAGTTCGGCGTTTCTATAATTGGCTCTTATCCAAATTAGCCGAGGGAGGGTTCTTCTGAAATAATAACTTTTCATAATCTTAACGGTACATGTCAGGGGACGAAACAACGAAATGAACTGTCAACTTGGACGTCCAAATCCAATTATTGTTCGGCTTACAAACGCGGGGATTCAAATTAACCTACGTTGTCTTCCCTTTTTGCAGGCCATCGTCGGATTTTGCGGGGCTTAGAAGGCTTTTATTTCATGATACTTGTGATTAAGATTCATTTTTGCTTGTCCTTTTTCGCTGTAAAATATCAAAGATTGTGATTGCTTTATGGATAGGTTTAACAGTTTCTTCATTTTCCTTGACGTTGTTTGCGTTCGATTTAATAAATTTTAATAGCGGTGTAGTAATTAATTTCACCTTAGTGTGTGCTTTGCTCTAAACTGTTGGATGTCGATTGCGACAGAGATAGGACAAATATTATTGTACTAAATTTAGTAGTTGGCTTATGAGATAAGTCACATCGTACTTGTGGATACCTGGAGCTAGTTTGTAGCGGGTAGGATAAGGTAAATAATTGCTGGCTGGTTTCCAAATATTTGTACCTCAAAATGTGTCCTTGTACAAAAAGAAAATGTTCTCGTTCAAATTGTGGATATTGCTTTGAGTAAACTTATTTACGTAATAGAAAAATAAATTTTAGGTAGTAATTGTGATCAAAGTTCAGTCACAGCCACATTATTAGCGAATTCTTTTTTATTTCCTCGTTTATCGTTTAATCGACTTTTTTTTTAATTTTATGTCTACACTTTGTGTTTCTTTTTATAACTGATTTATTTCTGTTTCTGTTACACGAACGATAAGTAATCCATTCTCATTAATTAGTATACCATGCCCATTTAACATAGGACCTTTAATCTCATGAATTAAACCACAAATTCCGATATAATCAATCTTAAGTTCTGGAATCAAAGTGTTAGTAACCAAAGCGCCAATCTCACTAATTGGTTCGACTCCGTTATCAGCTCGGTCTTTAATAGAAATGTTATCACTTTGCAAACTTAAAGTTGTTCCAACTTTGCTTTCAATTGAATCTTGCACGTGATTTTGATCTTTTATCTTTTCTTTTCTTCTTTCCGTTTTTAAGTCTGTTATCTTCCGAATTACGTATGTTTTCAATCAAAATGTTAATTTAATTCAAAGATTTAATTTAACCAGCATTTTTTTTCATTATTGCTGTTCTAACTTGGCGTTTACTATTCTAATTTCTATTATACCTTTTGTAGTGATTGTTTCTAGCTCTCTCTTTTTCATTTCATTTCATTTCATTTATTCAATAACAAGTGGTTTGTATCTGAATATTCACATAACATTACTTAAGTTTTTAACAGTGATTACAATTTCTAATTACAATAACATTAACAATTTAAAATACTTACATGTCAAATTTATAAAAATAACGTTAAATAATAATATTGCCATATATTGTCTCGACCTCTTTCAAAAAGAGGTAGCTTTCTTTGGAAGAATTAGCGGGAATTCTCAAGTATTTCATAAATACCGTGTGCTAATACACCTAGGTTTACCCACACCTTGCTAGGAAGAAATGTGGAGATATTTTAACAGTCGTAAAGGTTAGCTATTTACACGTAAAGTTATTGCCCATTACGTTTTTGGTTCTAGTATGTGTTTAAGAGGCTATGGGTATGTAATTACTAGGCGTGTACCTTTTACCGTCTTTTAGCAAGAGTTGTGAATTTATGTGGTCTCACGGTGTTAAAATTGTGGGGAGATTTGAAAGGTGGTTAAGAATATTGTAAGTGTTTTATATTGTTTTGCCTAGGTATTTACGACTACCTCTCATAGCAATACTATCTTTTGCTCGTGGCTTCACTTTGGTGCTATATCATTCAATCGTGATTTGAAAGACACGAGGTTATACTTATTATTTACTATAAGAACGTTATTGTCGTTATCCTCAGAATAATTGTTTTTTTTTTTTTTTTTTTAAAAAAGCTGATGTCAGTTTCATTACACACTTGACTAGGCTCATTTTACTATTTCTTTTTACACGACTGGCCAAAGAGTGCTACGTTTTTGCTACAATAAAATTGAACATTAAATCTAAAACAAACATGACGAATGTATTTAAGTTTAATGACACCCCTTTCCCAAAACAACCTATAAAAATACTATCACAAATTCCAATTTTAATAAACCAAAAATTAAGCAACTAAACCTAATTTCAGAACACCGTTTAAAATTCACTTTAACCGCCGTAATTTTATGACACATTTTTTCTTGGCAGTTGCTCGAGTATACACCACGACCCAAATATCTTTGGGAACACAGCCAATCTTAATCTTCAAGTCATTTACGATAGTTCAGTGCCTACAGAGGAGGAAGCTAAGATGGCTAAAATGGCTAATCAATCAATCTAATCCTCTGCTAAAGAAATCAAACTGCGGATGGGAACAGTGACAAATTACGCAGTAATTGCTTTGTGTCTGAGACAAAAGGCTTTTTTTTCTCTAAATAGGACCTTGTATTCGTTCGAATAACTGCGATTTCGATTGATGAGTTGCTAAAGACAAATGATAAACGTGTTATACGGGTACGATTAGGCTGATGAGGATAATAGTGTGCAAGTACGGACAGAACAAATAATTGGGAATTAGATTTTGTCTTTATCTTGTCGTAGGCGTGAAATAAAATGATGGGAAATAATACTATGTAATATATCAATTATGATAAATCAAGTTTGCATGCTTCAACGTCAACCACGTCTTCATCAGGTGATACAATAGTAAAAATAATAATAATAATAATATTCCACAACTATCACACAACGCCATCTAGTCCCAAGCTAAGCAGAGCTTGTGTTATGGGTACTAGACAACTGATAAACATACTTATATATGTCGGAGCCACCGGTATTGTTCCGTCAGATTCAGGCATCATGTGGGCAGAGTTTGGGTCTCGTGCAATGAAAATACACTGGGTGCGGTTCACTTGGTTATTTTAATTTTAAATCACAAATTAAATCAAACACAATTTAATTTAATCACTCACTACACTTATACTGGGCACAACGAATCGAGTACAGTTTCGGGATGTCTTCACACTGCTGCGGTCGGGCACTGAATGCGCTCCTCGCCGCCCCGATGAAACATCACGACTCTGTATAAGCGCGCGCAGACCACGTGATACTCAAAATGGCGCGCTTACGATTCGTTTGCTGTCCGTACTATTGACCGGATCCGACACGGCCATCCTGCGATTAACACGTCCTCGTGTGATCTTCTTCTGCCTCTTTCTACCATCTTGATGTAGGCCTCCTTCAACTCTTTTCACTCGTCCTCGTGTAATAATTACTCTGAAACACAAAATAGTCCACGACAGAATACTGTTCCACTCGGTCATTCCTGACCAAACTCTATATTCAGTTCTTTGGTGAAAATAAGGGAATTTCAGAACTCCACTGTACCATTAAAACCAATACTCTTTAACTAAATCAAACATTGGGAATAGCCAATTGAAAATACATCAATCACTACCCTAGGCCACTAACAAATACCCTAGGCCACTAACAACTACCCTAGGCCACTAACAACTACCCTGGGCCACTAACAACTACCCTGGGCCACCAACAACTACCCTGGGCCACTAACAACTACCCTGGGGCATGTACCACAGTCGTTCGAATCTACTTTCATAACTCTATTGCAAAAACTACCAATTTTCCAGTGACCTTCGCCTTTCGAGTAAAACTTCTAACGCCACGGCTCTCTAGCCGACCAGCAATCACATTGCTTTCACACATCCAACTCATGGATCAGAACTTATGTGCGCATCCACCACGTGGATCGCCCGCTGACTACACAATATGGTCTCTCAAGACCCTGACCTTCGCCAGAGCCACCCGCGCACCGCGCATCCATGGACACCAGGATGTCAATAAGATACGGACTACGGCTACGAAACAGCTACTGGTACGATTGAAAACAATACGGCCGATAGACCGTTTTACTCGACCTCTCACCACAACTTAATCAGAATCTACGGTAACTTCGACTGGTATATGACCCGTTGGCATGTTTGTAGGTACACTTAGAGTTCAAGGGGTTCAAGGGTTTCCATGTGTAACGGTCACTATCCCAAAATCCCTATCACTCTAAACAGACCCTTGAACTTTGGATCTAACTAAGACTGATCGGAAATCCCAGAGCATTCAAGTACCTTTGCAATTGTATTATCACAATGCAGCAATATTATAATCAAAACAGCAGGAATCAAATTCGTGGCCTGTGGCTAACACTAGCCCCACTAACAAACCTCTGTTTGTTTCACACCGTTCACCATGAACGCACAATACACGACCTCCGCCAGTGCTACCCGCACACCGCGCTTCCATGGACACCGGGATGTCAATAAGATACGGATTACGGCTACGAAATAGCTACTGGTACAGTCCGACCAGCCGACCTAAGATTCCATACTATCATCCAACTCAACATCTCTACTTCAAAATGGTACTTGAACCTCAGGCATTCCCCCCCAAATCCACAGCACTTAACCAGCACTATGCTTCACCAGTTCTTAACATTGTAGCGCTTAACCAGCGTTACAAAATAATCCTATCACTTAGACAGTAATAATAATAAAAGCTTAACCAGCGATATTAACTCACTAACGCTTAACTAGCGATAGTCAACATAAAGAATACAAGGCACCAGAGGCGTAAGTAAATATGAAACGATTCACCTGTGTTGTAACGCGTCTGATGGTGGTTGCACGATGCAGACATCGACGCGTCGCGCCGCGCCTTGGACTGGTCCGTTGCCACTGCCGCCACTACTGCTCGTACAGCGCACGGCTATGTGACCTGGCTTGCCACATTTGATGCACACCAAGGTCTTCGATGCCGGCTGCTGCGTCACTTGACTTGATGCTGTAGGTCTTCCCTTCGTATCCATCGCCTTACTTCTGCACTCAATACGCTTGGGCGTTTTAGCACAGTTATAACACTTAATTGACGTTATTTTTCCTCGCTTGGTGTCACTTGTTTTCGATGATTCACAGATAGTGTTCATTTTTCGCATCAGATATCAAACGACTGGCGAACGTGGGTAATGTTTCTTTATCACTTGGTTTTTCACCACTCATTTTTTTTTTTTTTTTTTTATGAGGGTACCCGCCTTTCCGAAATAAATCATGTTGTAAAAAGTACCTTAAATTCCTTTGTAGGCTATTTGAGATAGCCAGGTTGATGCTTCACCTTTAGCGCCTTGCTCAGCGTCAAAATAAGCTGGCATCCCTCCACTGCACATCCGTTAAAACACAAGTCGGTGGTGGCGCACCACGACCGCGCATCGGAATCCGGTTTGTCGGGGTCGAATTCCGGCAATAAAAACTTGTTTTTCACTGGCTGCGTTTTCAAAGTTTGCTGGTTTTGCATTTCAAAAAGTAACTAACTTCCACTGATTGTTATTGTCACTGTTCCCGCGTGTAATTTCATTAGCACGATTTGATCCCAATTCTGATGTCGGAGCCACCGGTATTGTTCCGTCAGATTCAGGCATCATGTGGGCAGAGTTTGGGTCTCGTGCAATGAAAATACACTGGGTGCGGTTCACTTGGTTATTTTAATTTTAAATCACAAATTAAATCAAACACAATTTAATTTAATCACTCACTACACTTATACTGGGCACAACGAATCGAGTACAGTTTCGGGATGTCTTCACACTGCTGCGGTCGGGCACTGAATGCGCTCCTCGCCGCCCCGATGAAACATCACGACTCTGTATAAGCGCGCGCAGACCACGTGATACTCAAAATGGCGCGCTTACGATTCGTTTGCTGTCCGTACTATTGACCGGATCCGACATATATTTCTAAATATATACATATTATAGATAAATTACACCCAGACACAGAACAAATGATCGTGCTCATCACACAAACATTTGTCCTGGGTGGGAATCGAACCCACGACCTCCGGCATAGCAGTCAGGGTCACTAACCACTAGACCAACAGGCCAGTCAAAAAGGGAGACAAACGCTAAATTATTTAAAAATACGATTTAATAATATTCATGAATTTTAAATTCTGTTACCAATATCCTAATTAACTAGAATACAGCGCATCTTCAGGTATAATTTTCTATTATTTGACATCTCAAAATCTAGAAATTTATAAAATAGACTACTTCAACATCTTAAATTCCTTATAACGTAAGGAACAGAACCTCAAAGCGCCCTTAGTCCTTAGTATTCATCCCGACTAACCATATCATCGTATTCAGACATTTAATAAAATTCAACTATTAGAGCGGGAGCCCGTAACAGATGTCCGTGACCAATTTCCTCTCAAGCGATAATTAGCAGACTACATGAGGGAGTCATATCATGAAGATTCGTGAAAGTCAGCTGCGATTCCGTTGGTGGGATAAGCAGCAATCGCCGTTCAAACACGTAGAAAAAATATTTTTTTTTAGTCATTTCCTCCCAACTGAAACCTGGTTTATATTGAAGATTACCTTGTATCACGAAGAATAAAACCAATCAGCCGACGCTACCATGGTGGAATACACGTCAGCCGGTCACTCGAACATGTAATTTTTTATTTTATTTTCAGTGATTTCCTCTCAACCCAAATTTAAACTGATGAAAGTTTACATGTAGTTATGGCTAAAAACAGACGTCAGCTGGCTGTATCTCGGTGGAAAGATCGTCAACTGATACTTTGAAAATTACAAACAGGACTTAGGCTCTCAGCCTAAATATGCATTTAGATCAAAGTTTTCAATTCCTCCCTACAGAAAACCTGTTTATATTGACGCTTACTCAATATCACGATGAAAAAATACATTCAGCTAATGTTTACAGACAGTTATGGATCAAAATACAGAGTTATTCTTATTAAGCTGGGCATCAGGAACATTGTGATTCCTTAAGAGATACGAAAAAACTTATTTAAATAACTTTAGCTCTTTTTTCAGTATAAAAATGTTAGCATTTTTATTTTTCTGGTCAAGTGTGAAATGTCCACTAAAATGAATTCGCTAGGAACAATATTTGGATTATACAAAATGTGCCTACCTTAAAAACTACTTAACCGATTCTCATGAAACAAACTGTACAATAGTTTTTAAAACAAGACCATCACATTAAAATTAGTTCCATTGCAATAACCCCATAAACAAAAAAATTCATTTTCAAGTTACGTAATTATAATAATATAATAATAATATTCCACAACTATCACACAACGCCATCTAGTCCCAAGCTAAGCAGAGCTTGTGTTATGGGTACTAGACAACTGCTAAACATACATATATATTTCTAAATACATACATATTATAGATAAATTACACCCAGACACAGAACAAATGATCGTGCTCATCACACAAACATTTGTCCTGGGTGGGAATCGAACCCACGACCTCCGGCATAGCAGTCAGGGTCACCAACCACTAGACTAACAGGCCAGTCAATTATGATCAACATAATTATCAAACTTCAGTACAATTTTCTAGTTAGTTTCGTTAAGATATTATATATTTTAATTAGCTCTAATAAGAAAAATGCAGTATTCTAATAATAGTTTAGCACAAACAAATAACGTGCACCTCTCGTCATAGCGGTGGTCTCATCGCCGACTTTTAATACTTTGGCCGGCACTTTCGGAAAAGCCCAAAAAATGTATGGAGCGTGATGAATGTTAAATGATGTCCTTTGACCAATTTCCGCCATCCTGATTTTTGTCTTCTGATACAACGAAATGATCTTTACATGAAACAGAGTCGAAAGGCATTAAAAAATAAATCTTATAAGAGATAATTATGTTGATCATAATTACGTAACTTGAAAATGTAATTTTTTGTTTATGGGGTTATTGCAATGGAACTAATTTTAATGTGCTGGTCTTGTTTTAAAAACTATTGTACAGTTTGTTTCATGAGAATCGGTTAAGTAGTTTTTAAGGTATTGCACATTTTGTATAATCCAAATATTGTTCCTAGCGAATTCATTTTAGTGGACATTTCACACTTGACCAAAAAAATAAAAATGCTAACATTTTTATACTGAAAAAAGAGCTAAAGTTATCTAAATAAGTTTTTTCGTATCTCTTACGGAACCACAATTTTCCTGATGCCCAGCTTAATAAGAATAACTCTGTATTTTGATCCATAACTGTCTGTAAACATTAGCTGAATGTATTTTTTCATCGTGATATTGAGTAAGCGTCAATATAAACAGGTTTTCTGTAGGGAGGAATTGAAAACTTTGATCTAAATGCATATTTAGGCTGAGAGCCTAAGTCCAGTTTGTAATTTTCAAAGTATCAGTTGACGATCTTTCCACCGAGATACAGCCAGCTGACGTCTGTTTTTAGCCATAACTACATGTAAACTTTCATCAGTTTAAATTTGGGTTGAGAGGAAATCACTGAAAATAAAATAAAAAATTACATGTTCGAGTGACCGGCTGACGTGTATTCCACCATGGTAGCGTCGGCTGATTGGTTTTATTCTTCGTGATACAAGGTAATCTTCAATATAAACCAGGTTTCAGTTGGGAGGAAATGACTAAAAAAAAAATTTTTTTCTACGTGTTTGAACGGCGATTGCTGCTTATCCCACCAACGGAATCGCAGCTGACTTTCACGAATCTTTATGATATGACTCCCTTATGTAGTCTACTGATTACGGCTTGGGAAGAAATCACTAACGATATTTTGGCCTGGCTCCCGCTCTATATGAAACTGTGATAAAGTTCAATGAACTTTTACCAACAACCCATAACAGCGAAACTTTTCCCTGAACTTGTTTCCACCACCATAACTCACGCAGAGAACTAATAACTTAAAAATTCAAATTTTCCTTTAGATTTATCGCTTCACCATAATTCTTTTGCTAATGCAGATTTCAACTGAAAATTGGGAGTGCACCATTCTGCCATTAATTCTGCCTTGAGAGCACCAGGTGGGACTTCTAACTCCTTGGAGGTCTGCACAATCCTTGTCGACCCTCATTCGACGAGGAAAAACCGGAGATTTACGATCTGCGATACTTTAGTGTAGGGGTGGGAAAGTCGGTAGAAATTGAGTTATCGATAACACGAATTTTTATAATGGAAATTAACCTGTTAATTTAACGTGGCTGAATCTTTTAATTAATTCAGATGTAAAGAGACAATACATACATTATACATACATCATTTCATTTCAACAAGGTCAGAGCAGGGGAAACAAAAGTGTAAGACTTAAACTAAAACTACTACACTATGGTTTTATCACTTAGAAGCACTAACCTCTTTTTTGTTTAGCTATCGATAAGTTTCATGCAAGCCTTTCACATCCCTACAAACGTTACGGTAGAAAAACTTGCGTTTAACGCCTTCGAATTTTTGAACTGGCTATGAGGAATGTTGATATGACCCTTTTGGAGCTCAAAAGTGAGTTCAAGAACTTCGGATTGGTACGACAACTCCAATTTAACTAAAAAAAGTAGTTTTTTGTGGCAATTTCAACGTATCGTCTTCCTTTTATTACCAAGTAAAGACGCAAAGTTTTATACTACTCAGTTCGGTTGTGGGTTGTGACTTTCTGAGTTATAGTGTCGTTTGTGCAAATTGGTGGTTTAAGAAGTTTCGTGAATCGTTTTTTTTTGTGATAATGTGACTGTTTCTAACATTAATTTGTCTGAGTATTAAGCTAGCAGCATTTTTTGCCGTTCAATTAGTGCCAAACTGTACTATAAAGCTATTGTCAAACAGACAGGCGAAGCGAATGCGATCCGAAACGTTTTTATTTGTAATGTATGGATTGTTTGAATCCAGTCACATAGAAAAGCGAAAGCGATCCGATAGTCTATGTGACGGGCTTCAAACATTTGCATACATTACAAACAAAAACGCATCGCTTCGCGTTCGCCTCGCTTGTCTGTTTGACAATAGCTTTAGTGCTTGAAACGATATATTCCCTTTATGTCGAGTCCCGTTACGTCGAGTCTGGAAGTCTATTGTTCTCCAAAGTATTGATATTTTACGCTTTCTATTACCTTTATGTCGAGTTTGGTGAACAAGTACAGTCAGAAATGTAAATTAAAAGCCAATGGCATAAAAACATAATAATATTAATACAAGTATAGGTGAAGATTACCTAAAAAAGGAAGTAAAAAGGTAAATAAACTCGGCATAAAGGGAATAGAAACGGGACAGAAAACTAAACTCGACATAGGGGTAATAGAAGCGAGACAACGTTTTCGGCTCGACGTAACGGGACTCGACATAAAGGTAATCAACCCTTGAAACTAATACAATAAGTTATCAAAAGATTGGATTCCAAAACTCGTAACTCAAACTCAAAACAACTCTTCTTATTTGTGGAAAACTTACCTTATTACTTTGATCAATATCAATCAATCTATTCCTCACAATATTTTTTCATTTATTTCTTAGATATTTTAATAAAACTTTATGACTAAACAAACATCAAAACTCACGTTTTAATATTTTCACCATGTTTTTACCTTCCATTTTTGCTGTACCCAAACTCATTTCAGTTTTCCAGCTTCATTTTTTCATGGTCATGGCAGCTGAGCCGATATTTCCATTTTAGTAAACCTCATGTATAGGCAACATCTCATCAAAATATACAACCTTCATCTCCATTCCTGGAACTGAGTAATATGAAGGAAATCCACGGGTTTCATAAGAATCGTAATACTTGTAATCCAGTGGGAAGATGTATTATTCTTAGAAGTAATATTTTTCTACAGGTATGTATGTCTACGATTTTGACCTTTACTGATGTATCTTACGTGTACGATTTTGACCTATATTGAGATTGAATTACATGCTCTATTTCCTTGAAAGGATAAACAGTGTGGTTCCATTGATATGTATCAATGGAACCACACTGTTTATCCTTGTCTGTTTATGATGTCTTGAAGGATATTTGGTGAAGGATCAAAATTTTGTACTGAAAGAATATTATTTGATAATCTACTTATTAGATTTTTTTATTTTATTTATATTTTATTAGTAGGACACCAAAACAAATGATGTAAAATGAGAGTTTGTTACAAAACAATAACCATTATTTTCCTGTGACGAATTTTTTCATATATTTATTTATACGAGTGACGAATTAAATTAACAGTTTACGGAATGTGACGAATAAACTTTGTAAAGAATGAACAAAAACCCCTATCCACGACATCGTGGTCGCGGGACTTATCTCATTACCGTGACCCCGGAACGTAAAGGGCTATTGAATGACACCGTGGATTTTAGTCAGTACAAGTCTGACAGTCCTTTCCGCCCTGCCCGGGGTGGGAGGACTCATTTAATGATTTTACCACGCTAAAAAAAATAAAAAATTCCACGACATCGTCTCTGGTTTCAGGTTCCCATTATCCAGTGCAGGTCGTACCTACAGTAGCTCTTCAAAATTAACGTGGTGATATGATAGGTAGCTGTAAATTGCCTGTCAGTCAAACTACCGGAAAGCGAATATGAACACCAAGTGTTCGTCGTGACGAAATTAATTAATTTAATTAATCTCACGCATCATGCGGGTTACTGTTCGCGAGTCAACTGAAATTACTGCAGATTTTGAGGTGATGCCATATTTAACAGGGGTTTTGTATTCAGTAAAAATTGTAACATAAATTCCTGCCAAAAGTATATCTTAGGTCGCGGGACTGTTTTAACAGGGCCTGGGGGTGTATTACAAGCTCTTAATTCCTGTCAGTTTACGCCTTAAAGTGAACTGCCTTGCTTAGTCGTATTACGATCACACAATGACGGCCAGTAAAACGGTCACGTGACCTCATACCGACTTCTGCCTGTGCTTGTGCCTGGAAATTTCGTATTACAAGCTACATAATGACATTTCAAGGCCGGATTAACTGTCAAAATTGGCATCTCCAAAATCATTCAGTTTACGCCACTTTTTAGTAACTTTTACTGACTTGTTTCTTTTAATTTGTCTTTAAACAGTTGAAATTAACTAAATTAAACTTTGGTATTAATAATGGAGGCACTACAGAATATCTGGAGAGTGCATACACGATATAATCTCAGCTGACGAGCTTTACATAGTTTTTACCTTTTACGACACATATACACTCATTTACTGAACGCTAAGCAATAAATATAATTATTCATATACGTAAACATTTACTCATATAGTAATATATTGTTCTAAATAAAAAACATGTTTCTCCTGAAAAAATTGTTTTATTTTGTCGTAGTTCCATCAGTGTAAGAAAAAAAAAATACAGAGCTTAGATATTTTGAGACATGGTGACGAAATAAATAATCTTTCGTAGCAATGGACGTAGGGTTGAATAAACCAAACAAAATGTATGATCAACTCAAACACTTAAAATTAATAGCCTCGCGCAGCATCATTCCAGAAATGGTACAGTCCAATGGAGCCAAAACTTGTGTTCAATATTTATTTGGATTCATTGGGCAGTCTATAATGTATCAGCAGACATTTTTAATTTCACTTCCTCGATTGCTTCTGGTACCACAATTTCGCAGCCAATTTCAAGAGAACTAGGTACACTGTCTTTCGGTTGAAATAAACGTCCTAGGTTTTATCATTCCTTCACTTGTTGAAACATTTCTAGCTCTTGCTTTAAAAATTAGAACATTGTTGTGTTGGAACAGCTCCATTTTTCAAAATTTTCCGCTCATGACTAATTCCATTTTGTTTCCTTACTTTCTCTGCGGTAGGAAAACGGTGTGCTTCTTTATTAATGCAGTAAAAAGCACTACATAGTGGCATTATAAATAAATAAAATACGATAATCTTGTTTGTTTTGGTAAACAAAACCGCCACAGACTAAAAAAGTATCGCAATACGATCGTTCAGAAACAAACCCCTTTGTGAGAGTTTTATTTGATATTAAGTTTTTGCATAAAATGACAGTAAATGTTGGTCAATTTGATTGTAAATATTTAAATTGTTATTAAAATACAGTTTAACTCAAATATCTCCTAAATTTACAATGTAAAAGATTTTTTTCACACAATTTATAAAACCGGTAATCATCGGTAAATTGTCGATTCGATTTTTGAACGAATTCGCTAGCCCGTCATAATCATCCAGAGACAAGTAATCCAGGATGATTCCTTGCAGAATTACGTACGTCATAATACGAAATAGAACAAGCCTGCTTAAGGCCGTAAAGTCAACTGCCTGAAAACTGCAAGGAATTAAAAAAGGTTGTAATACCCCCCCTGAAGTCATGTCATGACAAACGATAACCGCAAACGCTGGGAATCGCGGGCTTTTATAGATTTTTAACTTTATGCACTTGGGCATAAAGTTGAAGATCTATTGAAGATTTCATAGCGTTGTCGTTCGTTCCAGTCGCTAACGCTCAGAATTCTTAAATAGAATTTCAACTTTTTGCTTTAGGTTATAGAGTTAAAATTCGATTGAGGAGTACTGAGCGTTTACAATTATCGTTTGCTACTTGGCTAGGGGTAGGTCATGGCGCTGGAAATAACGTCAACTGAAGGAACAGTATTGTTTTTAGGCAGCCGCATCTAATAGTACTCCTGTCATTTGTTGATTTTCCTACCTAAAAATACGTTTTGTTCAAACGTTTTTAGAAAAAAAAAAAACTACGTAGCAATTCTATGGAATCATTACATAACTAAGCCCTTTATACGTATATCTATCCAAGTGTTTTGTAGCGAAAAATGATTTATGAAAATACTTTTGTTTCGGCTTCGATTTCAATCCTCCTGACAATTCAATTTCAGACTTTTCGATCTTTTCCGTCGAAATGAGACCGATGACATCAACTTGAGACGAAACATAAGTACCTAGGGGATTCGACGGTAAAAGCCCAGTTTACCGGTTAATTTGACGCCAGGTACATTGTTAGACAGAACAGTGGGTCACAAATCATGCATATTTCCGTTCGGCGCACGCGTGCAGATAGTCTGAACAAACAATACGGTGTTTATGGCTTGAAATCGCACAATGTGTGCCGTTACTTAGTTATGTGTTTTAGTGTCGTGTTGGCTTTGGGAATGTTAGTTATAGTCTCCATAGAATATAGCTCTCTTGGCTTGGTCAGAGGTTTAATTATCCTAGTAGATTCCTATTTGAAATTATTTCCTAGTAAATATTATGCCTAATTCTATTCAGGATTTGTTAAAAAATATTGAAAATTGCATTTTAATTCTGACATTTTCAAACGATTTTCAGGAAAATAGTTATGACATAAGGTTATAATGTTGTGTTACTCTTATGATCTATTGAATTTTTTGATGAGCTATAAAAGTTAAAGGTAGATCTGACAATCCCTTACGCTCGACCAAGAGCTTGGACTGGGAAATCTTTAATTTTAATTAAATCCTTAATTAATTCATGATTTCTCAACCCAAAAAACGCGTTATCCATCGAAACATCATTAGCGTTTTCCTGTTAGGCATAAAGGCTCGTTCAACAATACAAATTAATAGTATGTTACTTATTGTACAGCGTCCACTATCCTATAATCCTAACTTTTCCATACTCCACCAGTAAATTTGATTTTGTAGTCCAAGAAAAAGCCAAAAGCGCCCCCTGCCGAAATTTACGAGCTATCCAAGCGACTTGTTTTTGCCGCATAACCGACCAGCGATTTAAACTGGGAAATCTGTAGACATGTTTTGGGGTAAAAACTTTGCCTCGACGCAAGTGTGGTTCAAGTAATAGACGGAGGGATCTTGAGACAGTTCTTTGCGCAATCAAAACCTTTTGTTGAAAAACTAATTGCCATAAATAGGAGATAAATAAAACAGCTACACTTTTGTAGTAGTTATATTTTCTGTAAAGTAGTCCTCAATTTTTAAACTATGTCTTTGCTACTTTACATACTGTCATAGTAAAAAAGGGTAATAACCAAACCAAGTTAAGTCTTCTGACCAACCTAGTATACTGTTAACAAAGACTAAATTAGTTAGTTGTAGTTATTTCCGTTGCCACTATAATTTGTTTCGTTATTATGTGCTACAAATACTAGGTACAGACGCCAGCACATCTAGCTACCACAATCTGTCAGATTTCTATAATAGAATTCCAACCTTATCACAAGAGTGGAAGGTTAATGTTTGGTTGGTAAAATCTGACAGATTCGGGTAGGTTGACCTGCTGGCGTCTGTACTTACAGTTTAAAGCATGACAGTTTTCAAAACCGCTAAAATATCATAACTTGGACCACACACGCGATCTCTTTTTCAATTTTGTGTCCAAAAGTTTTCGCGTTGGTGTGAATTATTACCGCCGTAATGAAGGGACAATCATCTGTTTTTATGCCCAAATGTGTATTCAGTAAACGTATTATCTTTTCGAAACGATTATTTAAAATGTCTTTGTTTGGATTCTGCGCAAACGTTTTTTTTTTAATGAATTATGTTGTTTGCACTGTGGTCTTTAAAGAAAAAGTCGAATTATGGACATAATTGGTGCACAAGATTTTGGTACCTACACATAAATCTGATGACTCAATATAATTTAAAAAGCAATTGTGTATTAAGAATTGAAATGAAGATTAAACGTTTAAAAGTTCTGATTGTTTTTTGCTGTGTGCTGAATTTATCTTCGCAGTAGTCCAATGTTTGTATAGGTAACTATACAAATATTGGACTACCTGTCATGTAAAAAATACCGTGACTACTTTTTTTATCTCGCACGAGACATAACATAGGTAAATAAACACGAAATAAGTCATCTAACACCAAACGAAATACAATCAAGCCGTGAAAATCAGAACATAAACAGTGACTACCATTGTCCCTAATCTCACTTTTTTTCTCTCAACAAACTCACGAACTCCATCAGGAACGTACGTGCGTAGAAAATCTGTGACCGAGTTAACAGGCGATGTGCTTGACAACGTAATCGAGAACGGACTTTGAACTTCAAAATGCTAGTTTTTGTCAATCCCATGTTGATATTTCTCACGAACAAAAACATCTATTTTCATTTACATTTTTTTCCTAGTTGGATTTAGCGCGTGCTTTCGAGTTCCTACCGAATTTGAGATCACGAACAATTTTTTTTTTGGTAGCACTTAGTGGACCAGTGGTTAAACTAGACAAAATCTGGACAAAAAATGTAGTGCTAGATTTGCCTAGATATTAAATCAGATCATTTGAGTATGCGGATACTTTATTTTTTGCTAAGCTTCACAGCTCGGTAGATACAACAACATAGGCATGACAAAAACATTATTTAAAATGAGAAGCATGACTCAATATTTTGTAGTAATTATAACATCGCAAAAATGAAGCTTAGAAATGAAATTATCTACGTACTTTATCTTTCTCACTTCCTTATATTTTCCCTAACGTCGCCCTTAACAGGATAATATCATAATTTAAATTTGTCATTAAAACTTCAAGTGAAATTTTGGTAATTTCGCTCAAAATGTGGCACGAGTGATCTTTTATACATCTTATGCGTACCATGCCTAACGAGTATTAATTAAAAATAATTTACAAATTAATGTAATATCAAACATCACCTGTGTATCTAATTAACCCAATTTTTACTGTTGTGGAATATTTTTACAGAGCAACTTTTGTTATGCATTATTTTTTTCTGAAATATGAATAATTGTATTTAATTTATCGAATGTGTAATTTATGTGCATTCAATAGGATAATCGTGTGCTCTCATAATAAGCATTTTATTGTTAAATCAGAGGGAATACTAATGAATCCTGGGCATAATGAAAGAGTGGTATTGTATTTTGGTTTATAAATGAATGTGATGTTTTATTATATAACTTTTTTAAATAAAAAATTAAAAATCCTTATTCTACTTGCAAACCCACAGGTCCGTCTCCAAAACTGATGGAAATGTCCAGTTCCTTCCATCGTCTCTTTCTTAGCCTACCACTGGGCTAATCTCGCTGTTTCAGAGCACCAGTAGAATTTTGTTATAGGTACTTGCCCACAATTATTTATCAGCCTTCTAAGCCTACATCAGCGATTTTACTTTTTGAACCACGAATACTATCGAAAAATAATATTTTAAAAAGTAACATTCGAAACTTTGTCCATCAACTAGAAAATTTACCCACTGTGCAACTATAATTGTCAAACATATTAATGCAAGCTCCTCACAAAAGCATTCGTCACGCTTTTTGTTCATTTTCCAATATCAAAGGCTGGTATTGTCTTTTATTTCATTATAGTGTGTCACACTGTCTTGAGTTCTGAAATAAACGAGTTGATTTGTCCTGCACTGTGGGCGGGAATATGCCGATTATGGTCGTGTTATTTAGTACATTTACGTATAAAATCCATTGATGCCATAATTTAAAGCTGTTTAGAAACAGTAACGTTATTGAATATTGTGAGTGGTCGGTTAAATTATTTATAAATGGAGAGATGTGGTAAAAAGTGGTTGTTAGGTAGACGTTCTTACATTTTAGAGTGAATGCTGTGCTGAGTCAAGTTTCAAAGAATATTTAAAAAAAGGAAGGAGTTTGTGTATAAAACTTAAACGTGTTTTTTGTAGGTATATTTTCTTATAACACGTACATCTTAAGGATTAATAAAATATCAAAAGTGTTACAAAGTATGATCAAGATTGATTTGCTTTTTAAAACTATAACATTGATTTTCTAGAAAAGCACAAAAAAATTAAAAGACATTTTAAAATCAAAATACGTAACTAAAAAGCCAGTATTCGAACAAAAAACCTCTAAATACACATTTAGTAAACAAAAAACCAGTGCTCAAATAAATCATTAACTTTTTGCAGTACGGTCACAAAAAAAAAAAACATCAATCCCGACCTGTTCATCCAAAACCAATTACGGGTATTAAAATGTGCAACCAATTTTATTACTTACAGTACTGCGAAGTCAGTGATAAATTAAAGGGCTGTAGCTAAAATAGGGCTCCGGGCGCCAATTTCATTCTCTATAAATATGAACGCTTGAGTCTTGTTTTTGCAACGTTTGTTTCATACCTTGTTAACATTCGCAGTTTATTTGTACACCGTACAATAAATTTCGTTGCTATCTGTACAATGGAAATGTTGTTATGCTTGTAAAATTTGTTGCCTAGTTTGTGATTTGTTTTTGCCTACGTGTTTAATATTTTATCACACTGTGTTTATTTTTAATGTTTACTAATTAGTTCTTTACTCTAGTAGAAGATCGGTCATGAAATATCATAATATCAGAGAAGCTTAATAATAAAAACAATATCCGATGAACTGAGAGTGTATCGGCCGCGTGTCATCTCGAACATGTTCTGTGAGTAAAAGCCCAGTCCCTTGTAATTGAAGAGGATGCGTTGCTATGGTAGCCATACTGGCTATTCTTATAATTACAACATTTGTAGTGCCTTTACAATTTTACAATAGCATATCCATACAAACTTTACTGTACGATATAAATACGAAAGTTTAGTTGTTTGGATTGATGCCCTGGCTAAGGGTTTAAAAGTAATTTTGGGCCACCACAGGTTTGCCCTGTCAAGCAGTACCTATCAACCTTCTAGAGTTGTTGAAAAGCGAGAGGCCACATAAAACAGTTTGGATTGATGAATGGGTGGATGTTTATTTCTTAATCTCATCATAACGAATCTCGATGAAAATTGAAGAAGCGTCGAACTTCATTGCTTCATTGTGAAGATCGACTCACTGATGATTCTGGCTTTCAAGAGTCCGGATTATTAATAAACAGTTTTATCCAGGTATTTCATAACCGTGCCATAATTGTGTCACTATGGGGCGACGCGACAGCTTGTAGATTAATAATTTATAATGAAGACAATACCGAAGCCATGGAGATACACACATAGTATAAATTCTCAGAATAGTCGGTATCATGTACTTTTTGTGTCATCGAACACAGCACGATAAAATAAGATACTTTTTAACATGAGACATCGTACTGACTTCGTAGTGAAAAGTACAAAGTCACAGGGAAAATTGTATTTCATTTCCAAACACAACAAAGAAGCTACAAGCAAAAAAAAAGGAAACGCTTGCTATTTTTTCTTATTTCATAATTAAAGTTACAAAAATTCAGCAGGAATTTCCTGGATATCCCTTATTTATCTCACCTAGACAAAACACAGACAATGAACACTCGAACTTTCGGGGCACGACATACAGACGTTACACCACTTCAAACTTGCACAGTGCGCCAAGCGAGAATTATTCTGGACAAAAACAGCGCTAGACTATTTTCATTCATGTTTATATCTCAGGACTCCCCGGCGACTCGCTGAGTTTTATTGACAACATAAATACTAACGCCGGGGCAACGAATGTGTAGAACTGGCAATATTTAGATAGGTAAAGTGAATTTGCATGTAGTTATTTTGGCTGGTGGAGTGTGCCATATTTTTATACAGTTTTTAACAAAAATATGCTGAGTGGAATGTTTTGTTTTACAATTTTGAGGGATATGCATTCATTTGTGCAGTGCTACTAAAAAAAATGTAATTCTAAATAATATTCAAAACAATATGACCTTACTATCACACCGGAAACAGAAAGCTTTATTCTTTAAAACAATTAAAACAACAATCTTCGCTTGCATCGGCTTCACGAAAACTAATCAGGAAAATGCGAACCAATTCCGAAAATGCATTCACGTTCGAGAATTCGGAATATCGGAACGCCACTCGAATCGAACTCACGTACGTGCAATTATGACAACTGGCGTAGAAGTTTCAAAGGCATACTTACCATACGTTGCATAGTAATATCTCATTTGCATATTACTTTACTTTACTTTGTATTTCGCAGGGGAATATGTTAATTTGTACTGTCTTAAAACCTTATTACTGTAATTAATGTGTTTATTTTGTGAGTTTAAATTATAGCTTTGCGGCTTGTCAAATGGAAATGGAATTTCATTGTGCACGAGTTTCCTTTCATTGTTGTAGAAGTATATCTTTTGGTTAATAAATAATTTTGTGTCAACATAATTTTTTTTTTTATTAATTAAAATTACATTAACAATGATTGTTAAACCGTCACATTTTAACAACGGCTTTCAACATTTTACTGTTTCGTAGCTCATTTGTCAACCATTTGACATTTCTAACAATACTATCGCCGATGAAATGTCAAACTGGCTAAACTCACAGTTCTCAGTTTCAACAATCGTTAAAAAATTTTTACGATACATTCTTTGCAATGTACTGAAGCATAAGTGCTTAGTGTAACAGTACCTACCTGGATCGTATCGTTATTAACATTGCGGCATCGGATAGCTTCTCAACTCTGCGATCACGCGCGGGATTCCTTGTAAATTGGCGACGTTCAGTCTTTAATTAAGTCACATCAGTTTTTAGAGTGGCATTGCACGCACGTCATGGCTTAAGGGGTCTATCCATCTACGTATTTAGATGGGAAGTGTCTCGTTAGATGACACTTTTGGGTTGGGAATAAATGTTTTACTTCAAGTTTATTTAGAGAAATATTGTTTAGGTAATACATATTTATTTTGACCCACAGTAAGTTCATAAAAAACTCGTTTTTTTTTTCTTCGTCGTTTGATAAATTAATCTTATAATGTAGGTACATAAAACAGAGAGAAAATTCAGTGTCATAAAAAGATAACTCTTTAAAAATTCCAAATGCCTTTTTGTGTTTCTAAGCAAATGGGCCTTTCACTGACTCTCCCAAAGGTAATCCGTCAATATTTCTAAGAAATAAATAGATTCTCTACTCACATCCAACAAAACAAAGTGGCATCTATAAAATAAATCCTAGCAATCCTGTTTCATTTAAAGTCGTACTCGTAACCTCTAAATCACGTACGACGTCTATTCGTTATAAATTGGCGTCGTAGAGGTCTTAATTAAGCCGCTTTAGTTGGTTTTTAGACTGTCAGCGTCTCAAGCGCTGCAGCGGTACCGCCATGCTGGCGTGTCGTCAACTCGTGAGGCCTGTCCGACTGTAACGTGACTTCCTTGTAGGACGATGTAGATTGTTATTGGTTTATTTAAGTATCGAGAGGGATTCAAATCCCTCTTAGCGGTCCTCTAGTCCAATAGGGTTTTTTATGTAAAACATTTTTTTTTGTTTCGGAAAGGTAGGTAGTATAATAGTTATATGTAGACATTTAAAGACGTTTATTTTATTTAAATACATGCTTTGGAATGTGGTCCAGTCTAATAAACAACCAATTCGAATAACATTTAAAAGAATACAAAAGTATTCTAACAAAATTAAAATATGTATTCTATAAACGAATCAATAAACTCAAAAGCTTAAATACCACAATCAAATCTAAAATTAATTAAAATATCACTATTGGATTCTCAACCCACACACAATCGCACGCACGGAAAACTGCTCTACTTAGTTAAATTCACTACTTCACGTCTTAATAAACAACGTTAATAGAGCCGTATTTACAGGCCATAAATAGTTTCCTTAGAATCTGTCGACGGCGTTGAAGTAGAAAATATCGGAAGCTCGGCAAAGATATGCACGAACGGGCAGCTTCGTGACGTGACGTCAAATAAAAGATTTTAGTTTGAGAAAGGAGAGAAAAAGAAAATATCTACTACCACCTACTTTTCTACAGAAAAAATGGTGTTTCAGTTAATGCTACTTAGCAATTGAAAAGAACAACGATTATTGGAAAATTTATGCTCCTATTATTCAGTCAACATTTATTAAAAATTGCACAATTTTGTATTTTTCTTTTTGTCTACAAAATCATACTAGGTTGTCCACTGTGCAATTTTAAAATTTCTACTAATTAACAAAAACAGCAAAATGGTAATACCTGAAAAAACATGCTAGTCAAAATAAGTAACTTCTTTCTTGCAGTTGGTTAAAAGCAGACATAGTTTATCAAAAATAAAAATCTAGAAATAAAATGAAAGTTAAAAACAAAAATGTTTCCTCGCCTTTTAAGTAGAGGCAAAGTAAGTTGTTCAGAAAAAGAAAGTAACAGATTTGTCTGCCAATGAGCGACCGGCTTTAAAAGAGCTTCACTTTGATGTGTTCCGGAATGTTTCAGAACGCAATAATGGATAATAATGATTGAAGAAATGCTTCGTGAAATACCTTTGTATTTACTCCGGTATTTTAGTTAGAAATAAGACTGAAACTTTCATAATAAAGATGTTTCTTTGACTTAGTCATTATTTATTAGTTTCCTTCTGGATAGAGCTTTTAGATGGGAAGATTAACATTAATGAGGCTGAAAGTAATTAGCATATCTAACGGGCTGGTTAATCAATTTTATCATCATGGATGATCATCATCGTCTATAGCCCCACAAATTCCGTTTGTTGCCCGTAAGAGGACTACGTAGTGCTATTCTATAAGTAGGGCCTAAAGTACTTTTTATTTTCAGTGGTTCATCAATTGAACCGTCCTGCCAAACATTTTTCTCATAATTAATATGTTAATCTCTCCATCGTGAAAACTAGAAGTCATGGAATCAAGCGATATCAATAGTTATTCTCCACACTTTTGACAATTACTGTGACATTCGCGTTGAGTGCGTAAGTATAATCTGCTCTTATAAAATGTTAATTCACAACGCGGTCGCTTTTTAATCAACTCCAGAAAAAGGAAGAAGGTTCTCAACTCTTTAAATTCTACAGCGATTTTTATTTAGGTTGTGTGCCTTTTGAACGATGACATTCTCCCACAAATAACAAAAAGAAATTGCGAAAAAATTGAACTTGCCAAAAAGTAAACTGCTCAAATATCAGTTACAAACAAATCAGCAGCATTTTCTTCCAAAAAGAGAAAAAAATATTCCTCTCACACGAACGAACAATAACTTACCTTTAAACACAACATCTTCAAGTCACGAACAATGCTCCCCGCGATAAATAAAACAGTTTCCAACAAAATATAAAAACTGGAGAGATACCAATATATTTGGCGAACGCCCCTGCCCTCAAACAAAACGGGGAACTCAATATGCGCATCGAATTGTTGCCAACCCCCCTTCAAGGGGGCATGTTAGGTTCGTAACGAATGCCCCAACCTTGGCAAGAGTCTCTTGGCAAATGCTTGCCAGTAAAAGATACGTACTTGGAACACTGGCTACAATGGAAAGGTTCTTCTCATTCGGAGTTTGGGGTGACGGAAATTAGGTTACGAGGTTATTCTCCGTATGAACGTGTTTATGATAAGTAGGGTATTCTGATGGTATATTTATGTGTCGTGTTTTTGATTCTTTGTTTTCTGTGGGATGTGGATCAGGGCAATTTTGCGGTTCATTACACTGTATTGATGATATTCTTTGTGAGATTTTGGAGCAGTGGCATTGTAACGTAATGAGCACCTGTTGTCGACGTTTTATAAGTGCCTTTATGGGCCTATGTGAAATAAAAATATTTGATTTTGGTTTTGAGTGAAAATTAGGTATTGATTTGTACATTTTCCGGAATTGATAATTTCCATATTTTTTCTTTCAACAAACCTTGTCGAACTCGAGATTTTTTTTCTGTTCGTAGGTGCACCTATAAACCATCAGTAAATAAGTTTAAAATTGAAATGTAAATAAGGTTTTAGTTTGTTCCTTTAATAATTTCCAAATTCCGTAGTATTATTAACTTAAACTTATCTATATTTAGTACAACAGGAACCACTTACTCCCCAGTAAGTGGTCATCTATATTTCGTACAACATGAACCTCATACTCGTACTATCCAAAGCAAGATAAGGCGTTCAATCTGGTACGAACGTAAGTGAGTGGCCATAATCCCTCTGAACAAGGCAAGCGAGGGAACAAAACCCACTAAACATCAATAACTACTATTAACACAACGTTAACAGACCAAGGAATCACACAAGCCGTTTTAGCCTCTTAGTGCGTTTCCACTGTTGGGATTACGGATGAGTTGATAAATTGATATCGTGTCGGGACCGCCACAAAATTAGATCTCAATACTGGGCAGTGTTCTTTCAAAATCTCTCCATTAGGATAAGTGGTGTTTATTCCTAAATTATTTAATATTACGAGAAAATTTGCTTAAGTAAGGGCGCGCCTTCAAAACAGCATGGCTGCAGAGATGCAACCAGACGAAGGCACCTATATAGTATACATTTGACTAAATCACACGTCATTTCCAACTCAAATAATAGTTTATCTAGATTTTTGCTTCCATTGTATGTTTATCAGTAAAATGTTGAAACTGACAGATTTTAGAGGCCGGTTGTTAGAATGTCAGCGATTATCCAAAATATACAACTGACGGCCGAAATAAATGTAATAATTTTTTTTTGAGGAAAATCATTGACAACATTGAGTGAACCTTCCTGTTTATTTATTTACGTAAAAACATAAGTAGAAAATTAAATACATACACAAGAAATACAAAGATACTGCTTATTCAATAAGAAATCTCTTCCAGCAAATCAACAGTAAAGGATAGATATAAAAACGTCTGTTATTCACCTTTGCCTAAAGAAATCCCAAGATTACTCGTGGATTATCGGGTTACCATCTTACCCATTGGAAACGCACCCCAGGGTCATATTTACCGACGTGTTTGCACTAACGTTAGCCGAGCTAATGGCCAGTCCTGTTCTACCTACCCTCAACTGGCTAAGCTAGTGCTAACTGCCGACATGGTGCGGGTTACGCTGAGAAAATACCGGCTTTTTTTGTTGAAGGACCACCGTGATGTCGGCTTCCTTTGCTTTAAGTTCACGGTAAAGATTTTTGTGTGATGTGTAGAAAGTTTTTGGTTTTTTAAACGTTTTTTGACTTTATTTTAGGGTTGTCGTGATGTTCGTTATGTTATTAATACTGATGTAGATTTTCTTTTATTTATTTGAGACTAGCTGTCCCCGCGACTTCGTTAGCGTGGATGTGTAAAAATGTGTGTGTGTGTGTGTGCAAAAATGTATTTTTTCTTAAACAAAGGAAGTAGCCTAAGTTACTCCATTACATCAGCTACCTGGCAATAGAAGCCCCGTCAAAATCGGCCCAGCCATTTCAGTGATTAGCCATTACTAACAGACAGACAAAAATTGAAAAAAATGTTACATATTTTGGTGTATGTACTTACCGTATGTTTATGTCGCAGTGAGATAGATAAAGCCGTAATATAGTTATATCCCTAGGGATATAATTATATACCGTAACATAGTTATATTACTAGATTAAGTTTAGTGATATACTTATATTACTAGATTAAGTTTAGTGAAATAGCTTTAGGAGTGTGCGCCGCAGTCAGTCGGCCGCAGAAAATGTCGACGGAGCACCGCTTCGCAGACATTGTCACCCCGACTCGGACAGGTTAGGTTAGAAGGGGATGACGGGGTCTGGAAGACCCCGCCAGCCCCTTCGTGGTTATTTTTTTTTAAACCACCTAGAAGTAGGAGCACCGCACATTTTCTGGCAAAACGATTCTTTAAACCATCCAGAAGTAGGAGCACCGCGAAGCGGTGCTCCGTCAACATAGCGCGCGCCCCGCCTGCGCCGCACACTCCGAAAGCTATTTCACTAAACTTAATCTAGTAATATAACTATGTTACGGTATATAGTTATATCCCTAGGGATATAACTATATTACGGCTTTATCTATCTCACTGCGACATATACATATATGTATTCATATGAATGTAGTAAAAACGGTTATTTCAATACTACAAACAGACACTCTAATTTTTACTTATATGTATGTAGTTCACAGGTATCTGAGACAAAGATGAGGATGAAGTGAGCTTACCCAGAAGAAGCCTGTTCACTCAAATTTTGAAGAGAGATATCCGATGGTATAAAGGGGACGGTGGGATGAGGTCGGTGGAGTACTTGGGAACACTCTTCGTGTCTTTACTTTACTTTTATTGCCTTGTCGTTTCACAAAGTTTCATTTATTATTCCATTATTAGATAGCTTTGTTACTGTTTAGGTATAATAATGAGCGTTCATAAAAAATCTAATATAACAAGCAATTCTGTCACTACTCGAACCTTAACATACTTTTGAGCTCATAATTCGATCTATCTATAATTGTTGATACAGAAAGTAAAAGAATTTGTCTATTCTCAAATATCTAAGTAAGTCATTAATGAATGGTCGCATTCATTAATCTACACTATTCCAATTACCTAATGCTTTACATTTTACCGTATCACTGACAAAACTACTGTTATCTGTTATCATTATACTTGTTATTCACTAAATTGGATTATACAAATATAGGCGCTAATGTATTTGTTTACGAGCTTCACCAAATTTTAAATCCAAACCTAACACCATTCACATACCGACCAAATTCGCTTGCACTGAACTTTTCAAGCTCCCTCTGCTAGCTCTACAATGTGTTAGAACTCTAGTGGAAGCAAATAAAGTAGAAATTCATTTGTATTAATACAGTTGCGTTAGGTGGTGTCTACATAATTGAAACTAGGTATATACAGACAACAAATCTTCATAAGAGGAAGCTAATTAACCGATCACGAACATACGACGGATAATATTATTACATTCGTATACCACTGGGCACATACACGTTGTAGAGGGTGCACGCACCAATTGTTCATCGTGATAATCGTGAAATATTTGCAGTTCCATTAGCGTTGTGTAATGTAATTGAGTATTGGGCTTCGTGTGTTCTTTTTTGTAATTTTACTTGGTTAATTGAAAACCATTCTTTTTGATTGGGATGTAGTTTGGCTTGAAGTAATTATAAATATAGAAGCTTTTACTTTGAAAAAAAAAAGATGCAATAGTTACTACGAAGCGTTTTTTTTTTAATTTGAGATTGGTTTGCGCTTGACTTAAGTCTACGTTAAAAGGTGCCAAAGAGAATGTCTACGATGGATAGATGGATAGAGTTTATCCAGAAGAAGCCTGCTCACTCTAAGTTTGAGGAGATTCGGATTGTATGCATTCGGTAACACAGACACAGACAGCGATTTCCACTCTTACATGATGAAAACAGCTTTTAAAGATTCATAACTTACTAAGATATTTAAACATTGACTAAAGATTCCGTCTAAGCATTTGATCAATAATTATAATGGGGTATTCGAATATGTTTTCTTCATCCATACTTCTCCATTGCACATGACTTCAACAAACATCATTTCTAGTCTTTTCATCAGCTTTTGACTCTGCCTGACAACCAGTTTCATTAATCTTTCGACACGAGTAAGTTTCTATAACATAGTCAAATGAACTAATCTAGAACAATGCTATCTACCACACACCTTCCCAATTCTGTCACAATCTTGTCTATTTCCCACGCATGTGACGAAACTACTTCCTAAGCTCTTTATACAAGTGGAACGATGGATGTAATTCTCAGACATTGCCGCGTTAACATGCTAAGGGGGCGTAACAATCGAGATTATTACTATTTCAGTGGCTATAGACTACAACTGTTCCTTCTACTCTACGCCGCTGTAAATAGGAGCGATTTTAATTAGATTGTTACTTGTTTCTTGAAATGTAGGTTTTGTTTCAATTGCTATTGGAGTTTAAGCTGCATGAATTATTATTTATTAACTAGCGGCCCGGTACGTGTTTCGCTACTTTGACTGCAAAATCCCCATTAACAAAATTATCCGCCATTTATTGAATTCATTTGTTACAAAAATGTGATAAATGAAGAACCGCTCGACCGATTTTGTGTAAACTTCACATAAACCATCTAGTAAATAGTCCGAACAAAGCCTAAACATTTGATTTGGATAGGTGAGCCCATTCTGGAGTTATAAAATTACAACGAAAAGTGGCATTGATTTTTATATATTAAATTTATCTGTCAGTTAACTTTAGTCTCTGGAGATTTTCAAGGAAACAAAATGGGTGGCAGATAGTGTATGTATACAGTAGAAAACATCACGTTTATAAACCAAACAGACTCCGTGACAGTCATTGATAGGTTCCAGTTAAAAAAACTGAGACGCTTATTTGCCCCTAACTGGACGGGCACATATCTGACTGCTACTGAGATGTTACTGGTGGAAGAATCCAATAACTCTACTCTACCCTAAGAATTTTAACCCCGGACCAGACGCTCAACATTTGCGCTTTTTATAAGACTAACGAGATAATATATACGAGACAGAAAAAAGCGATAGATTAAGCTGATGATGAAGCAAATTATGGTAATTTAAAAACAAAGTGCAAAAAAGGTATTGTCAAAGCAATTTTGAGTTTGACTTACTCATGAAGAAATGGTTAAAATGCCAGCAATACTAAAGAGCCAACTCATCATTTAGGAATGCCAAAGTGACTCATTTGTCTACGTTTATTTTTTAAATGGTTGTCTACTTGGGTGGTAAGATAAGGTACCCTTCATATTTTTCATACTTTCTCTCGAAAATGTCAAAGGTTTTATTAGTAGCATTGTCCTTATTTGTCAGTATTTTTTTACTTGGCATAGAATTTTTGAACTTATCTTGCACCTTGTTTATTTTGACTTATCTTTTTGTTTCTTCAGAAAGCTCTTCACTTAAATTTATCTAACTCAAAATTTCTGACGAACATGACAAGTTTGATCGGAACTACAAGGACGCATAATACCGTCACTCCTTCTAGGAGGGGACCCTTCCTCTCGTCCAGAAGTGGGACAGAGCAGGCCTATTTATACTAGTTATAAAAATTCTTACTATAATAATTATTATACAGCGAAAAAATTGGTGTAAACCTTCTGTTCTGATTTTGAAAAGTGTTACATTAACTTCCAAGTGTATACATACTCTCAAAATACTCCCGTGGGATCATTGCCGACGGCCACAACGCGAGACAAGTCGTGGACAAATAGCTTATTTTCCATCACTTTAAATGGTTTTGTTCGGCCAGTGTCTTCTTGAGGTGTCGAAACAAAAACCATCCATTACACCACAAGTATCCCGGAAGTTGATACTAAAATCAATTACTTGCATACCACTCCAAATGGTACTTCAATTTGCTTATTTTAACACCACAAAAAACATTTTTAAATCGGTCTACAGAAGATTTTTCGTTTACATTATTGTTAGAGTAACGGAAACGAATATTTAGAACGTCCTATTGCTCTTTTGTCGGTCAATACTCGGAGTTGTTAGGTAAATAGGCAGAGAAGTACTAGAGGTACAGCTTAGAGTAACTTTTTATACAACACAATCGTCTATAACAAGTGTAAATGTCTTTGAAAACCATCAGCATGGAGATGTATCTGCCGCTGCTTTAAACATGACATTATCAAAAAATTTCAATGAAATGCAACAACTGGACGAAGCATGTGGACAGATTCGGAACTCCCGAGAACGGGTCCCATGTATCAAGAAGATGTAACCATAATTGAAGGGTGACAAGGACGCGTCTAAAATACTCTTTTATATGTATATTTTAAATTGTGACACCCTTAAGAGGATCGTCTACCGAGCGCTCGTCCATACTTAAAGAGGAAACGTTTTCCTACCCCTAAATGTTATCCTATCTCAATGATTTTTTAGAATGCTTCTGACACAGCAAAAAACTAGGTTTATAGGTTTTCTTTTTTTCAAAAATAACTGTTAGGCGCCTGTTACTTTCAAACTATTATAAATTTTAAAAAAAGGAAAACCTATAAACCTAGTTTTTTACTGGTTAGGAAGCATTCTAAAAAATCATTGAGATAGGATAAGGATAATAGGATTTAGGGGTAGGAAAACTTTTTCTCTTTTAGTATGGACGAGCGCTCGGTAGACGATCCTCTTAAACTAACATTTTTTTTCTGATACCTGATTTAGAAACTAAGAGATTTGATGGTGATTGAAGTTGTCTCTAAAAGTTGCTATATTTAAATAATTATTTAAAATTGTGACACCTGTAAACTGACAATATTTTTCTGATACTTGCTGTAGAAACTGAGAGATTTGAAGATGATTGAAGTTGTTTCTAAAAGCTGTTGTGGAAATGTTAATAGTTCTAAGCATAGAACTAAGAATTAAAGCAGAATTAGGGTGCTCCCACATCTATCGACGCGGAATCGGCTTTTTCCGTCGCCCTTTCTCTTTCTGTCGCTTAGAACTGCCATTTGCTAGACCGAGACAGAAAGCATAATGCGATAGCACGCGGCGGAATCCTCGAGGCAGCCGCGTGCTATCGCATTGTCTCGGTCTAGCAAATGGCAGTTCTAAGCGACAGAAAGAGAAAAGGCGACGGAAAAAGCCGATTCCGCTTCGATAGATGTGGGAGCACCCTTAAGGTGAGACCAAAGGGGAAATCTGAATCATTCACTACTAGATAGTAGTTAATTCCGAGTTAAGCTAGTGATGATGAATTAGCCGAAGTCAAAGTTAAAATTGAGACCTTAGGATAAAACAGTTAAATAAACTATCAAAGTGTAGATTAAATAATACCACAACAACAAAGATCCCTTTCTCTGAAGTCTTGTTTTAACCTAGTTTTACCTATTCATGACCTAACCCGAAGCGGACAAGATTAGGATTACACTTCAAAAGACAGAAGCAGTTTATCCCACGGGAAATAGTACACACTGTGTGTTTAGTTCTTTTATATCGTTATTTTTGTCACTGTTTCGCTATTTATAATATGTTATTTCAGTTCTTGACAAAAGAATATTTTGAGGATCGTCAAAATAAGCTCTTTTATTAAATATGTCACATGGTACAGTTTGATAAACTTTTATTTTTGTTATTCCTCTAAATTGATAGTCATCTTTATAGTGAAAATTCTTTTATTTACTAATTACTATACACGACTGCGTTTAAAAAAAAATCAAATGAATCGATCCTACAAATCCTAAACAATTTAGCTGTCACAGATGGATAGATTGAGGGATCCTGTAAGGGTTCCGGCAATTTTTACTGACGTACGGAACCTTAAAAATACTAACAGTTTTCAATACATCACAAATTATGGGAATAACAGGTTGTATACAACATCTATTGTACTGCCAACAGTTTTAGCTTCCTGTACTATTGTCAGTGTTATACAATGTTAAAGCATATAATTCCAACAATACCTACATTCAAAAATTTTCCAACATAACTTGGCCTCCGAGTATGTACAAACTTATTTAAATCACAGCTTCACCATCAATGGACACTTTGATTTATTTCCTATTGATAACTGTGCTTTAAACAGTTATCTTCACGCCTTTATCATCCAAACATTGAATTAAAGCAAAAATAAGTGGAGTAGTCAATACCGTAATAATTGCAATTGCAAGATATCGACCTTGGGACCTAACACGTAATGTTACCGTTAGATCTACTGATGCGCTGTCAAAAATAACAGAGCAGCTACTTATCTGTTTGATCCAAATTTAAAATTTTGTTATCTATGATCAATTCATTTTTTTTTATATCTGTTACTGTTCTTGTAAGCCGACTTAGTATTTTTGACTTGCCTCACAAAAATTGTGGTAGCTCGGATAATATTTATAAAAATACATTCCAGTTTTTCTTACAAACATACAAATTTTACCTCTTTAGAATGTTAGCATAGATAAAAACGTAAACTTGAAATGTTTTGCTTAAGCAGAATCTTATAATAATCTTTGAAACTACTGATCTGAATCCGAAACGTCTATCGTTGATACATCATTCTCAAGTGCCACAGGCTGCTTTTCAAATATTGGATGGAACATTTTCGACCATAATACAAATGAAGCTTCGGGCAAGAGCTAAAATCTAAATTTAGACTTAGTAGAAAACAATGCAGAAATAACTCCTGAAATAAAAAAAAACTTAGTCATGCTATCGATAGTCATAAGATTGCCAATTTACCCCTCAATGTAGCCGTTAATTCAGAAGATAAACTAAAAACAGCTAATCACAATCAAACGCCCACAACAAATGATTGGTTGAAAGCTAATCACAATTCTCCAATTCGAGCTGCCAAAGCAATGCCACAAAAGCACTTAATCAATGAAACGTCTTAAATTGCTTACCTTATAAAGAAAATCGACCACAAATATAAATAAAACGAATGAATGCTACTTATCTTGGGGCGAAGCTTGAAATTCGATGGATTTATTATGATGCTCAGGAGTAATAAACTTTCCTAGTGTGGGCAGCAGGCTATTACAACGTTTGTGATAAACGACCCAGTATACGCATTACTGCTCCAACTTATTGTGTTTTCTTAATCTAGGTGTATTTTGCTGAATATCTTTTGAGTGGGTTGATGTTGTCTTTCAAAAGGACAATTTTCTTGTTCTTTGTGGTTAATTATTGGATGAAAGGGTTGGAGATACAATGAGCTCATAGACTTTAAATTTTATTACTAGCCGTATATTACATAGCTTTAAAAGAAGAATGTCTTATCCATATATATATATATACGTCATACTTTGCCATATTATTGAGATTTCTTTTAACGTTATTCGCCTTAATCGAGTTAATGTTGTTTAACACATGACCTGAAGTTAAAACCCGATCAATACTCTAGCATTAAAAACTCATAACCCACTGCGTGCTATTTATTTCGCTCATGCACTCAAACGCGATCGATCGGCAC
Source organism: Agrotis clavis (assembly GCA_954870645.1). NCBI lineage: Eukaryota > Metazoa > Arthropoda > Insecta > Lepidoptera > Noctuidae > Agrotis > Agrotis clavis. The sequence continues at coordinate 4,699,104 of OX940937.1, forward strand.
ACATGCGTCCCCTCGCAGACCGTTATCCACTAGCAATAATAATTCACGTGAGAAAATCCATAGAATGGGTTCGTTAAGTTCCTTAAGGGCTCTTGTCGTGTATTGTATCGCTGTCAAAGTTCCACTGACAGCTATCGAGTGGCCACTGAGCGCGCCAAATGTTAATGAGACGTGTAGTATCGGAGATTACGCCTTCAATGCTGTACATTGATAGACTGCAATGAATATGCAAAAAGAAAATGATGTTGTAACGAGTAATGGACAGGTAGAGTGTGAAGATGACGTTTTCATAATCGTGGCTGATGATAATCCCATTGCTATAAAGATAATGAGGGCAGGCGAAAGATATTTGAATAAAGCGGCAGACAACTTAAGAATATTCAAAGTAACGGCTCCACTAAGAAACAAATTAAATGTAGCTTTGTCTTCATGAAATACAACTTAAGCTAAACAACTACACGATAAAAAGAAAATAGCCAACAATAATGAATGCGAAACTACTTTATTAATTAACTGTACAAGGAAACTTGGACATGAAACTTATAAATAGATAGTACTGGCATCAATCGAGAAATCATTAATGAACTTACAAAAGAAATAAAAGTACAAAGAGTATCAGTGTCCATCACTGACAGAATGGTTATATTCACTTTCAAGATGTCCATTCAAACGGTACTTTAAACATTCATAAATCGCATCTAAAACCCTGTTTTGTATGCCATAACACCTCTCAATATTTTATTCGCTGGTACCTCCGGGTTATCTGACGCTGTTGACCCTAGACCTCGCAATCTTGCGGTACCTCCTCAGAAACGCCTTACGCATGCATAATTGCGTACTCAAAGCACATCTCCATCGAAAAACATTTGAACGAGCTCGGAAATGTTTGTGGAAAAATATTATTTCTTCCTGTTAAGGGTTACAATGAATGGTTTGACTATGTAAATAAGATTTAGTGAGGTTTTTTTCTTTGTAGGTGTGTTTTATGCCTTCACTTTAACCATAAACTCTCACATTTAACGAATTGTTTATAGATGCAATTAATATTGATGGCAACCATTCATTAGTTCCGGAAGCCAAACCCATGTTAGTAATAAATCACATTTTTAATACTTTCTCATTCTATGTCGCCAACCAACTTTTTGTACAACAAAATAAGAAATCAAAACCCAATTATTCGCCTACTCTCAACCGCAGTTTGATCAAAATTAAATATCAAAAAACGATGAACTTTAAACTTTCGAAACCGCCTTAGTGACGGGTAAGTACATCGTGATAGCGGCGGAATACCGAGTGCATGGCTAGAAACCCGTCCATCCAATTTGATGCGATAAAAAATAAATTAAAATAACCAGAGAACGTAGCACCCGATGATATCGATACCAGTCCCTCTTCCATTGTACTCACACCAATGGTAGGTTCTAATTGCGGCTGCTTTGTTAAACAAAATGAGGTGTTAGCTCTTCTATTAAATAATAAGTAGTTTGATACCACTGTAAAATCGATACGTTGTCCGTCAGATAAGAAATTGGTTTAGCCGGTAATTGCCTTTCGATATAACCGTTCGTTAAAAATAAAGTTTGTTTTTATTGTTGCAGATAACTTGAAAGAAGACTGCGTATGGCCGAAAGATACAACAGGAGTCCAATTAAAGCGTCATCGTACGCTGTTTGGACATACCAAAATGTTGTCAACAAAAACGGCAAAAATAAGCAAGCTCGTGACTTGAATGCTGGCAGTGAGAAAGAAGACCAAGATGTACTTGGAAGTACAGTTGAAGGAAACAAAAACTCAGACAACACAGACAGAGTCAGCGATAGCATTATAGCGCCACAATACGATTCACTCGAAGATTCGCTAGAAAATGAGGAGGTTAGAAAAAACGTATGGAGCGACGTGGACGACGAACTTTACATAGCGAATTTAATCAAAGAGAGGACTTCAAATGAAGTGAAACGCGACAAACGTGATACTAGTGGTTATTTAAGTGATAGTGATATCAGTGAGAAGGTTGTGAGTAGTGTTAAGTTAGATTACGCGATGTGGGAGATCGAGCCCACAGATCTGACGGAGTGCGACTGCCTTGGCCCTCCGCCGGAGTTCCTGTTGCCGCCACCTCCGCGACCACCGTTCCTGCAAGCGGAATATTATTGCGGGGACGATCCTATTCCGGATTTGGAGACTTGCGACACGGAACCAGTAAGTGTTTAGATTTTTCTATTGGATTTACTTTCCAAATTACAACTTAGACAATCACTGCAATAGGTGCACCAGCAAGCAGTGCTTTTCACTGTAGGACGTAGCCCGGATCGCAGTCTATCTTTAGTGGATTTTCAATTTTAAACTCTCAGCACAAAGCTGAAAATCTATTGGGGACAAGGCTGTGGTCCTTATAGTATAGCATTACTGGAGTGGATACATTGCCGGAATTAATCACTGTGAAAATTTAGTTTGTGATATATACGTCTTATATTACGGCAAATTGTTAGTAGTTTAGTTACAAATACAATCGGTTTCAAACAAAAAAAAAAAAACATCAAGAGTGTCAGAAAAAATATTCTATTTCATTTCAGTATCAAGTAAAATACCTAATCCAAGTATGTTTAGTTCAAACAAACGCCACTATCTTCCTTTATCTTCACACTTTGTTCCACAATTAAGCAGTCAGTTCTCTTTAGACCATTTTTAATTAATCCTTATCTGTGTGTCTAATAGAAACGGCTAAGCGACCCGGATTAACATAGAGGTCTTTAAAAATTCCCTCTCATTCATGAATATTTTATACGAATTTTCCTAACGTTTGACGGTAAATTTTTATCTAATCTGATGTTTCGTTTCGTTTAGTTTTCTTTTAGTCTTGAATAAACAGCTTTGCCTCGGTTTATTATGTTAGTAAATGTTTGTCATAATGTGGGTAGTAATGAAATAGTGTGGCTTTTCGTCTTAAGATTTATCTTGACGAATCTTAGTTTTGAATTTCGTTAACCGCGTCTTGGTAAGTTGGTATCTCTGATTATCAACGGGGCTTATATTTTGAGACAGAAAATATTTGTTTGCCTTGATACAAAAATCTTAAGCTGATTTTATCCAAAAAATTTATTTCAGGATTACATTTTCAACGAATATAAGTAGTTTTTGGCAATTTAGCCGATTAGACTAGTCTACCAGTGTCGTCAAGTAGATATAATGAACGTTACTCTTAGTTTAAGCTATATTCCTGGGGCGAGACGGAGTGGGAAGCGGTCAGCTCCTTCTGCGAGGCAGTAATGCTCGCGAAGGAGGAGGCGGGCCGCGCGCGAGAGAGGACAGTGTCCTCCCTCCGCCCCACCCGCGGTGGTGCACGCCCACGGCGACGGACGTCGCAGGACGATCTCCGGCCACCGTAGGCGCGGGCATGCGGGCAGCGAGTAAAGGGCAACTCGCTGCCCGACCATGGACCATGCCCGGGTCGACGGCGCGTTGTGTCCCACGCGCGCCTCAAAGAGCGTCATCATTATGACGGGGCCCCCCTCTCAGAGGGCCAAAGCCTGCCGGGGTCGCGGGATTATTTCCTTACCGTGACCCCGGAACATAACAGGCTACTGAAGGACACCGTGGATTTTAGTCAGTAGAAGTCTGACAGTCCCTCCCGCCCTGCCCGGGGCTGGAGGACTCATTTGATGATTTTGCCACGTAAAAAAAAAAAAAAAAAAAAAAAAAAAAGCTATATTCCTGTCACTCTCACACAACTGTAAAGCTACAAGAGCAAAATAAAGACAGGAATATTCACTATCAAAGCCAAAGCACCTGCATTTCATTTATCAGTCTTGTCTTAAGTTTTAGTAAGTCATTCGCATTTCACTCCTCACTAAAGGCAAGTCGCCTCTAAGTTTACTTAACAAAATCTTCCAGCAAAAGGTTTCTTAATCTTTCCTTTACCTTTGTCTTTTCCGAGAAGCGTTGAAATTAAAATTCTCAGTACACAACTTTGTAAGTTTGTCGGTAAACATTGTTAGAAAACTCCGAATCTGCCGGCAACTTAACTGTATCTGTTTCGAAACTCTAACGTTCTGATAGTCCATAGAGCACGGAGACGGCTCAAGAACTGCTTATAGAGGCGGCTGGTCAACACGTGTGACCGTTTGATGCATATTATTAGATTGTGCAAAAATGGTAATTAAAAAACTCTGCAATATTCTAAACTAATGTACCTAGTTATTTCAATTTTTAAACTAGCTAATCATACTAAACTCTGTTATACCGCATGTATTAGATTTAAAAAAAATGTTGTGTGGGAATAAATTGTGTAAACACAACACTAACACTTCTGATATTAGATTTAAGGATGTTTGTGTGAATAAAATGTGTATTTCTGGTTTTATTGATATTAATATCGACTTTATTATCAAGTTTTAGATATCAGGATGGTTAATGTTATTTATTTACTGTATGTAAGGTATCTCTAAGGACTTTTGTCCAGGAATGGGTTTATAAAGAAAAGCACAAAATCAAGACTAGGTATTTATTACCAAGCTACCTCCGTTCGCAAACCCTAGGTCCTCGTGGAGAAGAACGGAGAAAGAAACTCCACGGCAACATATTTTATCAGTACACAGTCACACATTTATAAAATACATCAATATTCTCATCATAATAAATATCAATTAACTTACATTTTCATTGTAGAACAATAGAACACAAATTATAACTTTCAGCATCACACAGTTGGATTCTCAATTATTAAATCACATTAATTAAATAGAACAACACTCAGAGCACAGCTTTCACCTTAAAAAACGATTGGATAATAATGACCACGAATTTGACGGTACATCTGTTTTTATAAACATAGAATTGCACCACTTCCAACAAAAATTGCCGCCATTGTTGACGAATCACAGATTGTCATACATTTTAGCTAAATAACTAATAAAACAAGCAATAACAAACAAATCTTATGTAGTAGAACCTTTTTAAAACTTGATTACTTAATTTAGAAATTAAGTTTTTATTTATTTGCAACCTTCATTAATTTCGATACAATATTTGACTGTCAACTGATTTCGTTCGGAAATCAAATCATTGTTGTTTTAAATATATTTCTATTTTTAATTACATAAGGGCTATGTGTCATAAATAAATCTAACACGGCCATTCTGAAAAAAACTTCGTTCTCGAAGTTTATACCTTTTTGATAAAATATGTTAGTTAATAAATCTTAATACACATGATTTAACATATACACAGTACATGATTTAACATTAACATACATTGTACATCATCACACATATATACACAGTTTTATACTATCTGAATAGCCACAGGTAAATCCACAGGCTCAGTCTAAGTCATAGGTTACAGTCTCAGTCATGGCCACAGGCACTGGCAACAGGACGGTACTGGCACAGTATCAGCCATGGGCACAGCCATCAGTCTAAGTCATAGGTTACAGTCTCAGTCATGGCCACAGGCACTGGCAACAGGACGGTACTGGCACAGTATCAGCCATGGGCACAGTCATAACGATATTAATAAATAATTAAATAAATAAATTATTTTCAAATAGTCTCTGGCCTTGACATATCAGTCCTATCACCTGCTGCGCGTGAATTTCAGAAAGATATCAGGGCAGTGACCGACCAGCAGTACATAAACATAATATTCATATAATAGTCTCTGGCCTTGACATATCAGTCCTATCACCTGCTGCGCGTGAATTTCAGAAAGATATCAGGGCAGTGACCGACCAGCAGTTCATATACATAATATTTATTCATACAATCAATAGTCATTTCATAATGTCAATAGTCATTTCATAATGTCAATAGTCATTTCATAATGTCAATAGTCATTTCATAATGTCAATAGTCATTTCATAATGTCAATAGTCATTTCATAATGTCAATAGTCATTTCATAATTTCAATAGTCATTTCATAATTTCAATAGTCATTTCATAATTTCAATAGTCATTTCATAATTTCAATAGTCACTTCATAATTTCAATAGTCAGTTCATAATTTCAATAGTCAGTTCATAATTTCAATAGTCAGTTCATAATTTCAATAGTCAGTTCATAATTTCAATAGTCAGTTCATAATTTCAATAGTCAGTTCATAATTTCAATAGTCAGTTCATAATTTCAATAGTCAGTTCATAATTTCAATAGTCAGTTCATAATTTCAATAGTCAGTTCATAATTTCAATAGTCAGTTCATAATTTCAATAGTCAGTTCATAATTTCAATAGTCAGTTCATAATTTCAATAGTCAGTTCATAATTTCAATATACAGTTCATAATTTCAATAGTCAGTTCATATTGTCAACCTTATTGGGCAGACCAAAACACCCGCCGTCGGTGAAGCTCAATCACCCGCAGTCAGTGAATGTCATTACCACAACTAAGGTTTTAAATTCATACATAATACATACAATCATCATTATCAATCATCTTTAAACTAATTATATTAAACCTTCACCAATGTAAAATACAATACATTAACGATAACAAAATAACATCATCATCTTACATCACTTAATCTCTAGATTAAACTTAGATTGTTTCTCTTTTTTTTTAAATTTGTATTCAGATAGTGTATATAATATATCAAGGACAACAAACAATAATTTCATCCATCACTTAGTTATTTTTCATTTTCTTTTGCATATTATTCTGTATGTCCTCAACCCTGTACCTATATACTAATACATAAAATTTCCCTTTTTCTTTGTACATGAATCATGGATTTGCATTTTAATTTCCAAAGAAATTTACGGCTCGGCTATTCTGACAATTATTATTATTTTGGTCTTAAACTTTCGTTTTCTCAGGTTTATTTATACCTGGTATTTATAGAATCTCACGGGTGTGAACAAAGGCAAAATTCTAATTATCTGTTAGTAAAGGTGAATTATTTTGTACTGCAGTAAAATTATTATTATCTAATATTATTATTGGAATAGTTTTGTCACGTCGAGACCCTCACAACTTTAATCTACATGGTGCAATGCTTTACTTTTAATTTTTAGACTTGGCTCAATAATGAAATCTTTCCATGAAATTGTAATTTTCAAATCAGTCAAGATCTTATAACATTAATAAAACTTTCAATTAATTATTTTATTAATGTCAGAATGACATTATATTCATAATCAAAACGTCTTTTTATTTTTAGCAGATTGAAAAAAATAAACTAATGTTTACAAATGTATCCACTAATTGCAAAAAAAAGTTTATTTTTGTTTATAAATTAATGTATTTTTTCTTATGAAAATGACCTTTAGTTTAAGATCTGGTCATTGAACGGGGGATCTACAACTACTTTGCTTTCTACGACAAGTATAAATTATGTACACCTCCAGGAAAACTATCTATCTGTATTTTGCAAATGAAAAACAGAATCAATAAAGAAAAACCTCATTAGTCTTAATCTTTATCAATTGTTCCTTTTACTCAATGCTGTAACAACTTGTTACCGTTTTTTTTTTGTAACCTGTTACCAGTTTTTCATAATTTTTCACTTTTAAATTATATCCCTCCCCCTTTTTTTTTAGGTTCGTTAAATTATTAACGAAGCTCAACTTTCAAAAACAATTATAAAATAAGTTTCATGGTATAAATCCATGATCTTTTCGACTCGATTTTAGTTAGATTACAACATAATAAAACAAGAGCCTCAGAGGGCCTTACCGACATTAAGACAATAATTCATACTGTAGTGCAGAAGTTCCCGTTTCGTTATCCTCGGCATGGCTTCGCTCCTTTTCAGCAGCGTCGCAGTCCCGCTGTTCGAGATGGCAGCACGTCTTCATCGCCCTTCTAAAGACGATTCGTCCACCCGTCACAGCTTTCAGCAGGGACGTGCAGATTGATAGCTCCAACGTTGATTATGAAAAACATAATAAAAGTTCATTAGAATTAATAAATAGGTTAGGGCACAATCCCACTTCTGATATTAGATTTAAAAAAAATGTTGTGTGGGAATAAATTGTGTAAACACAACACTAACACTTCTGATATTAGATTTAAGGATGTTTGTGTGAATAAAATGTGTATTTCTGGTTTTATTGATATTAATATCGACTTTATTATCAAGTTTTAGATATCAGGATGGTTAATGTTATTTATTTACTGTATGTAAGGTATCTCTAAGGACTTTTGTCCAGGAATGGGTTTATAAAGAAAAGCACAAAATCAAGACTAGGTATTTATTACCAAGCTACCTCCGTTCGCAAACCCTAGGTCCTCGTGGAGAAGAACGGAGAAAGAAACTCCACGGCAACATATTTTATCAGTACACAGTCACACATTTATAAAATACATCAATATTCTCATCATAATAAATATCAATTAACTTACATTTTCATTGTAGAACAATAGAACACAAATTATAACTTTCAGCATCACACAGTTGGATTCTCAATTATTAAATCACATTAATTAAATAGAACAACACTCAGAGCACAGCTTTCACCTTAAAAAACGATTGGATAATAATGACCACGAATTTGACGGTACATCTGTTTTTATAAACATAGAATTGTACCACTTCCAACAAAAATTGCCGCCATTGTTGATGAATCACAGATTGTCATACATTTTAGCTAAATAACTAATAAAACAAGCAATAACAAACAAATCTTATGTAGTAGAACCTTTTTAAAACTTGATTACTTAATTTAGAAATTAAGTTTTTATTTATTTGCAACCTTCATTAATTTCGATACAATATTTGACTGTCAACTGATTTCGTTCGGAAATCAAATCATTGTTGTTTTAAATATATTTCTATTTTTAATTACATAAGGGCTATGTGTCATAAATAAATCTAACACATGCTTAAATGTTGAATTTATTTGACGTAGTAACTTTTGCCTGCGACTTTAGCGCTCAGAGTTCATTTAGAATTCGACAGTCAATTCGGGTTGTGCTCTTTTTTAATGATTCGATTAAATCATGATTAGAAAGACACCTAACGCCATTTATTATCATAATAACGTAATTGTTGTTTTGGAACAGGAACAGTTCTTTACATATTTCAGTATGAAATGTAACCTAAATTCCAGGATGATCGGTACAGTGGTTTGGGCGTGAAAAAGTAAAAAATAAAATTTACTCTCGTATGTGTAATAACAATTAATAAAAAGTTATACTTTTGATCTAGGGCCAAATAATGTATAGAAATTCGAATAGGTGCTCGTGACATCAAATATTCCATTAACATACTGTCTCTCCCAGCAATCCAGCTCTGTTATTCCATGCTCTGTGTAATAGTCGCATCTGTCACTACAATGTTAGCTTTCTCTTTACTCTGTATCCCTGTTTTAAATAGCGGTACGGTAATGACTTGAAAATTAGACATTCTGTGTGGTTTATACGTTCATGTATGCTAATCTTTATTTGCCTTTGTATTTAGTTTGAATATTTGATGTTTTGAGTTGTTGAAGATGACTCCGTAGAAATTGTTTGGTTTACTGTATTCTTGGATAGTGTTTTTGCTGTTTATTATGTTAAATACTTTTTGAAATTATAATTACTTACGGTATTAAAGAGCCTTACCCGTTTATTTTATTGAGTGGTGGGGTAAATCCACCAAACATTGCTCGACTTAGGAATCAAATAAAGATTTTTTTTTATATTAGAAAACCTTGCCCCACACTAGCCCCTTATTAATAAACGTGCGGACTAAAGTTACAACCAGGATAATCTTTGGACTAACCATAAATTTTTAAGGATTAACTTTGGCGTAACTTTACTTCTCGTTTTATTAATAACCCCCTTATTAATAAAACGAGAAGTAGAGTTTCTCCTGTAGAAACTCACATACACAAACACCCAGACCCGGAACAACTACTTGAAGATCATACAAATATTTATTCCGTGCGGGGATCGAACCCACGACACACTGCGCAGCAGTCAATCACTCAGCCACTGCGCCAACCGTGCCTTCTTTCATGTATAGCCAACGACGATATAATACTAGACTCCTAATAACAGGCGACCGATGTCTGTCAACACATTAGGCAAAAAAGTCTTATATCCGTCTCATTTCGACCACTCCTGTGAGCCGTAAACATACGTTGAGACAGAACAGACCTTGAGTTAGCCAATCACAACGCAGTACCCCGTCCCCCTCGCTTACGTAGTACCTCAGCGAATTAACAGAACAGTTTTTGTTCCTTAGATCGTGCATGCGGAGTCTAGTATTAGGTATATCGTCGTTGTGTACAGCAGGTATCATTTGTGGCCACAAAACCGACAAGGCAGTATATAAAATAATTCCTGCAATGAAAACGCACTATATTGTGATCACAACCAGATCATCATAGATTTATAGCATTAGCACCAAAATACCACATAATTTTAATATTAATTTATTTTATAGCCTGATACATCGTATGCTACTCAATTATTTTGTTAATGTTGTCAGTGATATTAAACTGAATTGCTGTTATAAACATGGTGATGATGAACTTTATTATATAAATCTGCCCTCATAATTGTAAATGCAGTACTCGCAAATTGGCGGTTCCGAGATATACGCGGTAAACGTGTTTTGTGATATCTACACAACAAGTCTGAATTTAATATTTATTTAAATATACCAGAAAAATAAGAAAAAAATCAAACTTTGTATTGATGTATTTTTTTCTTTCCTTTATTATTTCTTTTGGATAAAATGCGCATTACTGCATTTTGTTCTTCCATCTAGACTTGTGAACATGACAGTATCACTAAGCCCAAAGGCAGTATTTGTGTTCATTACTGCAAAATCACTTAGCACGTGTTCAATACTGCGTTTCTATTTATTAATCGTTTCGTATTATCATGCCTGGTACTAGTTGAAAGATGTATTATCCTTTTACTTCAGCTATCAGATACTATACAGTGTGTTTGGTTTTGAACCAGCGATATTTAAAGGGAAAGTTAAAAACTCATTTTCATCGACAAAACTGCTTTAAAAAAAAACTTACTCCAACACCTCGCGAATAGCAGCCATTTTAGTTTTTTGATCGGTTAAACTGGGGTATGTACAATAAAATGCAAATATATTTGAATCCAAGAGACCTACATACATGCAAATGACTTTATTGTGAAGTTAAACGTTGAGGCTTTTTAAAAACTTACGAAAGTTTTCTAAACAATATGTAAAATGAACCAAAAAACTCGGGCAAACACGAAATTGTATATAAAAAATACTGAATATTTTCACATTTTTTACTCTAGTTCGAAAGTACACCGGTATTTTGCTTAGGTTTTAATTAAATTAAAAGTATTTGAGTCAGGCTATAAAATGGTATAATTATATCTCTATGTAAAGTATTTTTGGAGTTATTCTCATCTGAACAAAACCCTTCCTTCCCAACATGTTGAATACTGCGTTAAGCTTTAGTTAGTATACGTTGCGAATTACTAGTAGTACTTGTAGTAACCATAGCAAGTACTGCACAACCTTCTAGCACATGCTAAGTACTGCATATCCTGTTAGCAAAAGTAATAATTTGGTGCAAGTACTGCGTATCTTGTTATATAAAAAACATGTTTATAATTTAAAAATACATGAAAATTATTTTTTTATGTATAGATTAGCCCCTTGAGGTGTCATTTTTGCAAAAAAGTGAAAATCGCAAAAATGACGATTACTGCACTTACAATTAGCAGGGCAGAAATGAGGACTTTTTTTTATTATTATTGTGGTTTAATTTTGGCAAATATATATGAGCATTATTTTATTGGATTTTTGAATAAGGGACTTTACCCATGACGCGATGCGACGCGAATCTACCGATACCAACTACAAGTGAAAATCAACCTAACCACTACTAAGAAATAATGATGCAATTCGATTTACTTGACGTTGTCGTGGCGATCGTGTTTTGTTTTTCATCTAGCCGTAGATTTCAACGTGTTTTACCTATGTCATATGTCGTAGTGGTAAGGTTGATTTTCACTTGTAGTTGAAATCGGTCGAGTCGCGTCGCATCGCGCCGTGGGTAAGCTCCCTAATACTAAAGTATGTACCATTTAACATGGCAATAGAGGTCATTCACTCCCTCCTACCAAGTTTTTCATCACTAAGCGATAATGACACTTATTGTTACCTAAAACTACTAATAAGCGATAGTTGCTTCTATCGCTACAGTATCGTGGTACCAGCCTGCTTGACATACAGAGGTTGTGAATCTTGTGTTGCTCTAATTCAAAATTATTATTTTTTATTTCTAGAAATCAAATTGTGTGCTTATTTTACGCGTGTCGTAAAAAATGTTCCACTGTGTGTGACGGATTTAATGGATGTAGTGATAGGTAACGGCCCTTTTCCCGTCATATTATGTATTTTCGTCCGCGCGCGGATCATAGTACATTTTCAAAGTCGATTGTATGTTTGTTCACGATTATCTCGCGTTTGAACCGATTTTCATGCGGTTTACGGAAAAATGTTTATTACAGTCTAGGGAAGGTTTAATATACAATAATAATGGATGTCTTGTGACGTTGCCCGCATAGATCCGTTTTTGTTGCTCGCTTGGATATAAATTTCTAAAGTTGCCGATTATACGAAGATTTTTGTTGAATGTCTGAACTAAAAAGGGTAAAATATTTTTTTTTTTTTAAAGTACCGACTTCAAAAACAAATACAAAAAAGTGTAAAATAACTTTTCTTTCGGAAGTCGGTGGCAATAGTCAATGACATAAAAAAAAGCCACCGACTTCCGAAAGAAAAGTTATTTTACACTTTTTTGTATTTGTCTTTGAAGTCGGTAGGTTCTTTAAAAAAAAAAAAGTTTTATTAATACTAAGGGTACAACGGCGGTCTTATCGCTAATAGCGATATCTTCCAGACAATTATGATGGACTTGAAGAATCTTAAAAAAAAATGAGGGTAGACAGTGGTGCACATCAAATAATAGATAACCGATAATATAAATACAATACACACAAACATTAATAATAAAATAAAATACACATACATACATAAATATAAATAATTATGTATTATTAGAGAGAAAGGAAATGATTTAAGACTAAGCTTTTAAAAGAAACCAGTGACTTGGCTTGTCTTACTGATACAAGCAATGCATTCCACAAACGACAGCCTGGACTGTGAAAGAATCATCATAAAAAAATGTGGAATGCGCGGCATCAAATCAATCAATCAAATGTATATAGGTAATTATGTATATACAACGTGTAACGTTAATAGCGCAAAACCTCTCGTGGAGTAACTCAGCCCATGTTACTTATCAATGTTTGTTCAAAAACTTTCGGAAAAAAATAAATAAAAAAAAATGGTTTTTCATACTGATGGGCTCGATCATTTTCTCATTTTGAATGAAAAATCTTTTTTTTTCCAAAAGTTTAGTAATTGCCGATTTATTAAAATCATCAACTTTTTGGAGAACGTTTGGTCTACTCAACCTTCAGGTTGCGTTATTTTATGAGTATTTCTGTATTCACGTAATACCCGATATATCGATCTCTCGCTCACCCCACATATTTCTGACGTACGTTTGACAAGATCATGGTTAGTTAAATATTTATCCTCGGGCTTTGTGTTTTGGACATATTTAAAAATATTAATAATCATAAGACGTTCTCCGCTGGTGAGAATCATCTTCTGTCTTTTTGCTGGCGGCGATGTGAACGGTATCGATTCCGAACCTTCTTGAGGTTGGAATATGTTTGGACGACGACGGCATTTACTGGTTTCACCAGTAGATGTTCCAGCTTCTGGTTACATGCTTCTTTACAAGCAACAAATGAAGTAACAATAACAACACAGAACACAAAAACAAAACTGTAACAAACTCAAAAACGATAACATTAAAAGCAAAGAAATTATAGCACAGACCCAAAGAGATTTAAAAGAACCTATAGAGCGGGCATTGGGAAAATTGTCATACAAAATTATTGATGCCGTGTGTCAGTAGCACAATATAGCGTTGCATAGCAACGCGACTACTATACCGAGCGACTTTTTACCTAGTGGTAAAAAGTTTTGGATCACAACTTTTTTCGTGATGTCCCGTCTATTGCTCGTATTTAGTTTAATGTCTTTGCACAGACCGAACGCAAGCGAACTTCCACACGGAATGTCAAATCTAAATGGCGGCTGCTGCCGGGGGTGCTGCACCCCTGACGCGATGACCTCGTAAAACAAAAACGACATAAGATCAAAATTAGCATTTTCTGTGATGAAATAGTTTTTGTAATTTATTTTAGGAAAAATAAGGTGTTTTTACCATCCTGATATCAAAAGAATATTAATACACTTATATCCATACAATATGCACTAACTTTATATTTACTCAGTATTGTATTATACGTTAATGCAAAATTATATGATGCATAATAATATATTTACTTTTTTTAAATTGTCTCAGTGTGATAAACTTGTTTAAAAACGAAAATACAATATTTAAAAAGAAATATTTCGTAGGGTACGTTTGCTAGATTTTCTATTCTTTTGGGTTGTGCATTGTGTTGTTTTTGTGGTAATTTTTTATGTATTATGAGACTCAAGCGATGTCAGTTTTGCGACTGTTTGCGACAGATTTGTACGGGTGAAGAGGAAGTATCGCTAATATTGAGATATCGGGATGAAAGTCGGAGCAATGACCGCTTTTGCCGTGTTAAATGGCACATACTATAATAGTAAAGTTATATATTTATACGCAAAGACGCCTGCGAAATACATAGACTACCGTTTATCCCATAACGCTAAACAGTTTGACTATTTTTTGAGATCAACGCTAGCTAAACCGCTGGCAATAGCTATAGTTATACTATAAGTATCCAAACCACAAAGACTTAGTAACACAATATTAATAAATGTATTAAAATACCTATTGCAAAAAGTACTTCGGCACGAAATCAATTTCATCGCGAACTACAAATTCCAATACACAATACAATATTCGATTTGCTTTATATTTAACGAATACGACGACGTGAAAACGGCTCAAGTTATCTTTTGAACTTGGTGACACGAGAATATTTTTTTTTTTGCAATTTGTCCATGTGCATCCATTTCGAAAAAAAGATCCTTTCATTATTAATTTTCCAGAAGAGCTTTGTAAAGTTGAAATTGCAGAACATTGAATAAAAGTGAAATATTTGTAAAATATAAAATACATATTATATAACAGCGAATAAATCATGGCATAGTCATGGTAAACCCGTTCGAAAAACCGGAGATTTGCAACTCATATTCGACCAAAATGCCTTACACTATAACAAATTATGTTCTATTATAATATCTTTAACCATCAAATCATCTTCTTGTACAGTCACTTTTGAACTTTTATCATCAATGAATGAAACCTGAAGTCTGATTCATCCGCCATCGCGTCACCACTCACAAAGTTCACCTACCGCGTTAAACCCTGCGGTCAGACTCACCAACATGATTAAGACATCAACAAGTCCATATAATTAGTTATCGATAAAAACTGACACCTCGCACTGGGTGTCCAAATCCGAATTTTATCGATACCAATCAAACAGAAATAAATTCGACGAAACGATTTGACCTACCGCGATTATTTGCGGTTCTACCACGGTGCTGGTCGATGAAATTCCTAAATAAAAATACAGTGTGTAACTGTATAGGATATCAATTAACAAACTGGTAACATTATTTAAGTACATTTTAATGACCTCATTATTGTTTTTATAGTCTACTATTATATAGTGTGTCCCACTGCTGGGGAAAGGAAAAGGGCCAACGTCTCTGTTTAAAGCAATTTCTGATTACGTTTGCCCCGTGAAATTGATCAGATTATCACACGTCACTTACTTATCTGCCTAGTTTTTCCCCAACTATGACAGAGTCGGCTTCCAGGCGAAGCGGATACAGCTGAATATCAATAGTTTATAATGAAACTGCCTATCTGACTTTCGTAAACCAATAACTGGGTAATACGATATACCCTGGTAAGACTTCAAACTCGTCAAGGCGTGACTGTCAAACTCGTCACGCCTCGTATCAAACAAAAAAGATTTGCTGTTTCAAACAAAAAAGTGCCAAGACAGTTGAAATTTAATAAGGATCAACAGTTTTTATTTTTCACACAATAAAATGATCCGATGGTGGATCCAGAATTTTATAAAATCACCTTTAATTTTATTAATGGTATCAATTTGAACGACGGTGTTCCTTACACCCTGTAGGTATTCTAATAAGCCAATTTAACGGTGACACCTAAAACATAAGAACATTTTTATTGAGACACCTATAATTAATAAAAAGTCGTTTTCTTAAAAAAAAAAAAACAATTTACTAAGAATTCTGCGGTCAGCTCTACCTTGATTAAGATATCACTTTATAATTATACCTAATTCAGACCAGACGTGGCTCCTAGAACCTGGGTATTTTATCAAAGAATAGTAAATATTAAATGGTGCCTAATATGGTATTAATTTCAACTTCCAAGAAACGCTCTTGCAGAATCCGCATACGTTTGCAAATGTTGGACGCAATATGCTTAAATAAGGAACTTCGTTCCAAAAATAAAATTCAACCTCAAAACATTTTTCTATTGGGTTCATTTTCAAATGATTGATGTTATAGTCAAGTCGCACTTCCAGGCACTATTTTACGAGGAAAATAACATTGTAATCGAATTTCTTTGATATTCGTCACGCTTCAGAGAATCATCGGGTGGTCTAATTTTAACAAAAAACATTTAGCAATGTGGGATAATCTTTACCTTAAACCATTTTGGTTCATATTGGATCTTTGAAAGCTACCTACCTAATTTGCTGCGACGCACGGACCACCTCTTGGCTTCCTGTGGGTGTCAAAAGCCGTTTGAGTGGGTTAATCAGTTTGGTGAGGGCTATATCCGCCTTGCACCTAATATCGTGTGAGTTTTAGGCTCTTAGTCACTTGTCACATGCATTTAATCTCCAGCCCCCTTATTAATAAACGTGGACTAAAGTTACAACCAGGATAATCTTCGGATTAACCATACATTTAACCTTGGCGTAGCATTACTTCTCGTTTTATTAATAAGGGGGCATAGATTTAGGAGTCCAGACACCCATCGTAGGTAGTCATAAAACAACTGTGAAAAGTCCCTTATTAACTAACAGCCTAACTACAGAAACCTTTGCAAAATTTTAAATTCTCAGTATTTCTACAGATTGTACTATTTTTGGGAGCTCTCAGACTATTTGCTAGTAAAAAGTAGGTAATTTGGGTGGGTTCGAACCCAGTTTTCTCTTTCTCCGAAAACTCATGTTTAGACTACGGGATACATCTAAATGTTAAAATGCATCATTGTATACAAAATTTTGCCATATTACAATTTTAATATTATGTAGCGACAAAACCAAAGATATATTTTTTTATTCTGCACAAATTGTGAAAAGTCACATGAATTCTGGTCGATATTTACATCTTTTTGAGGCTCACTGTACCAGCCTAATTAAACCCAAAAAAATATTAAAGAGGCCAATGAAATTCAACTCGTGCATGAAAATGTTCTGTGATCCTTCCTTTAAAAAGGTCAAAAATATTTTTGGTACTTATTAACGCCCCTCCCCCTCTGGCTTCTTTCCCCCTGAGTGTTCCCAAAGTTTTGACAATTAAGAAAACTCTAGATGGAGAGGCCTTTGCTTGTTTACCTTAATTTTCCTTTACCAATTATGTCAATTAGAGACAGTAAAATAACAAAATAAAGATAGACTCGATGTTATTTCTACAAAATTCTAGCGC
This sequence comes from Agrotis clavis, assembly GCA_954870645.1. NCBI lineage: Eukaryota > Metazoa > Arthropoda > Insecta > Lepidoptera > Noctuidae > Agrotis > Agrotis clavis. The sequence continues at coordinate 4,716,805 of OX940937.1, forward strand.
AGAAAACCTACATTTTGAAATTTTAAACAAATATCTGTTTTCAATGTTAATGGAGAGGAAGAATAAGGCCAAGGAAAAGAACGATAGATTGTCTAATGGTAGCCATACACCATCCTGCCTATCGAACGATCGATTTGACGCTTGCAATTGTTTCAAATTGGCAGTTCGTCCATCTGGCCTGTTGGTCTAGTGGTTAGTGACCCTGACTGCTATGCCGGAGGTCGTGGGTTCGATTCCCACCCAGGACAAATGTTTGTGTGATGAGCACGATCATTTGTTCTGTGTCTGGGTGTAATTTATCTATAATATGTATTTATTTAGATATATATAACTATGTTTATCAGTTGTCTAGTACCCATAACACAAGCTCTGCTTAGCTTGGGACTAGATGGCGTTGTGTGATAGTTGTGAGATATTATTATTATTATTATTATACACCACACACCATACTGCCTATCGTACGATCGGTTTGACACAACTTCAAATCTGCAGCAGCGATGCCAACTTAGCAACTTTATAGCTAGATCTAGCTATTGTTCGGTGACCGATAGCTACAAATTTATAAAATTGTAGCTGTCGTCATAGAATAATAGCCAAATGCATCACTGTTGCCGATTTGACGTTGTGTCAAATCGATTTGATGACCTATCAAATTGGCATGTCATGCCATCAAATTGGCATTTTTAAACAATTGCAATTTGAAACAATTGCAAGCGTCAAATCGATCGTCGATAGGCAGGATGGTGTATGGCTACTATAAGGAATGAAAAAAAAAGGACTAAATGATACTGTGACGTCTGGTAGGGGAGAATGGAAGAAAAAAACTTATTGCGCCAACAAAAAAAAAAAATGGGATTACGGAAGGAAGATGATGATCTGATCTCAATGTTAGTAATAAAATTATTACATTTTTTTTTTTAACTCTAACTCCAAGATGTCCCAAGTGAACACTGGAAATTCAACCCGATAAATTCAACATGCCAAATTCTCTAGCCAGACCAAAAAAGCAGTCCATCATAATACTATCTGTAGTTTCTATTTAAAACGGACTGTAGTATTTATTAGACTTTCAACTCTAGTTCTAAAACATAAAATTGATAATCTATTAAGATTCAGATAAGACTACAGACCGTTTTCATCTATCGTTTATATATTTACTGGTCATATATATAATCGGAATATTATTATTATATATGGAATGTTATTATATAACGACACAAGCATTGTGTTAGCGCGGCTTTTTTTTTTTAGCGTGGTAAAATCATCAAATGAGTCCTCCCACCCCGGGAAGGGCGGGAGGGACTGTCAGACTTCTACTGACTAAAATCCACGGTGTCCTTCAATAGCCCTTTATGTTCCGGGGTCACGGTAAGGAAATAATCCCGCGACCGTGTTAGCGCGGCTTTAGCGTTGAAACTATAGTTTACTTGTATAAACACTAACAAAGATCATTCAAAGTAAAATGCCATCCATAAAACAGTATTTACTAGGTACATAAAATACATTAGCTAACCAAGATCTAAAACAAAGAATACAACACTAATTGTTCTAGATGAGACAGCATTACTTAAATATGCGCATATTACACGAATTGTGCCTACAACTCGCTTTAAAAGGCCACATGTAAATCCGGACGAGTTAGTATTTAAATACTAAGGCCCTTTTATCTTTTTTGTGGACTTAAACTTGTTTTAAATAATGAGTTAATTTTTGTTTGAGTGGCTGTTGTTAGACTTTGTATGTGTGGTCTTTGGTTTAAAATTAGTGTCATCCTACCATAAATACCTAGGTTTAATGATAGTAGAATAATAAAAATCTGGTTTATATCTACCTAGGTACGTATCAGAGTGTTATCATTCTACTATTATTCAATTTATTTGAGATCGACGCTACATGTCTTTTCTGCCATTTTTCTTTGCATAAATACTCGTCATTTCAACATTGACCCGGGCCATGTATCCATTTTCTATGCATCGTCTATTTCTACTCTTTCATATTATTATAATTATCAGTACCCGAATAATCTTATTTCAACCAGAATCAAAAGGACATACACAAATGTAAATCCTAATGAATTGCTTAGTTAATGAGTATTCGTCTGCTAGACATAGTTGTTGAACTGCTGAAATGAATGACTCCATTATAGACCGTCACATATTCTGTACACCTTTATTATCATCCTCTTTTATCATCATATCAACCGCAGATCGAGCACTGTCAAACATTTCTGATATTACTACAAAGTTCTTTAAACTGATTAACACCAAACAACAAACCCTTTTTTTCTTAATCCAAACTCTCAATCAAACATGTTTTTTACTCACCAACACTTTTCATTAAGCAAAAACCAACTTCCCCTAATATTTCATCCGACCAGCTTTATTTCAATATCCAACCAAAAAAATACTAAAAATACCTTACCATTGCAAATCTTAAGGAGCGACCGATGATCATAATTTACGAAACTTCGGCCGCCCCAAATTAATTAAGGTTTTCATTCATTTTTTTTCCTCTCTCTAAAGAAAGACTCTTTTATTAATTAAAGAAGGGCATTGACGAATCGGCTACCGTTGCTAGATAGACATGCCGATAAGCGGAACTTGCTTTTGGAATATAATTTTGGGAGCTCTTAGGGTCCCGTGTAGTGTAACCGGTAAGCGGTTTTGGGTCTTTTTTATTTTATTTGTTATGTCGTATTGGTTTTAGAATTTTGGTGTCTTGTGCTTTCTTATGAGGGTTTAGAAAGGTGCTTTGACAAAACATTAACTCCAGACTCCTTTGAGTCTTTTTCGCTATTTCTCATCGTTTCAAATTTGATCATCTACATAAATTCAACCTGAATAGTAGGTAATACCCAATGTAACTTCTTTATCAAACTAAAATTCTTAAAAAAAAAGCTGTACGTAAAATAAACTAGATTACATCTGACGAATAACAAAACCAAGTACTGAAAAACCGATAGATCCTCACCACTTACCTCAGCTCACGCTTAACAAATTTTTTAACGAAGATTATTGTTTGTGAGATTCTGTGAGATATGCCCAATATATTGTCCCGGTCCCGATGACGGATACCCGTACCGATAGTGCCACATTTTGACAAATGGAGGGTCCTTTTTCAGACTTAATGCATTCAGAGGACATGCGCTTAGATCTTTATCAGTCTTAAATAGGGCTGTCAAACTACCCAAAGATACCCAAAATCCCAAAAAAGACAACCATTTGTAGAAGGACATAAGTGACAATATAGAAGGCCCACAAAATTTAGTGGTACTAAAAATCTGGGTAGATGTGCCCTTAGCTGGAAAATTGGGGTCTTAACCTTTGATTTAGCTTGACGGATTACCTTTGCCTTATACCTGGGATACCTTGGGTAATTTTGTTCTATGACAACCCTAGTCGTAAAGTTTTTATGCCCATGACCGCTGACTCTGGGCCCGTTCATCTTCGCTCGCATTTGATCAGTTTTATCATCTGATATTGTTCCTGTATATTTTTGCTTGTTCGCTTTTTTTTTCTAATTTTTGTTTTATCTATTATAGAAACGGTATTTTTTTACTTTTTTTTGGGAGTTTTTTGGCCTCGGCGTCAATCCAGTCCTTCAAAAAATCTTTAAAAACGTATCTTGGTTTTAAAGTCAAAGATCTCGTCGGATCCGAATTGAATTTTTCTGCTATTTAGAAAGAATTTTCCATAGATCTTAACTCAATCAAACACGCAATATTTTTTCAAAACACAGAACAAACTCATACATAATCCATCGTTTTTTCACTCCAGCACTTTACACCGGGAGATACGAGGTATTCTCCGTAAATTCAATTATATGAAACAAAATGGTAAACACAGAGTGGGGCGGGGATGTAAAATGAATAATACATACGGCTCCGATATGATCTATCCAATTAATACAAATAAATAATCGTGCTATTCTTCCCTTCGCGGTTGGAACAATGACTAATGGTTTATAGGTAATGACATAAATATCGTGGTTATGTGGTGCGCGGAATATTAAATAGACCGTGGTATTTCATTTAGATTTGTGATAAATTTGAAATTCATAACCATTGCTCTTTTGGCCATAAATAACCACTGTATTTATTTCGAGTTCATTACGGCTTATAATATGCTGCTTTATCAAACTACAGATATAAAGAAAAGTAAATAAAGCTAAGCCAATAAGTTATTCATAAGTGATAATGATGACTAAAAAATGTGGCCCTAGAGAAAAGGGGTGCAAGTCCGATTTTGTCGAAAATGAGTTAAATGTACCAAATAATCAGAAAAAAAATGCTCTATCGTTAGGTGTAAACATGTAAGCTATCTCTAAAAATAAAACATTTTTTGATTTAAATCCCTTTTCACTAAGGCCACAGAAAGTAAAGAAGTGTTCGGTTTAGCAGCATACAACCTCCTTTATGTTGATTTGCGAGTGGAAAAACACAAAAAAAAAAACTAGACCTTTACCCTTAGCACGAATTTTCAGTATTTGAGACGTAAAGTAAACTGGAACTTTGACAATTTCAAACTGACAATTTTCAATGAGAAATGTAGTTCCTTCTCCGCACACCAGAGGCGCTGTTCCGTTTTTTCATACAAAAACGCTGTAAATACTGGAAAGATGCTGTAAAGTAAAACAGTGAAAATTCGTGCTAAGGGTACAGATAGTGTTGATTATTTACTGCAAGGTTAATTAACATAGTCGCGGGACTTACGAATTAGCGTGACCCCAGAACGTAAAGGGCTATAGAAGGACACCGTGGATTTTATCAGTACGAGTCTGACAGTCCCTCCCGCTCTGCTCTGGGTGAGAGGAAACGTTTTTAATGATTTTAACACGATAAAAAATGTAAATTAATATTATTTTGATGTATTTTAGGTAAATATGAACATATTGCAATGTAGGTACTGGTTTACGTTATTTACTCCTGCCAAACACAAATGTTAATATTAGAAGCGAATAAAGTAATAACCACACAAATCGATATTGAAGTCTATGCAATAATGTATAAAACCCTTTGTCCGTACCCCTTTTAATCATATCGTTGACGTGTTATTACAATTACAGAAAAACATTATTATTCCAACCCCATACTGATCTAACTGATATGATATCAACCAGCTTAGTTGACCCCTTCAACCCTATGATACATTTGCAATAGCTTTGAAATATTGTTATTAAAGCTTGTTTATTTAGGTCTTGTTAAAATGGACAGTGAGAATCCATTGTTTGTAGCTGGATTAGTTTTTTGCGGTATTAATTATATTGTTCTGTTATGTGGTGTTTTAATTTCATTGAATGTAGTAGTTATTACTTTTTGTTCATTTATTTTCGTAGTCAAACATTCATTATGAAAAAAAAATCATTTCATTACCTTATGTTTTGAAGTTAACAATAGCAGTTCTAACTTTATTAAAGTTTATGGGAAACTAGGCTTAGCCGAAAAACTCGTCTCTCTAAAAAGAAAGTCTGTAACCCATTTATTGGTTAGGGAATTTACTTACTTGCTGTAATGTATGGAATTGTTTGAATCCAGTCATATATAAAAGCGAAAGCGATCCGATAGTCTATGTGACTGGCTTCAAACAATTGCATACATTACAAACAAAAACGCCTCTTCTTCGCGCTCGCCACGCCTGTCTGTTTGACAAATAGCCTAAGTGCCAAATCTCATCGAAACCCATAAGGCGTTAAGAAGTGGAAATGGAATAAACAGACAAATTATAACCATTTTTTTTCGATCTGAAACTCATTCTCTCAAACTCACTCAACTCCAAGTTATGACGAAACTTTGCAGTTTTCATGAAATTTTCACGTTTTGTTTCAGTCATAACAAATCAGTCAGAATTTCAATACTAAATAACCCGTTCAACGAACTCAAATCTTATAGGCTAAATTAAAAACAACAAAACGACACATTATTCGCTGAATAACCTTCAACCAAATCCATCCCCCAATTTCACAGCACTTTTCTTAGCTACCTTAGTTCTCCAGAAACTATTTCCTCGAATCTTTCCCCGTAGAACATAATAGGCAATTCAACTAACGTCGGACACAGTCACTCAGTCCTCAAGTAGTATATTGTGTATCGAAAAAGAAATCAGTTCTCCACAGAAAAATAACATTACTGAACCCGAAGACATAGAATAGATTATTTACAGAAGGTTGGGTCTAAATGAAAAAAGGTCCACCTATACATGTTCTGTCTCAGACCGTGTTCGAAACAGAGTGATAGTTCTTCGAACAAACATGCAACTGTCGAAATCGCGTTCAATTTGATTGGCGAACCAAAGTGTGTAATTGCGTTGACGAAATGCTGAAAGATTCAAATTGTGAATTAAACCCACTAATATTGTGAAAATACAACTTTTCCAAGCATTCGAACCGGACAATTGCGTATTTCTAGGACCGATCGCTTTGATTATGACGAGGGTTTGATTATGAGAGTTGGGAGTGTGTGTCTATAGGTTCTTTATGAGTGTGTGAACGGTGTCTATGTGTGCTCCATGTGTTTAATGTATTTGGAGATTTCAAAGAAAATAAAAATGCAGTGAGCGTTCGTGAAGCGTTTGCGTGTGTTTTTGATCGTTGTGTGAAATTCTCAAATAAATGACATATACTCAAATTAATTGCACTTACAGTACGTGGAGCGTGTAGCCTGTCTTTTTGTGCCCGAGTTTTCATTTTTGTGGAGTAGACTTTCTGTAGACTATCTGTTTAGTGTCAAAAGCGAGTTAACGGAAAAACGTGAGCCTTTTCACCTTTTTCTTTTGAAGGGAAAATAAATAAAAGTCAACTTTCGAGCAGTGTGAAGGGTTTTGAGTCCTCAATGGCTTTGATAAAGCATCTCCATGCGTGGTTTGTAGAGTGTAAGTAAAGAATGTTAATCGAGTGACAGTAAAGTGAAGCATTTGGGTTTCTTTGGTGTAGTCTTTTTTTGACACTTTGTTCGCTTTATACACATTAAGGTGCATACACACACATCAGTCACGTCGCGTCGCGTCAGCGTCACATCACCGACAATAGATCGGTGACGGTTTGTGTACGTATCTACAAACACCAGTCACCATCACGTCGTTCGTCGGTCACGTCGCCGGTTTGACTGAATCATTGAACAATAACATCAGTCAAGTTGCGGGTTGGTCACACGTGTAGCAATGACGGTAGCACGACGCTCAGACGCTGACTGAACTGAGACGTGACGATCCCGTGTGTGTGGGGATAAAAGTATGAAACTTGTATGGAAATGCTATTTGACGTGGTGCCTGACCGGTGACGTCACTGATAGATCACGTACCGGTGACTGACCGGTAACTGACGTGTGGGAACAATGTCATACTGGGAGTAAAGAAACATTTTTTTAAAACCGGGCCGGTGACGTGAATTGACGGTGACTGATGTGTGTGAATGCACCTTTCTTTAATGTACATTTTAATACGATTCAAAAGAAGGGCAAGTACGATTTTGTATCAAAATAAACAGTAAATAAATTTTATATCATTGGCAACATTAAAATCTCGACATTTAAATCATAAAAGTGTGAACAACAGAAAGAAGAAATAAATAAAGTTTTATCTTAAGTTTTTGCATATACACAGAAAATTTTGCGATTACCCACACTACTGTTGTGACCAAATTACTAAATTTATGAAAACCAAAATGTTATGTTATGTTACGTCACTAAAGTTATTATTAAGTTTGACGGCGCTACACATGACATTTGACGTTTGCTGTCGACGACGTCGGAATAGAATGGCAGCATGACAGATGTCAGCTGTCAGCTGCTATTCTTGCGGAACGTCACACCGGTGGGAGCGGGGCGGCCATCTTGGTCACTTTTGAATCGAGAACCGCCAACGCACCACGCGCTTGACGAATCGCTTATTTCCGACGCCATCTTCAACTGTTTCTGATTTGATCTGATGAATAATCATTATCTGTGCCTAATTAAAGTGTGTTCAAGTAATATTTTGTTAATCTGTAAAATAAATCATTGGAGAATTAATTAGTGACTTTGTTCGAGTTTCTGACCCACGTGAAACATGGAAGATTCTGATATAGGCCATCCTGAGTCTATATCAGAAGTGGGATCCCACGGGCCACAAGCAGGAAACACACAGCCTGCAGAAAACATCTCGGCAACGAGAATACTGTCAAATATGGAGGAAATGTTCGCCCGGATATTCGCGATGTCGCAAGCCTCAACTCCTGTGAGTACGAACACTATAAAACTTATCGAATTTGATCCTGATGATTCCGAAGCTGACATTGAAGGGTGGTGTAACGTCACAGAAGTAATAGTGCAGGAGAAAAATCTTGTAGGTGTCAATCTGCTAATGGCACTTACTAAGGCCCTTAAAGGTCGCGCGGCGACTCACCTGACCAGATTGAACCTCAAGGAATTAACCTGGGCTGCAGTTAAAGAAACGTTGCTAGCGAGATTTGCTAAGCCCAAACTAATGCAAGATCATTTTGATGACATTTTACGATTTCAAATTAGTGTCAAAGAAACCGCATCAGAGTCTGCAATGCGCTTATGGAACCTGATCGAGCGAATACCAAAAACTGACCTACCTGAGGAGTTATCACTGGGTTCGTAATATCGGTGCTATGTCAAAAGGATAATTTGATACGTAGAGACTTGATAGCACATGTGATATCTACTCGTGCTCAATTGTTTCGGATCCTCAATGGCATATCACTAAAGTGACGGTTGGACGTCTGCGATTTAAATCAAGAGCACGATTCTAAGCGACCTCGAATGACAGACTCTAGATTCCCTGGAAAGTGTCATTGGTGTGGCGTGCCAGGACATCGACAGGCTGAATGCAAGAAGCGCAAGGAGGACTCCAAATCATTGAAGACCTGCGATCCATCAAGTTCTACAAACAATCAAGACAAGCCGTCTATATCCTGCTACACGTGTGGAAAACCTGGCCACACATCTACTACTTGTCCTGAAAAGAAGAATGGAGGGAAGTCTGAGAGGAAGGAAGTCAACCTTTGCGGCCATCAACTTTCTAGATCTACGTTAGAGACATCAACTGGTGAGAGATTTCCATTTTTATTCGCTAATGGATCATCTTGCTCCCTTTTAACTGAAAGTTTTCGCAGTTGGTTTCCGGGTACTGTGCGTAATAATCTAGTTTGTCTTACTGGTATCGGAGGTGATGACGTACAATGCACTTGCCAAATTTTAAGTACCGTAAAAATAGGAGATGCCTCAGTTGACCTTATGTTTCACATCGTTCCAGATACGGTTATTTCTGTGCCAATCATCGTAGGTAGGGATATCTTAGATAAAGGCTATTGTGTGACAATTGATAGCGACAAACTCTTGTTTAAGACCAAAGAGCGAACTAACTTTTGCGAAACGAAATCGGCGGTTTTTGATATTTCTTCAATCGATACTGACTTAGAAGGAGAAGATAAAATGTTGCTGTCAAAAATAATTAGTAAATATTCAGATTATTTCATAGACGGTATACCTACTAGGCGCGTCACTACAGGGCAATTGAGCATTAAATTGATAGATCCTCATAAAATAGTTCGAAGGTCTCCCTATCGACTAGCACCTGTAGAGAAGCAAATAATCCGCGAAAAAATTCAACTATTGTTAGATGCCGGTATCATTCGTGAGAGTTCCTCCCCTTTTGCGAGTCCGATACTCCTTGTAAAAAAAAAAGGACAATAGCGATAGAATGTGCGTAGATTTTCGGGAACTGAATTCCAACACTCAACCCGAACACTATCCCTTGCCTCGCATTGAGGAACAGATAGACCAGCTCAGTGGCGCCAACTACTTTTCTTCATTAGATATGGCTAGCGGATTTCACCAAATATTAATTCACCCCGATTCAATTGAGATGACTGCTTTCGTAACTCCAGAGGGCCAATATGAGTATCTCGCGATGCCCTTCGGCTTACGCAACGCACCCTCTGTGTACCAGCGATGTATCACAAAAGCACTACAACACCTTAATGACAGGCCCCTCATCTATATGGACGATGTACTGTGTTATTCTTCTAATATTTCGCAGGGTTTGGACCGCCTAGATGAGGCCTTACAAGCTCTAACTACAGCAGGTTTTTCATTTAACCTCCGGAAGTGCAAATTCATGAAACAAAAAATAGACTATCTAGGTTATTCCTTACAGTCTGGGGAAATTAGACCCAATTCCCGCAAAATTCAGGCATTAGTTGAAGCACCTTCACCACGTACAGCTACGCAGGTTCGTCAGTTTCTCGGGCTCGCGTCATATTTTAGGAAATTTATACCTGGCTTTACCAATGTTGTTGGACCGTTATACCCTTTAACTAAACTAAAAGGACCTATTAATTGGACCGACAAACATGAAGATATCCGTAGTAATGTGGTTAAAATACTAACTTCGGAACCAGTTTTAACGATCTTTAATCCTGAATTGCCGGTCGAGTTGCACACAGACGCGAGTGCCGAAGGTTATGGTGCGATCCTTATACAAAGAGCAAATAACTTACCCCATGTTGTAGAGACTTCAGCCGGCGTACATCTGAGGTAGATCTCGCTACCACTCGTACGAATTAGAGACCTTGGCTGTCGTACGATCGGTAGAACATTTTCGGCATTATTTGTACGGCCGACATTTCGTAGTCTACACTGATTGCAATTCGCTCAAAGCATCAAAGTCCAAGGTTGATCTGACGCCTCGCGTGCATCGTTGGTGGGCTTTCCTACAAGCCTACGACTTTGAGATAATATATCGTGAAGGCCGTGGCATGGAACATGCAGACTTCTTTTCCCGCAACCTCCAGTCGGATACTGGCGCGTCTTCGTCCCAAACCCCTACTACTAAAAGTGTCCAGTTTGTTGAGTTACATCAAGGATGGCTCTCGGTTGAACAAAAACGCGATAGCGAAATCCAAGACTTGATCAGTAAACATAACAACGGTGACTTTCCGGAAACAGTAGCACATACCTACGATGTTAGGGATGGTATCCTGTACAGGAAGGTTGGGCGCAACAAAACAATCTCTTGGTTACCGGTCGTTCCACGCTCTCTGATTTGGACTCTTATCAACCATGTCCATAACGAAATTCAACACCTTGGTAGTGATAAGACACTAGATAAACTCTACGAACAATACTGGTTTCCGCAAATGTCCAAATGTGTGCGTAAGTTTATTGATTCGTGCATAGTTTGCAAAGCGTCGAAGGGACCATCAGGCGCTCAACCCATTCAGTTACACTCGATCCCAAAACTATCTGTGCCATGGCACACAATCCATATAGACTTTACCGGGAAGCTTAGTGGTAAGAGCGATCGGAAAGAGTATTGTTCGGTGATTATAGACGCGTTTACTAAGTATGTCCTGCTAGAGCACACAATATCACTAGATGCAAGTAGCGCGGTGCGAGCTCTCGAAAAGGCTGTTTGTCTTTTTGGGACCCCTACACGCGTTATTGCTGATCAGGGCCGATGCTATGTTAGTAGTGAATTTAGAAACTTTTGCAAAAAATATAAAATTGATCTGCATTTTATTGCAACCGGCTCAAGCAGGGCTAACGGACAAGTTGAGCGAGTTATGCGAACACTAAAAAGCTTGCTCACAATAGTCGAAAACGACCCTAATAAAACATGGCGCGATGAGTTAGGCAATATACAACTAGCGCTCAATAGTACAAAATCGGCTGTAACTAAGTACTCACCTGCGGAACTGATGTTTGGGATACGTGCAGAATCATTAGGTATGTCTCAAATATCTTCACATTCTGATGCGCGAAATAACCGTTTAGATTTAGAGTCCATTCGAGAAAGTGCGTCGGAAAACATTCGTAAGGCAGCTGCGGCGGATACTCTAAGGTTTAACCGTGGTCGTGCTATCATTAAACCATTTGCTCAGGGTGATTTTGTTTTTATCAAGAATAGTGAACGAAATCAAACTAAACTAGATAGGAAGTTTAGGGGACCGTTCGTTATTACCTCCGTATTAGGAAATGATCGGTACGAACTAAAAAGTGTAAGTGGTTCACACCGCATTTATAAATACGCACACGAGAATTTGCGTGCAGTACCTCAGGGACATGCTGGGTTACTTGAAGTCACTACCAGTTTGTTGAACGATGAGGAGGCCGAGACGGCGCCGGAAGATGCGGAGCAATTACAATCCAGTAGTGATGTTATGCTACCACGAAGCCCAATTCAGGGAGGTGATGACCTAAATATTAGAGATGAAAGGTCAAGCACAGACTCAGACACTGTCTCGGCGAATTCAGTAACCCTTACTGCCGGGTCAGATACACTCAGTGTGTACTCTGATCCCGATGCACTAGATGAAGTCGAAATTCAAAATGAGCAAGATTGTCCGTAACTGATAGGTATGCCTCATTTCTGTTCCTCTGTATTTAAAATGCTGTGTTAAAACTGGTCGCAAGGACAGTGTAACGCCGAGTCTCGGGCGGCGGTAGAAAAAACCTGACTCATCTCGCCTAACAAGCAGATCCTGCTGGGAGTAGGAAATGACTTCCACAACCCGCAACTCCTTGGTCAAATCTCGGAATCGGGGGCATTGGCTTCACCGCCCGTGTCACGAGGTAGAAAGCCTCTCTAAAAATTCACCCTAATCCTAAGGTGGGAAACGCGCCGAAAGGATGCATGGCTTGCAGGTGGCAAGTTCTTAGCGCCAACCTCAACGGACCCGGCTAACGTTGTTGTATGGAGCCTTCTTAAGGGAATAGGCGTCACCCCTTCAAGCGACTACTTAAATCGTCCTAACTCGTGGGAACCGAATGAATGTAACTAATAAAATTACTAATAATCCTAACAATATGATCCAACAGAAATTGAACAAAAGCATGTTCACTAGAAATCGTAGCAACAGTCTACCATCACTCGCAGCAAGTATCACTAGTGACAAACAAATTGAAAATAAGAAAACAGACGCCACAGATGATGCAGAGAAGTCCCTAGTATCATGGCAAAATGATAAAGTACCGTACCATAGAAGGCAAAAAAGAAAGGAAACAAGCCCAATAGATAGAGATAATTCTAAGAAATCTAAGAACGCTTCAAGTTTCACTGTGCCTACGCACAATAAATTCGACATTCTGAACAGCGAGGAAACTGATGAACCTGTCACAATGACAGAGTATGTACCCAAGCCCGAACCAATCTTTGTGACAGGTGTCTTGGATGTTACAGCGTTAAAAGCTACGATAAATAAAATAGTTGACAACAAATCATATATCATGACAACCCTACGATCTGGTCATATTATTAAGCTAATGCCAAATGATATAAATACTTACAAAGCAATCCGAGAACAATTCATAACAAATAACATAGCACACTATACATACAAATTAAAATGTGAAAGAGCATATAGAGTTGTACTAAGAGGGCTACACTCTTCCGAAGACACTTCTCAAATCAAACAAGAACTAAAAGAACAAGGACATGAGGTTAGACAAATAGTTAATGTTTTACACAGGACCACCAAAGAAGCATTACCCGTATTTTTTGTGGACCTTGAACCAAATAAGAACAACAAAGAAATATTTAAAATAAGATACCTAAGCCATATGAAAGTGACTTTTGAAGCTCCCTATAAGAAAAAAGAAATAATTCAATGCAAAAGATGCCAAAGGTTTGGACATACCAAAAATCAGTGCTTTAGACCATTCAGATGTGTAAAGTGCGGTAATGAACATCCGACCTCTGTATGCACCAAACCACCAGAAACAGATGCTACATGTGCGAATTGTCAAGACAAACATCCAGCAAGCTATAAAGGGTGCACAAAATATAAACAATACAAGGAAAGACTATTTAAAACCAAACAAAATACCAAAGAAAATAAAACTCAACTTGCAAAAGCAACTAAAATAACAGAAGAAACAGCTGAACCTGTAAGTCAAAAACACAAAAACAAAGGAAGCTACGCAGATATTACAAAAGATCGACCTATTCAGGAACTACCTAATGCAGAAAACTTTTCAGACAGATTAGAACTAATGTTCGCCAAATTTCAACAAATTATGTACAATATGATGGATAAAATGATGGACCGTATGATCCAGCTAGTTTCAAGTCTCGTTACAAAATGAACATTCTCCGAGTAGTTACTTGGAACGCCAACGGCTTGACGGATCGTCGTCAAGAAATTCAAACATTCCTACAACTAGAAAAAATTGACATAGCATTAATTTCAGAAACAAGATTCACTGAAAAATCTCACTTTAACCTACAAAAATATTCAGTGTACACAACCAACCATCCGTCTGGTAATAGCCATGGTGGAACCGCAGTAATTATAAAAAATAATATAAAACATTATGAACTAGAAAAATACTACACAGACAAAATACAAGCTACTTCAATAAAAGTAGTTGTCAATGAAAAAGTAGAGACAGTCTTTTCTGCGGTTTATTGCCCACCCAGGCACAACATAGTTAAAGATGACTACAATAAGTATTTCTCTTCCCTTGGCTCCAGATTTATCTGTGGCGGGGATTGGAACGCAAAACATACCTATTGGGGCTCAAGGTTAATCACACACCGCGGAAGACAACTGTATAACATAGTACAGGACTTAAGACTCGATTGCATGAGCGCACGGGAACCAACATACTGGCCAACAGATCGAAATAAAATTCCAGATCTACTCGACTTCTACATATCGAAAAACATCAGTCAGAACTATATGACCATACAAAACCGTACAGATCTATCTTCTGACCACACACCAGTCATTCTAGACGTTAGTACGACAGTGGTGATGGTGCAACCCGCAAAAAGACTTTACAACAAAGATACTAACTGGAAGATGTACCAGGACAAAATCTCAACTGAGCTCAAACTGATTAACCCATTGAAAACAGCTGATGACATAGAAGATGCTATTGAAAACCTCAACAAGATCATACATAAAGCAGCTACTTTCTCTACAAAAGTGAGAAAAAAGTTACCTCAAACACTCAACGAATATCCTAAAACCATCAAAGACAAAATACTGGAACGTCGTAATCTAAGAAAGGTATGGCACAGAACTAGATATCCGTCAGTCAAAACAGCATTCAATAGATCCTCAAACGAACTAAAAAACCTCATCAAAAGTTTTACCAACGACAATCTCCAAACTTTTCTCTCTAAATTAACACCAAGTTCAGAAACTAATTACTCACTATGGAAGGCAACACAAAAACTGAAACGTCCCAATTACCAGATCCCTCCCATTAAAAAAATCAATGGAGGTTGGGCAAGATCAGACAAGGAAAAGGCTTCAATCTTTGCTGAACACCTAAGCAAAGTTTTTCAACCATTTCCTGAATTAAGGCCTGAACAAACCGCTGACATAAAAGAATATCTGGGAAGTGCAGAACAAATGTGTCTCCCGCTAAAATACACGACCCCTACCGAAGTTGCAAATGAAATAAAACTCCTCAAGGATGGAAAATCACCGGGATACGATAGTATAGATAGCGTTTTATTGAAGAAGCTGCCTAAAAAGGGTGTAGTAGCAGTTGTCAACATTATCAATGCATGTCTTAGACTTAGCCATTTCCCAGGACAATGGAAGATAGCACAAGTAATAATGTTACCTAAGCCCAATAAACCACCTAACGAAGCTACTTCGTATCGACCTATAAGTCTTTTACCACTAATAGGCAAACTATTCGAGAAGATTATACTCAATAGAATGAGGCCATACCTTGATGACATCATTCCCAATCATCAATTTGGCTTCCGAGAAAATCATGGAACGATCGAGCAGGTTCACCGCATCGTCGACGTTATAAGTAGATCGCTGGAGGAAAAGAAGTATTGTTCTGCGGTATTTTTGGACATCAGCCAGGCCTTTGACAAAGTATGGCATGAGGGCTTGTTATATAAAGTTAAGAAAACACTCCCACACTCATTTTTTAATATAATCAAGTCCTACCTCAGTAAACGATGTTTCGAAGTAAAGTTTCATGACGAACTCTCCATCCTACATGAGATCAAATCAGGAGTACCACAAGGAAGCATACTAGGTCCGGTTCTCTACATCATATTTACTGCTGACTTACCAACAACAAACAAGACTACGGTTGCAACATACGCAGATGATACAGCATTGTTATCCACACATATAAATCCAGTAACTGCATCGGAAAACCTACAACACCATATGAACAAATTAGAGAAATGGCTTGAACTTTGGAGAATCCAAGCCAATCAAAGCAAATCAACACACGTAACGTTTACTCTTAGAAGAGAGACGTGTCCGCCAGTTACACTCAACAATGAAGAACTCCCGCAAGATGACAATGCAAAATACTTGGGCATACATTTAGATAGAAGGCTGACATGGCAAAAACATATTTTATATGGAAAAAGAGAAAGCAATTAGACTTGAAATTACGTAGTATGTACTGGCTAATAGGACGCCACTCACAAATGACCACACACAGCAAACTGACAATATACAAAGCCATCTTAAAACCAATTTGGACTTATGGCATCCAGCTTTGGGGTACTGCCAGTAACAGCAATATAGAGATACTGGAGAGATTTCAAACAAAAACACTGAGAGCCATCTTTGACATTCCTTTGTACATCAGTAATAAATTCATTTACCTCGACTTAAAACTACCAACTGTTAAACAAGAGATAACAAAGTACAGCAATGCCTATCAAAAAAGACTCGCTAAACATAAAAACGAGCTTGCTCTCAGACTGAGTGGAGATCAAAGCCTCCAATATAAAAGATTAAAAAGACACAGTGTTCCAACCCTACAGGAAAGATTTGCCAGGATGGAGTGAGACACCCACCTGAGAAGTGTCTCTCCAAGCTAAAAACCACTAGCAGATAAAATGTATCGGACAAAACAGTGGCTTATTGTTGTGTACAACAGATTGCCGCGTTGCAGTATAAAAAAAAAAAAAAAAAAAAAAAAAAAAAGGACAGTGTCGTCCGGTCCATGCCATTGGGGCTGGTCGAAGGGACACACTTGTCTAGACCCTGTCTGTGATCCGGTCGAAGGGACAGTGTCGTCCGGTCCATGCCATTGGGGCTGGTCGAAGGGACACACTTGTCTAGACCCTGTCTGTGATCCGGTCGAAGGGACAGTGCCGTCCGGTCCATGCCGTTGGGGCTGGTCGAAGGGACACACTTGTCTAGACCCTGTCCGTCATCCGGTCGAAGGGACAGTGCCGTCCGGTCCATGCATTGAAGCTGGTCGAAAGGACACACTCGTCCGGTCCGGGTTATGTTTGGTTAACATAACGAGCTTGTGAGATGTCATCCGGGCCATTATTCATAATGGTCGAAGGGATACATGGCTTCACAATCTTGCTTCTGAAGTTTGTTAGAATTAGTGCTGTGCTGTTTGTCAGGCTGGACGAGCAGCTAATCATCAAATAATAAAATTGCCTGTTTTAGGAAAACGTTAGATCTACGCCCGAGGACGGTCGAATGTCAGTCCGGCCGTGACGGCGCTACACATGACATTTGACGTTTGCTGTCGACGACGTCGGAATAGAATGGCAGCATGACAGATGTCAGCTGTCAGCTGCTATTCTTGCGGAACGTCACACCGGTGGGAGCGGGGCGGCCATCTTGGTCACTTTTGAATCGAGAACCGCCAACGCACCACGCGCTTGACGAATCGCTTATTTCCGACGCCATCTTCAACTGTTTCTGATTTGATCTGATGAATAATCATTATCTGTGCCTAATTAAAGTGTGTTCAAGTAATATTTTGTTAATCTGTAAAATAAATCATTGGAGAATTAATTAGTGACTTTGTTCGAGTTTCTGACCCACGTGAAACATGGAAGATTCTGATATAGGCCATCCTGAGTCTATAAGTTTATAGTGAAATTGTTTAGTGACTATGTGTATTAGCTGTGGACAGTGTGTTAGTGAATGAGGAAGACTGACCTGCCGTGATACAGTCTTTACTAGTACGGAGGTCAGTGTGAACCTGAATCAAACGACCATTCGTACCCAGGTTCGTAAAGTATAAAAAATATTAATTTCATTATGTTTACGTGGATAATATATTATCTACATTGTAGAATCGATAAATGTAAGGTTTGTCTTTTTATGTTACCAATAAAGTTTATTATTATTATTAAATAAGTTTTAAAACATAAAATCGATCAGACAATCATTTTTAAAACAGTTTTCCAACATCACAAAGCCGAAGCAATTACTTCAAACAAAAAACACTTTCAGGGTAATCGACAAAAAAAACAGCTTTTGTGTCAAAATTGGCTTTTATTTTTAAAACCATTTATTACTTGCGTGACGCATTGCACCAAAAAATTAATACATGAACCCGCCCACCTTTTTCCCTTACTACCCTCAGAATAACGCTTATAGTAATTATGTGAATGAAAATTATGCCATATGGCTGCATGGCATCGGTTGATTTTTTCAATTTGTCCGTCGCGTTTTTCAATTTTAGTAAGTACGTTTGGTAACGCCTTTGGGCTATTATTGTGATGGATATGTGTATTATTTTGAAATACTGTAATGGGGGAAATAAATAAAAAAGGGTAGGGTTAATACTACTGTTTTTATAATAACTTGTGGAGTAATCTATGTATTTCATCAAAATGAACCTTCACAGTAGAATTATATGTCTGTTATCATTAATAAGTGGTCATTATAAGCCATTGTGTAATTGTAGACTTAGATTATTCTTAAAAATAAAGACAACATGTAATTTACCTTCAGAAAATTCTAAATTTATTTTAATCTTACTTCTTACCCCCACTAAATTGAACGTGACAGTTTGTTCGGATGGATGGATGGATGTTTGTTACTCTTTCAAGGATAATTTTTTATCCCGATTTTATGTTCCCATGGGATATTAATCGAGTTGTAAAGGGGGAAACCACTGGCACGAGCTAGTATTACATAAAATCTTCTGTTCTTTCATAAAATAAACATTTGTCACCACAATTTTATCTCTAACAATTAAAATCCTTTTGTCTACAAATCGCATGTCACATCACTATTCATAACAATACGGCGTCGTCGCTTACCTACGTTGAGTACTGAAAGAAATAAAATTCACATTAAGCCGTAACTCGTACAGAATGTAAAATTAAAATCTAAAGTGCTTTTATATGATAATGCATTATGAAATCATTTAGGATGAGCTGAAAATTTAATTTCACTAATGGTGTTTTACTGCGGTCCTAGTACCTCTAGTAGATGCATTATAAGTATTACTGTGATATGAGTGAAATATTGCGGTTTCATCCTTTGAAGGCAGAGGTTAATCTGATTGTTAGATGTTTTAGGAGTTCGCTTTTAAATTACTTTCTGTCATATTTTCGCATTGGCTTCGTTCACGGCCTCGGGTAACTCGACTTGCGGAAAGACACGCGAGTCGCGTCAGACCCCGAATCTAGGGCTTATTGTATAGAAGGAACGAAAATGTTAGGAATTGATTAGTGTAGATTTCATAATTATGTGCATTTACGAGGTATATTACACGCAAATGCATTGCAGCACAAAAATCGCGCGAGTTGTTTTATAAGTTGCGCGAACTTCGCAAGATTTGTGAAAGATATGGCAAGAACTTTTACGTGCAAACTTCAGAGCGAAGTATCAATAACTGAATCTATCTTGACTTGAACTTGCATGCTTAATTTGTGTGTAAACGCATGTTTTGAACAAATAAAATATCGTTATCTTTATCTTTTATCTTTATCCCCAAATAATCACACGTTGAATGCTCCGCTCTGGATGCAATGTAGGCGCGTATTATTTTCTAATACTAACCGTAATCGCTGGAAAAAGTCGCGTATCGTCGTGTAGATCGTGGCCAAGAGACAACGACACCATATTATTTAGTTTGATTGTAGGTCTTACTATTATAATATTGTGTTTTTACTTACAATGACACAAATGACCACGATTATAAAGACGATAAATGTGATTTTACTGTCTGCATTGTTTTAAGCTTTCCATATTGTAATGCGAATTTGCTTGATGTCTTGTATGACCATAATAATGGATCATTTTGTTTTGTTAGAGCAATATTTGTACTACTACAATCATTAAAACATTAAACGACGTATTTTACTAGCTTTGAAATATAAGATAGGTAAGTAAGTACGTACTTACCAGTACCTATCTAATATTTCAAAGCTCTCTTGTATTGTATTAAAATAATTAATTCACATCATCTTGTTTTAGTAGTGGAAAATTTAATGTTGACAGGAGAGAATAGTAAAAGTGTTGCCTATATAAATATAATACCGATCTTGAAAGTCAATCGTTAACGTTCACATTCCAACGATTTTGATATTTCCGTTTTTATTCCACTGTAATACGACTGATATTGCTGTAAATCTAATCAGTGTCACAACAAAATTCTCATTCTTAGACAGTAAAAAACTTTTTCAAAAAAAATGTAACCGCCTTCAAAAACAACCACAAAAAAGTGTAAAATAATCTACAAAATAACTTTTCTTTCGGAAGTCGGTGCCTTTGTTTTTTTTCTTTTCATTGTCTTTTTAGCCACCAACTTCCGAAAGAAAAGTTATTTTGTAGATTATTTTACACTTTTTTGTGGTTGTTTTTGAAGGCGGTTACATTTTTTTTGAAAAAGTTTTTATTTTACTCTTTTTAGTTTAAATATTCAACCCGAATTCTTGTCAAGAACATTATTCTCTTACATGTGCACTAGAATTTTGTAATCCTTCGCACCGGTACTTACATCACTCATGTACACAATAAGGTCAATAAGCTAATAAAATTCCATATCTCAAAAATTACTGAACCGATTTTGATGAAACTTGCAGTATTCTTTAAGTTAAATGATACCTAGTACAACAAAAAAAGAATTACTTAAATCGGACTTGTGGTTCCGGAGATATGCGAACACAAAGTAAATCAATCGATATGCCTACTCCTTACTGTTAAGGAGTTGTACCTTCCATCATCAGGTCGTCCACCTGAGATGATGATTATCAGATGCAAATACCTACTTGAAAAGCTTTAGAAAATATATGAAAATGGTCCTATGTGCCTATAAAATTTGAAGGTTGCCTTCGATTTCCCTAGGATCCCATCATCAGATCCTGACCTGGTGATCATGGGACCAATTGGAAAGTAAACCCTTTCAAACAAAAGAAAAATTTTCCAAATCGGTCCAGGCGTCTTCGAGAAATCGGGGAACATACATAAAAAAAAAAAAAAAAAGTTTCCGACGAATTGAGAACCTCCTCCTTTTTTTGAAGTCGGTTAAAAAGAGACAAAATTAGCGAAATGATCCGCGAAATTCTTGATATCACAGTGAACGCCAAATACATTCGGCAAACATTTTTTTCTTATAAAACAAATTAGGCATGATTCTTTTCGTCTGTCTCTTGGAACGCGTCCAGCGTCGTTTGTGGAGCCACTTAGTTTCATCGTTTCATCGCTGATACACTCTCCTTGATTGATATTTTATGAATCGTTTTTTTGGATTGGGTTGTGGAAGAAAGCTTCTGTTTTTCTTGTGATGGATAGTTATTATTTGCTTTTTTGTAGCCATCACAGCTTTATATAGGTTTTACTTGTGATTTTGTTCACATGTGCTGTCGTTAGTATAATATTATAAAATCAAAATCAATCAAAATCAAAGCATTTATTTCAAGTAGGCCAGTTATGGCACTTTTGAATTGTCAAAAGACAAAATAGTTCCAAAATAGAATATGTTAAATAAAAAACAGTTCAAAAATAGTTATGTTGCTACAGTCCCAGTCACAAGACATAAAAACTGTGAAAGTACCGTAGATGCCCATTCCAAGAAGTAGATCTCTATGGAGAAGAACGGGCAAGAAACTCCATGGACACTCTTTTTGATCGCCAAAATTATTACAGGACCTTTGTTACATCATTCCTTTCAGATGGTACATTATGTGAGAACGATGTAGCAAGTTAAAAAATGTCCAAAGGAAATATAAAAAAGACAATTCAGAAATAAAATTATTAATAATAATTAAAATAAACCGTGGCAGCTAAGAGATGACCAGTCCCAACTGACAGCGCCCGTTCACGAACATGACGCATGATATCAGCACCATTCAGCTCAATCATTTTGAAGGGAACTAAAGAACTATAAAAAATAAAACTATAAAGTATCCTAACATATCCTACAAGGATGGTTTTACATCCAAATCTTTATCAAAAGCATTACCAGATAAGATAAACAGTCACTTTCGAATTTTCAATATTTTCGTCCGTTTTTTTTTTCTCGTATAATATTCATATTTAAATGTGTGTTTATATGATATAATTAAAATAATTATTATTTAAATAACTGTCACAGTTACAGACCGTGACAGTTATTTGCAAGTATGTTTACCATAAACGGGGAACCATTTTATTGGATAGTGAAATGCAGTGAAAAATTTTCACTGTAAATAAAGGTCTAAATTTATGATTTGCACTATCACTTATTTATCTCGTTATTTACCATAATAATTGTAACTCAACCCTGTCAATTTTATAAAACCGATAAATGCCGTTTATGACAAAATTAATTTAAAATGTGTTGTGCAAAATAAAGTGCCGCATATACAGGGTTTAAATTTTGATTGACATTAATTGAGAACGGGCTTCAATGATATGCGACCGCATCTGGTTGATTTAAAGTAGACCTCGACATAAATCTGGGAACAAAGGACACTGTTATTTGCCATGTTTTTTATTTTAGTGGAAGCAAATTGCATTCTTCAATCTATAAAGCTTATTAATATGATGAATTAGTTAGTCATGCTCTCAAGCAAATGAGAATGTAAAGCTCACGTTTAAATTTATTTTTAAATGAAAGAAATCGACTTTTGCAATCTCGGTTGAATTAATCCATCTATTTATCATGTTCATTTAGGAAAGAGATTGAGATGGAGCTCGTGGCTAAATAATAAAGGTAATCTGTAGATGGGTGACCATCTATCACGGAGTGTTTCTATCATTTGTCTAAGTGTATATGTTTTACGATAGTCCTGACTATCGTCGAAGCTCAAAAGTCTGACAACCAACCCAGTTACTGGGTAGTGAAGGTCAAATAAGCAGTCGCTCCATGTAAAAATTCTAATATTTAGCTACATCTGATTCGACTGGAAGCCTACTCCAAAAATGGGAAAAAGTCTAGGTAGATTACAATCCCTCGTGTATGGTTGGTTATTGTAGGATTTTACGCATCTTCAACTAAACATTCAAGTAGCAAGTCATACTGCCAAAATCGTCGACTCCTTTTACCTTTTTTCTATGATGATTCTTCTAATAATATTATGATTTTCTTTGCCTTCCAGAAGATAGACGCCTACAACCACAGCGGGCCTTCCCTTCAGACGTCGGCGGTGATCGCGCTGTGTTCCATAGTGCTGCTCGTCGGGGTTCTCATCGGTGCCATCCTTGTTTGGAAGTAAGTTTTTTACTTTTATTAGGACTTATTTCTTAGTTTAGCTGTATTTTCTACATCATTATACTAATGTTTATCGTGATATTACTTTGTGTCGGATTATTTTGTGTGCGTGCCCTTGTGCTTAGCAAGAAAAACTAAAAAAAGTCATCAATTCGGTTTGAGGATATTAATAAGAGTCAATCAACATAAGACCATTATTTAAAAAAAATCTGTTGATTTAAGATTGCAGAATATTCTTGAATGGCCAAGTAGGATTATTCTTTTTTATTCAATAATAGATAAAATTATACATAATTAGATTCATCTACAATTTTATTAGGATATGGTATCAATGCCTGACAAAAAAAAACGTTATCCAAAAATCGTGTTGCGCCTACTCCAAGTCGGACAATAAGGAATGAAGAAAAAGAATAGACTGAGGGCAGGATGAAGATAGTGATGATTACTTGCACATTCATCATCATCATCTTCACTGACATCTACAAGTAGACAGCAGAATGACCATCTTCAGTACCGCATACTTCAAATTCACTGACAACCAAACCGTTCTTTCCACCAACAAAATCTTCTTAAAATACACACCTAAGCAGCTTCTTTAAGTATGAATCTACAATAGAAACAGATTTAACTCCAACGTGTCAACAATGTGTGTGACACTTTAATCGTTGAAGCCGTCGTCACTACGAGAATGTGGGGAGGCAATGGTTCGAGAAAGTTGATTAGAGTAGCTGTCACCTAAAGATTAAGGTACCGACTTATATTGTTGCGTGGTGCGATTGTAAGCGGGTGTGGTAGCGAGTTTGAGAGAGAGGAGTGGTTGATTTTGGACCACACAGAGTAGGAGAGGAGTTGTCGACATCAATGACTCGACTCATTGCAGCCAATTCACTAGATGAAACTAATGTCGATGCCTTCTTCTCACACATTCAGGCGTCGGAGGTGCTGAAGCTGAAGTGGCGATAGTCAGGCCCCATTAGTGATATAAGCAATAACTCTGCTTCTCCTCCTCCTCCTCCTTCTCATTCTCCTCCTCCTCCTCCTCCCGAGATAGACGTACACATCGTTGAGTCCGTGAATTGGCATAGATAGATAAACATAATGTAGATGACGTCCCCGGGACTGGAGGAGCAATAGTCTTCTTAGGGTGGCTTGTCGACTTAAAGTGAACTGCAGCGGCAGATGACAATTTTTTGTGGTGTTAGGTTAGGTAGGATTAGTTTTACTGATAAAATTACAAGAATCTTAAAATTAACACCATTTATTGCCATTTTCCTTATCCCGTAATAAACCTAAACTAATCCCCAAAAAACAATCAAAACCTCAATCGCCTCCTCATCAAAAACTAATTTAAAGTTAACACCCGCCAGTTTTCGAGAATTAAAAAGTGTAATAATAAAATAATCGCTGGTGTCACAATATCCTTGTCATCGCGTCAGACTGACGGATGACGGTTTGGTGGGATTTAGAAACCCGACGCGGGAAGGTAGCTGTCTCGAGTTATATTCTGTTAATTAGATGTTGAATGGATTAGAGGGGTCATTGAGTTGTATAAATAACTGTGGTAAGGATTTTGCTGTGTGTGTGGAATCTACACTGGAGTATAATAGGAAGTTATTTTTCTTGTGTGTCTGTATAACTGCTTAGTTTTTAAAGTATGCAATGGAGTTTAATGCGGTTTTTAGATTATTAAGCTGGGTAATTGGCATTTGATGCGGTTTTCAAACTGAATTTCTAACCTTCTGGAACACGACATAAGGTTTTATTATAATTATGTATTAAAACAATATTGTATTACCATTTGTAATGCTGGCAGTATTCTTAGCACTTTTGCTGTTGAGAGCTGTGTATGAATTTTATTGATCCTCTGTTACTTTTCATTTCAAATAAGCCCTTTTTTGGAAATATTTTACTTTTAATTCTATCTGTACAATAAGAAGCATTTCTTCCTAAGACAAAATTTGAGCTGCTGAGGCTACGATATTTATAAACGTCACTAACATGAACTTTGAAACTTAAACAGTGTTATTTTTACGACTTTTAACTTGCACATGCAAAGATAGTTGTGCGACAGTATAATGTATAGAATAACGCTTTGCACATAACTTTTAATCCCAACCTTAGGTATATTTCCTTCTTAGCCGCAGATTTTTTTTTTTTTCACGCCATTGTCCAACCAGTTACAAAATCTATCTATACAAATAACTTACAGTCAACTCACAAGTAAAACTATAATCACCAATCACAATTTCAGAATTATCCCCAACAGCTTTTACTTCAATACAAAATCACCTTCTATCCCCTATAAACATTTCAAAATAAACAACAAAACAAAGTGGAAACAATAATAAACGTCCCACTTTCTGTAACGGCTTAATTGTCCACCTACAATCTCTCTTTTACTCTTCATAAGTAAGACAAGGATACAAGATTTACGCCCACGTAAAGTCGTAGACCGAAACACGCAATCTTGGGAAGCGAGCGAAATCTATCAAATAATGACACAACCGGGAAGTGAGCCCGGAATAGATAGTAGAACTTGTGTTTTAGGATTTTGTCCTGTGTTTAGAAGCTATACGATAGAAGCTATCATTTTATTTGCCTTAAATAAAATCTTACGCCTTTTTCCCATTGGTATACAATTCGCTACCTTTAGGTAACCTGAGGGGATATTACAACGTTTTAAAACCAGGCTTGTTCCAGTGAGTGAACGAGATGGCGCTAGACGACTTGAATAGCTCTGTCACTTTCACTCGCCGGAACAAGCCTGGTTTTAAGACGTTGTAATACCCCCCTGGTGGCCTGCCATAACGTCTTAAAGCTTAGTTCCAGTGTTAAAAAGAGACAGAGCTATACAAGTCGTCTAGCGCCATCTCGTTCACTCACTGGAACTACTCTGGCTTTAAGACGTCTCATGATAGGCCACCTGGTGTGGTATTACAACGTCCTAAAACCAGGCTTGTTCCAGTGAGTGAACGAGATGGCGCTAGACGACTTGTATAGCTCTGTCACTTTCACTCGCCGGAATAATTCCTGCAGTGATGACTGAGTGATCCCACTGCACTGATGGCAGACTGAAGTCGCCAAAGCCTGACCATCTTAACCATGATTTTTCCTGTATTTGTGACGTAAACTGGAACTTTGACATTGATTTGATGGAAAAATAGTTCTTCGTTTGTACGCTAGAAGTGCTTTTCAATTTTCCATACAATTAACGCAGTTAAACTTCAATTACGCTGGTAAATAAAATACAGAAATCTTGAGATGAGGCCTCTTCTGTCGATGCGCAGTTCCAGTTCTTTCTCGAGTCTTATATCTTTAATTCTGAGACCAAGAGCAAACCCATTGTAAATCAAAAATAACTTATTTTAGGAGAGTTTTATTTCCCAGAATGAAAGCATTTGTTACTTAAACCGTTTTAGGTAAAAGCAACCAAAATAGGCACCGGAACAAAACCTCCATCTTTGTTACCTCCAAAACAATGCCTTCATCGCCACAACTCACTAAACACAACGAAATAAAGCAATCGTGTACCGGAACACATCACTACTCTAACACACGTATACTGACGCAAATAAGGGGGTGGGCAGACTCGCAGCGAATCTGTAATCAAGTCGCCGCCTTCCGTACTTAGCCGAGCAGAACTCGCTCGGAAATTTTCGGATGATTCCGTGTGTTCTCGGAAGAGTTCGGAAGACTTCGTGACTGTTCGTTGAGTAGTGTGTTGATTGTAGGGTCCATGCCGCGTGCTTAAATGGGTTTTTCGTGCCTAAGTTTTAGTT